>CM069857.1:232068016-232128016 GCA_036172795.1 Pelodytes ibericus | reverse complement strand
CTGAGAAAGGAAGGTGTGTGTGTGTGGGTGTGTATTGTCTCCCTGGGGCAGGCAGTGGTGTTGAAAAGAAAAAAAAAAAACACAGAGTGAACGTTAACTTATTTATTAAATACGAACGGATCTTGCTCTTGCTTAATATTTTGTAGGCCCGCCACGGGCAGCTATGACAGCCCGGCATCTATCGGGCATGGACCTAATCAGACGGCCGATCAAGTCCACAGGCAGTTCGTTCTGCCACACCCGTAACAAGGTGTCCTGGAGCTCTTGCCGGGTCCTCGGCTTGTGTCTGTTCACCGCAAGTCCGACCGTTCTCCAAACGTTCTTGATCGGGTTCAAATCAGGACTATTGGGGGGCCAATCGAGCAGGCACACGCCTTTGCGCTCCAAGTACTGTCTCACCTTTCCGGCTCGGTGGCAGGGAGCCAAATCGTGCTGGAAGATGCAGTCCTGTGGCTGCCCAAACAACCTCCCGATGGTGGGCATCAGCGATCGGGATAAAATCCGTACGTACGACTTGGCATCGACAGTTCCGTCTACCATGTGCAAGTCTCCTGTGCCCTTTGCGCTGATGCAGCCCCATATCATTTGCGACACCGGGAACTTGACGGTGGAGACTACGCAGCTTGGTAGCAGATGTTCACCCCTGCGTCTCCTGACATAGGCTATGCCATCCGTCCCGTGAATGTTGAACTTACTTTCGTCTGAGAAGATGACCTTCTCCCACATGTCCAGTGTCCAGGCCCTGTGGGCTCTCGCCCACCTTAGACGCTTGGCTCTAGCGGTTTCCGTCACCAAGGGTTTCTTGTGCGGGCGCCTTGCGATGAGCCCTGCCTGGCACAACCTTCTCCTTGCCATTCTGTTGCTGACCGTGGCCCCCGTGGCTAATCTCCAATCCCGGTTGATTTGCGGTGACGTGAGCCAGCGATCGCGCAGGCAGAGCCGTACCAGCAGCCTGTCTTGTGAAGCGGTCGTGCACCTTCTCCGCCCTCGACCTTTCCTCTGCTCCATATTGCCCGTCTGAGCGTACCTCTTCTGCCAGCGACTCACCGTGGACCGGTGTGTTTGAATCCTGTCAGCAATCTGCCGGGACGACAGACCTTCGTTGTGTAGTGCGAGCAATACAGCCTTGACTTCTGGAGTCAGTTGCATCTTCAGGCCGGAATCTGACCGGGGTCCGGCTCCGTGATGAGCTGGAATAAAGAACATAGGGGGAGGGTTAGTGCAGTGCCCACACACGCACACACACTCACAGAACTGTTATCGTTTAAAAAAAAAAAAGTATTACTGGTAAAAGGCTACAATACTTTACTTAAACACTGGCGCGATAATTATGTCCACTACTGTATATATATATATATATATATATATATATATATATATATATATATATATATATATATATATATATATTGGAAAGACTGAAGTCTAGACCTCCCAGGGCAGCTGCTCCTGTATCAAGTAAATGTATTTGTAATATGATAGAAGGAATATTAAGATATTAAATTATATGTACATTTCTCTTTTACATTTTGAACAGCTGTGCTTATTGGTGCTCATAAATGTTATCTATACTGGTCTTGATTACGGCAATGTCTTCGTTTATATAATTAAAATGTGTCATGTATATTATTCACTATATGTCATGATATTCACCATTACAATTGGGATTATATGAAGATTCTATTATTGTAATATTTGACTATGATGATCACTATAATTTAAGAGATTATTGGGATATTTTATTATACTGTTTTGTTATATTGGGAACTACACTGATAATATTTACACTATGTTTTATGACAGATTTGGATATTTTGTGATTATTTAACTGTGTTTTGCACATATACTTTGATTGTGTCACTACACTTTAAATCTCACTTTGGACTTGTTGTCCCTCCCATTTTTGCTCATTGTCCATTTTGCATAGTTCATAAAGCTCTTTGAAAACCATACATGCCAAACTTGAAGAAAACTTGCCAGAGATGAAATGCTGCCTGTGTTCGAATAAAGATTTCACCATTCACAAGAGTTCTGGGCATCTGTGTTCTTTATTTCTGATACTTGAAGATTGGAGATGGCATCTTGTCTTGTGTACCTGCATATTGGAGTGTGTGTCTGGACTATGATTAAGGGCGGCGTTGCATTCCACCAGGGATCCGGTTACGCTCTGTTCTTGCGCAGATCAGATCTCTGTTTTTTGCGACAAATTTTAAAATGGAAATGGCTATAAATTCTGTGCTGCCCTGTCTGACAAATGCTGCTGCTGTCAAGATAGGTGTCGTGTCACCTGCCCCCTCACATGACTTGATCACATGAGGTTGGTAAGGAGTTTCTAGGTGAAACTCTAATTACTAACCTCTGTAATTTAAATGAAAGTAATATATATACAAATATATTTTATTATTATAAATTATATATATTTACAGATGTTCTGTCCTGTTTCTCCGGATAGACCTAAGGATAAAAATGCCAGCACCAGTGCCTAAAATGCATTGTTTAAAACAAAGCACCTTATCTGTAGTGACTGTGCAACCCCTCTGCCGGATGGCTGCAAAAAGAAGATTTGCAATGCTTGTGCCGCAGACTGTAGAGAAAAAGACAAGCAAAAGGATATGCAGTCTTTTTTAACCTGGTTTCAGGATAACTTGGCTCAGACTTTTGATAATTTCAAAAGCATACAGAACCATAAGCCGGCCAGGCATAAGAGGGAAAGGTCTTCTTCAAGATCAGATCTATCTTCAGGTGAAAGTTCCTCATGAGTTTCCAGTTCTGAATATGATTCAGATCAGGAAATGGGTTTTCCAGTTTTTAAAATAAGTAACGACGGCGGTTCAGGATGGGGAGTTGCCAAAGAAAATCAGAGGTTTTTCAGTTATCTCTAAGAATTTGGAACTACTACATCATCGTGAGTGGAAAAACCCAGAGGAAAAAGCTTTAATTTCCAGCATTTTAAATAACTCTTCAAACTACAGGAAGAAGGACATTGGGATGAGCTACCAAAGGTTGATGTGCAGGTTGCCCAACTCTCCAAAAAAAACAACCATTCCTATTGGGGAAGTGTCTGCAATGTAAGGCAGCTCTCACTGGTTCCACAGTGCCAAGAGCACAGAACATTTGGCTTCACAATTTGGAGGGTTACATTAGTGAAGACGCTGATAACGACATTATACAACATCTCAAGAACCTCAGATTATCTATTGAAGTTCTCCTAGATACAACTTTTGAACTGTTGAAACTGGCAGCCTGAGACTTTCTTCAGTGGCAAGGAAAGTGCTATGGCTTCAAAAGTTCAAAAGCGAACTTCCTTTCGAAAAGAAGAAACTCTTTAGAGCGCGGTCAGAAGAGTTAATGTAGCAGATATCTGAAACTAAATGGGCTCTTCCCCAAGGTAGGGCTTATCAGTGGAATAGAAGATATCCTTACAGAAACCAGAGACCCATGTAGAAGCCTGACCACTACCAACATTTTTGCCTCCAACAGAAAGACTTCAGAATTGGAAAACAGGAAAAGCACCAAGAGAAAAGACATACATTCTAACTACATAGGGGGAGGACTGATGGTGTTTCAGGAAGAATGGGAGAAGATTACAGACAGCATGTGGTAATACAAAATCCAGTTTGTATCGTCCCCACATTCCGTTTTTTAGTATCTTACTACCTGGCACACAGGAAGAACAACTCCTGGAGAAATGTGTTATAGAACCAGTTCCACCATCAAGGGACTTACTCCAGATTGTTCCTGGTTCAAAAACCAGACTCTGTCTCCGTGTAGTAAAATGCCGACACCCTATAAACCGAACGTTCGGTTTATAGGCTGTCGGCATTTCACTACACGGAGACAGAGTCTCCATTCATAAATTTATGAATGGAGACTCTGTCTCCGTGTAGTGAAATGCCGACAGCCTATAAACCGAGCGTTCGGTTTATAGGCTGTCGGCTAATGTAAAACAAGTAATCCTATTGCTATTCTATAAACCGAACTTTCGGTTTATAGAATCGCCAATAGACTTACATGCATTCCATAAACCGAAAGTCGTTCATTATGTCGGTTTATGGAATGTAAGTGTACTATGCTATTGTATTCTATAAACCGACTCTATTTCGGCTTATAGAATGCAATAGTACTACGAATGAAAGAATTATTTTCGTTTATTAACCATTCGTTCATTCGGCTTTCGTTAGCTTAGCATTTTCGTTATTCGTTTTTCAGACGAAAATGCTATTTTCGGACAAAAATGCATCAGTCCGAAAACGAATGCACATGTCTAATAATTGGATCAATTTTTAATAGTGTTTGAATGTACTACACTATAATATATTATCTTCATGTTTCTTTCTTTTTCCCTTTCTAAGTTTTAGTGCATGTGCAAACTGATTTTTATGCTATTCCCATGAAGAAGCTACGGCTGGTGGGGAAACCGGTGTTGGGTAGCAGGGTTATGGGGAAACTTTTTGGGGAAACATTTGCTTGCACTTCTTTGGTTGCACTCCACCCCTGGCTAACGAAGGCCCTCCTGCAGGGTGTCACCCTCCAGGGAGTTTGCTTTCCTTCCCTTTTTTGCTAAGTTTTTAGACAACTCTGTAGGGAATATACATTTTTTCTTCTTTCATGTAATTTTTTGATACATAAAGCTGACAGCCTCACCACCTATTTATTTGATTCATGTATTTTGTATTTTTGGTCCATAACTTGGTTATGGGGGTCTTTTCAGGTGTCCCCTGTTGTGGTATCTAAAATAGTCTGGAGTGAGCAGATATCACCAGATTTGTTTTTGGGAAGCTGATCCATTATTTGTTTAAATTTTCTTTAACTTTGTGTGTATACCTAAGTCTTCCAATGCAATTATTTAGACCTTTGTAGCAGTTTCCAAATAGTCAATTACAGTCTCTCCAATAACATACCAATTTCCCCGAATAAGTCAATCAACTTGAACTTTAGTAAGAAGGCGCTGTTTAGGTGCAGCTAAGCACATTATTTGCTAAAATTGTAATTTGAGGACTGATTAGCATTTTTTCAGCCAATTTCTCTGCCACATACAACATACTATATTAGATCAGGCTATCAGCACTGCCTGTTGATACATATGTATACATTTCAAGCAGCTGTGTATTTCCACTCCTATTCTGTCACATCATTGTTATGCATTTAAACTGGGGATCTAGGCATTTCATACAGAATCAATAGTAGTGGCTTTTTATTCATGTTTCAAACTCTTTTTTTTTTTGTTTCTTTTTGTGCATTTTTTCGGATACTTAATGGTGTACATACATTTTTATCAATAGGGATGTTTTTATTATCTATTATAATAAAAGTTAGTTCCCTGCCATTTCCAGATATAGCTCTTCTTCTCTTTTTTTCCAGTGTGAATGAATAATCTAGACACTAAAAAACAAGTAAAGTCCCAATCATAACAGAAGACAATCGCAAAAAGGTAAAGAATATAATTAGAAAGGGAGAAATGAATTAAGTTTTATAAAAAAAACACAATCATAACAGCAATCACTTTATTTAAATAAAGATAAGACATTTAGTTACAAAGGGAATAATTATCTACTTAACAAAAGTAAAGTCACTATTACAATAATAATAACAATAAATAAAGTGACAAAGTTACGATTGTTCATTAACAATGAAAGCCTAAACGAAATGAAAGACTGCAGTTTAAACTACATTTTTCACTAATAGCGTCAGATTTCTATGACTCCCAAGTGTGACTGATTAACTGGGTGCTCATTAATTTATGCAGCTCGACTACATTGTTCTTTATACTTGTAAAAGTGGCAAGCCACACATGGTCTGGTACTGGATGCCGGTGGTGAGTGGGGATCCCATAGATCAGGGGTGTCCAAGTTTGTTCCGCAGAGGGCCACTTCACAAGAAATGTATATATGCATGGGCCACATGAAGTTTTCATAGAGAGAAATTACACACACACACAAATCAAATATATATATATATATATATATATATATATATATATATATAAATTCATAGTAGTGTGCAGTGTGTGTGTGTGTGTGTGTGTGTGTGTATAAATAAATATAAATATATATATATATATATATATATATATATATATTCACAGTAATGTACAGAGTGAGTATATCACACACTCCATGTTACAAGGAGTTTTATTGATGTGGAGTCTGTGAAACACTTACACACTCATGTTACAATGAGTTTTGTTGATGTGGAGTCTGTGATACACTCACACACTCATGTTACAAGGAGTTTTATTGATGTGGAGTCTGTGATAAACGCACACACTCCATGTTACAGTGAGTTTTATTGCTGTGGAGTCTGTGATACTATCACACAATGCGCTAGAACCCACTGCAATAAAACTAAAGTAATGTGCAGCATGTGAGTGTATCACAGACTCCACAGCAATCACCGTAAAAAAAACACCTCACATTAAATACACACAGCCACACAGATATACACTCATTCACAGCCACATATTGAGACTTATACATATAATGCCACAAATGCACACAGTGACACATATACAAATAAACACTTAACACTCAAACACACTTTCACACAGACTCACAGTCACACTTTCACACATTCAGACACATTCCCAGACAGACTCACACATTCCAACACAGACTCACACATTCACACACAGAGACAGGGCCGATCCTAGGGTCACGGACGCCTGGGTGCAGGTTTTCCTTTGGCGCCCAAGGGTGGGCGTGGCTATATTATGAACTCCTCCCCTTTAGACATTTCTGTTCCAGGCATGCCCATTTCAATATTGGGGAGAGGGGGAGGGAGAAAACTTTATTTTAATGTAAAGGACCAACATTTATTTTAAATAAAGATATATAAAGGTTTTCCAGTAGTAACTTCTTTTACTTTTTTTCACAATTCTCCCCGCTGTGCCCTACAATACTAATATAAGGTAAAATGTATATCTTACAGCAAACAATATTTAAAAAGCACAATAATAAAGAAATAAAGTAATGTTTTGGAGTAGCAGGTTAACCTCCTTTTGTCTGTTTGGCACTAGATTTTTTACCTTTTATTACTTATTGGATTTAAAAATAAAATGAAAACATAGAAACATAGAAACATAGAATGTGTCGGCAGATAAGAACCATTCGGTCCATCTAGTCTGCCCAATTTTTTTTTTTTGAGTACTTTTATTAGTCCCCCGTTCCCGGTCTTATAGCTAGGATAGCCTTGTGTCTATCCCACGCATGCTTAAAATCCTTGACTGTGTTTACCTCTACCACTTCTGCTGGCAGGCTATTCCATACATCCACTACCCTCTCAGTAAAGTAATACTTCCTGATATTACTTTTAAATCGTTGCCCCTCTAATTTAAGACTATGTCCTCTAGTTGTGGTAGTTTTTCTTCTTTTAAATATACTCTCTTCCTTTACTGTGTTGATTCCCTTTATGTATTTAAATGTTTCTATCATATCCCCCCTGTTACGTCTTTCCTCCAAGCTATACATGTTAAGATGCTTTAACCTTTCCTGGTAAGTTTTATCCTTCAACCCATGAACCAGTTTAGTAGCCCTTCTCTGAACTCTCTCCAAAGTATGAATATCCTTCTGGAGATACGGTCTCCAGTACTGCGTACAATACTCCAAGTGAGGTCTCACCAGTGCTCTGTACAATGGCATGAGCACTTCCCTCTTCCTACTGCTAATACCTCTCCCTATGCAACCAAGCATTCTGCTAGCATTTCCTGCTACTCTATTGCATTGCCTACCTACCTTCAAGTCCTCTGAAATTATTACTTAATGTCTACTGCACCACCCTGATCTATTATTTTAGTTACCCAATCAAAAAAATCAATAAGATTAGTTTGGCATGATCTCCCTGAAGTAAACCCATGCTGTCTCTGATCTTGAAATCCAAGCGACTTTAGATGTTCAACAATCCTATTCTTTAACAAGGTTTCCATTATTTTCCCCACTACTGAAGTAAGACTTACTGGTCTATAGTTGCCCGCCTCCTCCTTACTACCTTTCTTGTGAATGGGCACAACATTAGCTAATTTCCAATCTTCTGGAACTACTCCCGTTAACAATGATTGGTTAAATAAATCTGTTAACGGTTTTGCTAGTACACCACTAAGTTCTTTTAATAACTTTGGATGTATCCCATCAGGTCCCAACAATACGATATTTTTCCACAGTGTACCAAAATCACACAAACTGCAGTGATCCTGTGGATAACAAAAAATGTTACAAATTGGATATTTTACCAACACACCAAATATCAGTGAACTAAGTAAGTTACAATGATTTCAGTCATTCTTCTGTTTTTTAAATCCACCAGAACCAATACGATTTAAAGAAAGTTTAATTTCATCCCCTTGTAGAAGGAGATATCTTGTAAAGAAATTAACCATTCACTGATGAATTATTTCTTCTTTGGAAGTACAGTTGGTATCTTTATTCTAGATCCACTCTATGCTAGCGGAAATGTTATTCCGGCAGTTAGGGAGAACAGTTTTGATAACTTTTGGGGATTGAAACACTCAAGGGTGGCTGCCCTCTTTCTCTTCCCCTTTTGCAACATTTGAAAAAAAATTCCAGGGACAATTTGCAGCTTATCTTCCAATTGACTACACCTCCTATAAAAAGCTACGCCCACTTGATATGATTAGCATAATGTAACTCCACCTACTTGTCACAGTGTAGATTATATCACCAAGTTCACACCAACATTACCAGCATCCTTGGTATACAACAGATACATTCACAGCACAACATCTCCATCAGGTAGGTGCATTACATGAAATATAGTAAGACCTTGTGCAGATGTGCTTCAGTCAGAGAGCTGTGTCTACACCATAAAACATACATTAGTATGAACCTACCACTTCTGCAAGGAGGCCATTCCATGCATCCACTCCCCTATCAGTAAAGTAATACTGCCTGGCCTTCTCTTAAATCTAGGATAGCCTTATACCTATCCTATGCATGCTTAAACTCCTTCGCTGTATTAACCTCCACCACTTCTACTGGAAGACTATTCCATGCATCCACTCAGTGGTGTATCTTGATTTTGTGCTGCCCTAGGCAGACAAAATCCGGGCACCCCCCTACCCAAGCTGCACACCCACCTTACACACCTAAGACATGCCCCATCATTCAGACTCGCATCAAGCTCATACTCCCATCACACACACACTCCCATCACACTCAGTCACACACTCCTACTCCCATCACACTCAGTCACACACTCCTACTCCCATCACACACACTCTGACTCCCATCACACTCAGTCACACACACACACACACACACACACACACACACACACTCTGACTCCCATCACACTCAGTCACACACTCTGACTCCCATCACACTCAGTCACACACACTGACTCCCATCACACTCAGTCACACACTTTGACTCCCATCACACTCAGTCACACACTCGGACTCCCATCACACTCAGTCACACACACACACTGACACACACACACACACACACACACACACACACACTCTGACTCCCATCACACTCAGTCACACACTGTCTCCCATCACACACACTCTGACTCCCATCACACTCAGTCACACACACTGACTCCCATCACACACACTCTGACTCCCATCACACTCAGTCACACACTCTGTCTCCCATCACACACACTCTGACTCCCATCACACTCAGTCACACACACTGTCTCCCATCACACACACTCTGACTCCCATCACACACACACACATACACACACACACACACACACACACACACAGTCTCCCATCAACACTTACCTTTCCCTGGCAGGCAGGCAGCATGGTCCCTCCATGCTGCCTGTTCGGCTTCCCAGCGATTGTGCCGACAGGTCACGTGACCGGGCGCGCGTATGACGTCAGCGCGCCGGTCTCGTGACTGTCGGCACTTCCGTGTCGGCACACTGCACGGGGAGCCGAACAGGCAGCACGGAGGTTTCTCTGTGCTTCCTGTTCGGCTCCCCGTGCAGCCTGGCAGGCAGAGCGATGGTGACGGGGGATCTTCCGATCCCTTCTCACCTCCGTCTCTGCCTGCAAGCGCAGTCTTTTTTTTTTAAAGGGCCGCGTTTTTTTAAAAAAAAAATTATTTTTTAAAAAAAAAAAAATTCCCCCCAGTGCTGGGGGGGTGCTGCCGCCCCCCAAAATTTGCCGCCCTAGGCATCCACCTAGGATGCCTCGCGGTAAATACAGCACTGCATCACTACCCTCTCAGTAATGTAATACTTCCATTAGTCCCTGGCCTTATATTATATCTAGGATAGCCTTATACCTATCCCATGCATGCTTAAACTCCTTCACTGTATTAACCTCTACCACTTCATTCAATGCCCAGTAATATGTCGCAGTTTAATTGCCCAGTAATATGCCACAGTTTAATTGCCCAGTAATATGCCACAGTGTAATTGCCCAGTAATATGCCACAGTTTAAATGTCCAGCATAATTGCCCAGTATTATGCCACAGTTTAAATGCCTAGCATAATTGCCCAGTAATATGCCCCAGTATTATGCCACAGTCCAATTGCCCAGTAATATGCCCAGCCTAATTGCCCAGTAATATGCCACAGTCTAATTGCCCAGTAATATGCCCAGCCTAATTGCCCAGTAACATGCCACAGTCTAATTGCCCAGTAATATGCCCAGCCTAATTGCCCAGTAATATGCCACAGTTTAATTGCCCAGTAATATGCCCAGACTAATCACCCAGTAATATACCACATTTTAATTGCCCAGTAATATACCAGTTTAATTGCCCAGTAATATGCCCAGCATAATTGCCCAGTAATGGGCTACAGTTTAATTGCCCAGTAATATGTCACAGTTTAATTGCCCAGTAATATGCCACAGTTTAATTTCCCAGTAATATGCCACAGCATAATTGCCCAGTATTATGCCACAGTTTAAATGCCCAGCATAATTGCCCAGTAATATGCCCCAGTATTATGCCACAGTTTAAATGCCCAGTAAAATGCCACAGTTTAATTGCCCAGTATTAGGCCACAGCTTAAATGCCCAGTAATATGCCACCACCCTCCTTCGCCCTTCCTCCCTGCCCCAGTACTCACCTGCTCCATGTCTCCTCTGTGCACCGGCAGAAGGTTTGTTTGTTTTGATTGAAGTATTTTTGAAAAAAAAAACTCACCCGCGCAGTTCCGTCTGTGAGCAGAGCTCACAACAGCCTGTTACCAGCCCTGTCACACGTGTCCTGCCTACTTCCAGCAGACGCATGTGGCAGGGATGGCTAAAGCAGGCTGATGTGAGCTCAGCTCACACAGACTGTACTGCGCGGGTCACGTGAAGTTGCACTATGACGTCATGTGACCCGCAATCGCGCTAAAACAGCGCAAATTGACGGGATTGTCCCGGGGATGAGAATTCCCCCGGGACAATCTTGGTTTTCACTGGACTGTCCCGGCAAATCCGGGACAGTTGGCAACTATAACATTGCTTAACATCACCCAACAATGTGCCTGGTTCGCTTCTGACTGATATCCTCCCTCATTGCTGGGTGACCCAGCTAAACTTGACTCACTGAGCAAGAGACTCCTTTTAAGGTTTTCAGTTTCTCTCAGTGTTTCATTACACTTTTCCAGAGCTCCAATCTGAGTTTCCAGAGAGACCACTTGCTCGCACTTCCCACTGTTTTTTGGAACCTGGAACCATGCATACTTATGGCAAGATGTGTACTGAATGAGATCTCTGGACTTGCTCATCATATATGGGGAGAGTTTGAATTTACAGTGAACAGTGAATTTACCTTTGTTTCTGTAACTCCTGTGTTGTGCTAACTGCTGTGGCCCATGAACTGGTCAATTACAAAAAAGCACGTCACACTGAAAAAATGGTCTGTCTGTTGGTCTACGCTGAGGCTGGGGTTATACCAGACAGTGAATAAAGACTGTGCGAGGAGTGGCATTTTTCTCATCCCTTATTTCCTAATACAAAGTTTATCCATGGTGTGGAGCCTGTTTTCATCTGAGCAAACTCTTATTTTACTTGTACTAAGGATTTAACCCAGTGAGTGTTCTAATTCGTCAAGCGATCCATTAAATGCACAGACTCTGAGGTGTACTGGCTGGGAACGTGTTGCAGGTGGACATTCCTTCAGTTTTGCTACTTGCTTTACACTGACCAACACAGCTAATTGATTGGATTCCTCTCACCCCAAACTAATTGCACACTTTAAAAACCAAAGAACAACAACAACAAAAAAAACAGAGAATACCTTTATTATTTTTTAACAAACCCTTTAACTTTCTTACTGCAGGTTAAAATACAAACCCAAACTTTATATATTTATAATATCATTTCTTAGCTGCTGTGGTTCAGGAACTGGTCACTTACAAAAAGGCAGGCCCATTTTTTAAAAACTAAATCTTACTGTGAGTACAACTCAATGAAGCTTCAAGATGTATTTACCGTATTTGCTCGATTATAAGACGACCCTGATTATAAGACGACCCCCAAACTTTGTATATTCCTTTAGGAAAAAAACTAAAAGCCTGAATATAAGACTACCCTATAGGAAAAAAAGTTTAACTTGTATATATGTAAATTGCTTTTAAATATTTAATAAAAAATTGATATTATACAAATGCATTTGTTGTTTTTATTTCCTTTTATGTGCCAATGCGGCCCCTCTCTCCCCCTCCCATTGTCTGTCTATCTCCCCCCTCCCTTTGTCTGTCTATTTCCCCTCTCCCTCCCTCCCCTTGTCTATCTATCTCCCTCCTCCCTCTGTCTGTCTATTTCCCCCCTCCCCTTGTCTGTCTAATTCCCCCTCCCTCCCTCATCTGTCTAATTCCCCCTCCCCTTGTCTGTCTAATTCCCCCTCCCTCCCCCTCACCTTGATTCTCTCCCTGGTGGCTAGTGGGGGCAGCTGGGGGATGTCTGCACGATACGTGCATACATCCTCCATGCTGCCCGACACGGCAGTCTATTATGACGGACAGCTGGTCCGTCATAATAGTCTGCCGTGTCGGGCAGCATGGAGGATGTCTGCACGTATCGTGCAGACATCCCCCAGCTGCCCGATTTACCCTGGTGGCTAGTGGGGCAGCAGAGGAGGTCTGCGCGATGAGCGCAGACCTCCCCTGCTGCCGCCCGGTGTTCTGACAAATTTCTGGAGCAAATTCTCCTGCGCAATCGCAGGAGAATTTGCTCATTGCGCATGCGCATAAAGTTACAGCTGATCACTCAGCTGTAACTTTGTGAACACTGCGCATGCGCCAGCCACGCAACCCACCTCCCGCCCCCTTCACACCCCCCTTCTTACCAGATGATCGGACACAGCGGTACACAGCGCATGCGCACGGCTGTCAAGCCGTTTGGGAATGCGCGCGTCCGTGGTTGGGTTCAAAACGCTGGTAAGTAACACGGGGCGGGGGGACATAAGGGGCCAACATAGGGGCAAGCACCCTGGTGGGGGCTGCCTCATCTTGGTGGGATTTGTGATCCTCCTGCTGTATTATTGATGCAGCAGGGGGATCACAACTCCTATCAAGATGAGGCAGCCCCTCAGGTACTGCCTAAGTTTCATTGGACACGGGGGGGGGGGCAGTAAACACGGGGTGCTGATATATAGGGGGCATTAAACACGGGGTGCTGATATAAGGGGGGCAGTAAAGACAGGAGGCACATTTTAAAGGGGGCAGTAAACACGGGGTGCTCATATATAGGGGGCATTAAACACAGGGTGCTGATATAAGGGGGGCAGTAAAGACAGGAGGCACATTTTAAAGGGGGCATTAAACACGGGGTGATCATATATAGAGGGCAGTAAACACGAGGTGCTGATATAAGGGGGCAGTAAAGACAGGAGGCACATATAAAGGGGGCAGTAAAGACAGGGGGTGCTCATATAAAGGGGGCAGTAAACACGGGGTGCTGATATAAGGAAGGGCAGTAAAGAAAGGGGTCAGTAAACACGGGGTGCTGATATAAGGGGGGCAGTAAAGACAGGAGGCACATATAAAGGGGGCAGTAAAGACGGGGTACTCATATAAGGGAGGGCAGTAAAGACATGGGGTGCTCATATAAGGGCGGCAGTAAAGACGGGAGGCTCATATAAGGGGGGCAGTAAAGACGGGGTGCTCATATAAAGGGGCAGTAAAGACGGGGGGCTCATATAAAGGCGGCATTTAAACACGGGGTGCTCAAAAATAGGGGGGCAGTAAAGACGGGGGTTAGAGTTGTGTTGTGACTGGAGATATGAAAGGTGTGTGACTGGACAGTAACAAGGGTTGAAGCCTTGACGTGGCGTTACTGCTCACATGGGTATCCATGTGCCAATTCAACCAGGGTGAGTGACTGTAATATTACATGATTACAATCATAAGTTTAAAAATGTACTTTTCCAATTTTTCTTGTTTATTTTACATAACAAATATACTCATATAATAATGGTATTTTTAATCTTCTGAGTGTGATGAAAAAAATTTGTTTTCAATGTCTTTTTTTTAGATGGTGCATCAATTAACATGAACACAGTGAGACAAGCATGGGAAACGTGTGACAGGAAGAAAAGAAAGGGGGACGTGAATGTGATTGAGAAAAGCATGGGGCAAGTCTGACACAGAGGGGTCTATTCATTAAAAGTTGAGTAGCAGGTGAGTTGTTGATATATTTAATCTCACCAATTTAGCTATTTGTTTGGCAGGGACACACCTGCCGAGTTACCCCCACATAGCAAGCTCGTCGGGTTTGTCCGTGCACAATGTACAGATAAAGCGGTGACATTATTCACTAAAGATTATATGAATATTTAATCTTCAGAGAGTGTGAGAGAGTAACACAGACAGTGGGACAGAGTGACCAGGGCCGATCCTAGGGTCACAGACGCGTGAGTGGAGACATGCCCACGCAAACCCATCTCTCTCATAATTTCCATCCTGCCACTCACTCAGACACACACACACACGTGCTCTGCTCAGGGCCATCTTTAACAATAACTGGACCCTGGGCAAACATTTGTTTGTGGCCCCTGGACCCCACCCCTCATTCCCGGCATGCAATCACACCCTCCACCCTAATACCTCCCTACAAAAAAATAAACACACACACTTATATGCTATATATTATGTAATTATATAATTATTTAAAACTATATATATATATATATATATATATATATATATATATAGGTGGATTATATAATATTTAGATTAAGTGTGTGAATATATATGACTTACACAGACAAGAGAGACACACTTACACACACAGACAAACTTACACAGTCAGAGAGACACACTTACACACACAGACAAACTTACACAGTCAGAGAGACACACTTACACACACAGACAACCTTACACAGTCAGAGAGACACACTTACAAACACAGTCAAACTTAAACACACACACTCGTTTGTCCCCCTCCCTGCTCACTTACCTTACATTTGCAGGGAAGGGGCTGTTTCTTCTGTGCGTGGCTCAATGTGTTCTGAGCACCGTTATGTCACAGACATCTGGTGCTCTAACATGCTCTGTGAGGGGGCGGAGATTTCCCCCCTCACATGACACACTTACACATATACATACACTTACACAGACACCCTTACACACACACAGTCACCCTTACATACACACAGTTATACACACCCTTACACACAGTCACACTTACACAAAAATACACAAACACTCTTAGACATACACAGACACCCTTACACAAAGTCACACTTACAGATACACTCTTAGACAGCCTTACACACAGTCACACACTTACATTTTATTTATTTTTACTGGAAAAATATATATGCTTGTGTGACACTAACAGTCACACTTACACTTATACACACAGTCACACTTACAACCACACACTGTTATACACACCCTTACACACACTCTTAAACACACAATCACCCTTACACATATACATACACAGACACCCTTACACACAGTCACACTTACATACACGCCCACACTTAGACACACACACTCACACGCTTACATATTTTTTACCGAAAGAAAATAAACATATGCTTTTGTGACACTAACAGTCACACTTACACATATACATACACAGACACCCTTACACACACAGTCACACTTTTATCCACACACAGAAATACACACCCACACAGTTATACACAGTCACCCTTACACATATACATATACCCTTACACATAGTCACACTTACACACATAAATGCATGCCCACACTTACAGACACACTCTTAGCCAGCCATACACACAGTCACACGCTTAAATTTATTTAATTTTTTTATCAAAAAAAAAACAGGCTGCTTGTCCCCCTCCCTGCACATTTACCTTTACTTGCAGGGAGGAGAACGTTTCAGTGTTCTGCTTCTCATCCCTGCAGAGGCGGAACACTCTCTGATAACTACTTCAGAGTGCCGGATGCTCTCTGAGTTTCCGGAAGTTACACAGCTTGATGGGGCAGAGCTTGCCCCCGTCGCGCTGTGCTCACCCCTTGGTGCGGTTACCTCTCGCCTGCGGTCCGCACCTCGAGGTGAGGCGCTGTTAGGGAGTGAACTCCATAAAGGAGCGCCTCTGGATTCCTGCGCCTGGGCGCGGGGCACTCCATGCACCCAGGGGCGGATCCAGAGTCTGATCTGGGGGGGCACATTCCGTCTGTGTCTCCCTTCCCATGTCCGCCTGTCTCTCTCTTCCCATGTCCGCCTGTCTCTCTCGTCCTCCTTCCCATGTCTCTCTTTGTATCCTCTTTTTTCCCATGTCTGTCTCTCTCCCATTGCTTTCCATGTCTCTCTCCTCTGCCTTCCCAGTTCACTCTCTTTTCTCTTCCACATGTATGTCTCTTCTCTCCACCGTCTGTATTCTCTTCCCTCCCTTCAGTGTTCTCACCTGTCCCCCCTGTGTTCTCTCCCCGTCACCCCCTTCTCTCCCGTGTTCTCTCCTCTGTCCCCCAATGTTCTCCCCCCCCAGTGTTCTCTCCTTTGTACCCCATTGTCTCCCCAGTGTTCTCACTATCCCCCTCTCCCCAGTGTTCTCTCTACCCCCCTCTCCCCAGTGTTCTCTCTATCCCCCGCTCCCCAGTGTTCTCTCTATCCACCCCTCTGCTCCCCAGTATGTTCTCTATCCCCCCCTCCCTTCCCCACCCAAGTGTTCTCTCCTACGTGAGTGGAGCGCGGGGAGACGCAGGCAGCATGGGCTCTGTGTGTGTTAAACACCCTGAGAGCTCAATCCATGCTGCTCGCGCGTAGTAATGATGCACAGCATCGTATTTCCGAGAGGGAGCCGGGGAGAGGAGAGAACGCTGGGCGCAACTGTACTATGCGATCAGTGCTGATCGCATAGTGCAGGTGCAGGTACAGAGGGGCAGCGGGACCACCGGGCAGTTGCCTTGGGCCCCCCAGGAGTAAGTGGGCCCTGGCTCTGCTGCTCACTGCCACATACTCTGCCACTCATACAATTACACTTGCAGTTAATATAAAATATTAACATGCTCCCCAGCTGTCACTGGAGTATGAGCGTGGGGTCATTACGTGACACTTCCGCACAAGGGAGCTCGAGAGGCTTCCTGCTTGTCGGTGTGAAAGGAGGGCTGATGAGGGGAGAACATTTCATCTCCCCAGCCAGCTCTTCTAACTGAGGAGGCGCCGTCGCAGGTGCACGTCTAACTTCACAGACATTAAAAAAAATATACACAGGTTCTCCCAGATTTGTCGCCCCTTCTTCCTGTGCACAGTGGCATCTGCACCCGCCTAGGATCGGCTTTGAGAGCAGGGCCTGACTGGGAACACACACAGTCACACACAGGGGGGTGGCTGCCTCAACCTGATGGTAGTTGTGACCACCTCCTTAAGTTCCCATGTGTCCCCCTCGTGTGACTTCCACTTACTAGCGTAGCATGTCACTGATTTAAGTTTTACCAATTGCTTGCTACACTAGTAAGTAATAAGTAAGACACTTATACTTTGCCTGTCACCGCAGCTGATCCAGAGGGGGCTGGAGGTGGTGTGTGTCAAAGTGTGTAACAAAGTTAAGGCTGATTGACAGCTGTAACTTTGTGCGCATGCGCTGTGGTGCGCAATGAGTAAATTCTACTGCGCCTGTGCAGTAGAATTTGCTCAAGAAATCTGACAGAACACTGTGAACCACTGTGATATACCCATTTATTACATTTATTCTGCCGCTCACTCACACACAATGCCACTCACTCTCAGTCTGATATTCACTCACGTATGTATTTTCTCCCCCACCCGTCATCTCTTCCTACCCCTGTATGTATAATTTTCTCCCCCCACCCATCATCAATTTTCCATTAGGCTCTATGTATTTTATTCCCTTTACGCTTCTCCCTAAACTCACAACCACCCATTATATCTTCCTACCTTTTCTCACACAGCATCGGCTGTGGACGCAAGTGATCCTGTGCAGTAACTGAAGTGCGCTCATGTGGTGAACGTCTCAGAGCGACCGAACAACTTAAAGCGGCCCCAGGACCAGCGAACTACAGGGAAATTTCCCGGTATCCAGGTAGGCCAGTCCGGCCTGCTTGAAAGTCTCTCTCTCACTCTCTGTCTGTCTCTCTCTCTCTCACTCTCTCTCTGTCTCTCTCTCACTCTCTCTCTGTCTCTCTCTCACTCTCTCTCTGTCTGTCTCTCTCTCTCACTCTCTCTCTGTCTGTCTCTCTCTCTCTCTGTCTGTCTCTCTCACTCTCTCTCTGTCCGTCTGTCTCTCTGTCTGTCTCTCTCTCAGTCTGTCTCTCTCTCAGTCTGTCTCTCTCTACACACATTCTGTGCATAAATGTTATCAAATACATGAATAACCATTAGGTAGTTTGATATTTATTTTTAATAAACGAATTTGACAAATTTCAGTGTCTTCAGCTTCCAGCCTCATGTCCTTCACTTCAGTCACGTATAAATTTCTTGGTCACAAATGATGCTAATAGGAAATTCTGCTTGTAATCACCTTCCATTTCTAGAAGAAATAGGAAAAGTAAATGATCACGTCTCCTGATATGATCTACCAGGGCAGGGATATTGGCACAACTGTGTGAAACAATGTTTTTGTAAATAAGTAAAATGCTAAGAAATAAAAATATTAAGAATAAAATCTAAACACAGTAACAGCATACATTAAAAGCACGCCCATTTAGACCATGAGGCTATGGTCAAACAAACCAGGGCTCAGTCCTCCATGAAGTATCCCCGATATGATAGGAACAACGGTAACACTCTCAAATGGGCTGGGGAAATATAAAAGTCTGGCCAGTGTTGTAATTAACCCCTTAAGGACGAAGGCTGTTTTTAGACTTCTGCATTTTTTTTTTCAAAGAAAATGGAGGACGTAATTGAGAGAGAAACAGAGGATTTAAAAACTTTGAATGTAATACAAACACAAAGTCCCCAAAATAAACTGTTTATACCTGTATACCTCATGAACCTGTATGAAGCAGTTATAGCCTTGTTACTGAGGGATGGTGTGGTTCCAAAACAAAGAATAGTCCAGCGGGACACATGTGGACAGGTAACCATGCACCCCGATATGAGCTGTCCTGTGGAAGAAAACATAAAAGGTTAAACATTGTAATTGAGATCATATTACCAGGTTGAGAATGACAGGAATAGGCGCTGGGTGTAACAGTGCATTTTCTTAAATCATGATTTGAAGAATAGAAAATTTTTATATTAAACAAATTAAGTATTACAGTCACTCACCCTGGTTGAATTGGCACATGGATACCCATGTGAGCAGTAACGCCACGTCAAGGCTTCAACCCTTGTTACTGTCCATTCACACACCTTTCATATCTCCAGTCACACACAGAAGCACATGCCTTTCAGACCAGGGGGTGTCACTGGGGAGCAGAGCGGGGACACAGTGTCACTTTCTCACAATCTGTGAATCTAACTCTGTTAGAGAGTGAAAGACACACAGTGTTAGAGAAAGAGAGATAGTGTAATAGTCTATTAAGTTACCTTTAAGGTAACAGACAGTTACCAATGTCACAGCGCAAGCGTACAAAGTTACGGCTGTACCTTTGGCAGAAGAGCGCATGTGCGAGGAACACACACCATCTCACGCCCCCTTCGGATCAGCTGCGGTGACAGGTAAGTATAAGCGTCTTACTGATTGTCACTTATTAGCGTAGCAATCAATGTATAGTTGCTAAAAGTCCTATCAGTGACATGCTACGCTAGTAAGTGGAAGTCACACACGTGGGACACACAGGAGCTTAAGGAGGTGGTCACAACTACCATCAAGATGAGGCAGCCACCCCCCTGTGTGTGACTTCCACTTATGTCAACTGATGTCAACTATACATTGATTGCTACGCTAATAAGTAACAATAATCAGTAAGAAACTTATACTTACCTGTCACGCAGCTGTTCCGAAGGGGGCGTGAGATGGTGTGTGTTCCTCGCACATGCGCTCTTCTGCCAAAGGTATTGCGTAGCTGGCGCATGCGCGGTGTTCACAAAGTTACAGCTGAGTGATCAGCTGTAACTTTATGCGCATGCGCAATGACCAAATTCTCCTGCAATTGCGCAGGAGAATTTGGTCGACAAATTTGTCAGAACACCGGCACGCTTGCCGGGACTTCTGTGACGAAAGCGGAAGTACCCGGCTTCTTCATAGAAGCCCCGGCGGTCGTGCCCGGCGGAAGCAGGGGAGTCTGCGCTCATCGCGCAGACATCCCCTGCTGTTAGAGAGGGGGATCCAGGTCCCCTGCAGCTCTGCTGGGGACCTGGATCCATGTCTTATTGTCTGACCTCAATTTGAGGTCAGATTATAAGACGACCTCGAATATTAGACGAGGGGTATTTTTCAGAGCATTTGCTCTGAAAAAAACCTAGTCTTATATTCGAGCAAATACGGTATTAAGAAATTCTCCTCTTGGAGCCACGTTTAGTTGATACTTGGGACAACCTGCCTTTCTTGGTACAGCCTTGAATAACATCAATATTGCAGGACAAAACCAACATTTGAAAAAATATGGTTAGCAAATTAAATTAAACTGATTAGATTCAGTCTTTAACTTTTAGTAAAAAAGAATGGAAAAATGTGTTTATTATATAGTCTTCTGTAACGGTGACTGACAAATTGTCATCCAGGGATGTCGCTTCCTATAGGCAAACTAGGCGTTCTCCTAGGGCGCCAATTTGTGGGGGCGCCTGCTGCATTAGGAGGGAGGGAAGGAAGTGCAGGCATTGGGAGGGTGGGGGAGGGAGAGAGGAGAAAAAGGCACTAGGCATTGGGAGGAGGGGGTGAGGGGAATGCACCATGCATTGGGAGGGAGGGAGGAGAAAAAGGCACCAGGCATTGGGAGGAGGGGGTGAGGGAAATGCACCATGCATTGGGAGGGAGGGAGGGAGGGAGGGAGGAGAAAAGGGCACCAGGCATTGGGAGGGAAGGGGAGAAAAAGGCACCAGGCATTGGGAGGGAAGGGGAGAAAAAGGCACCAGGCATTGGGAGGGAGGGGAAAAAAGATAGGATCACATTGCATGTATAACTGCTTGTGAATGTGTGGCTGAATATGCATGTGTCATTGCATGTGTTACTGTGTGTGTATGTGTGGCTGCATCTGACATTACATGTGCCTGCATATGTATGTGACACTGTGTTACTGTGTGTGTAAATGCCTGAGGGTAGGATAAGCAAGGAGTGGCAAAATATATGTTGGTCTAGGGCGGCAAAAAGTCTTGCACCGGCCCTGCTGACAGTTATATCCAATCATCATAATAATATTAATATGTTGGATCAAGTGAATTTCTCTGGATTCTGTAGCTACAGGACAGCAGGCTGAGATTTAGTCAACCAGAATTCAAGGTACCACTGTCAACTGAAACAAAACTATAGGCTGATCATTGACTTAAATCTGAAACCAATCTGCTTTTTTTGCAATAATTTTATAGTATGAAGGTTAAATTAAAGTCCATGATAAAACAAAATTTCATCTTTTATGCAGTGAGAGGTTACTTTAAACCAGAACTAAAATTAATAAAACATAAATCCCTAACATCAGTGATAAGATAAGTGTCCGTACAAAGCCTGTGAAGGTACATAAAACATCACTAAATTGTACCGACCCCAGTAAATGTCCACCATGAGCAATGCTGGTGCCTACACCGTCCTAACATAATATTTTATAGGTGCACAAATTAAATTTCCTAAGGTGTTGTATTTGGGAAACATTTGGAAGCCATCAGAACTTATTAAATTGTACTCAAGCTTTCTTGATATACAGTGTGTATTAAATTGTATAATAGCCTTTTATGGATTAAATGTCAAACGTGATTGATTTTTACAGTGACTGTCTGTGGAAGATACATTTTATGATATACGAAGAGCTGTGTGTATGATTTGTTTTTTTACAATAAATCATTGTTCAAATACTTTTTTTTGCATTAGGTGACATTACTGAAAACTGGCTTCCTTCTAAAATAAAGGATATTAACAAGGTTCCATTTTAGGTTAAAGGTAGAGAATATAGAAAACCTCACAATATAGAAATATGACTCAGGAATTATACTTGGAGTTTTACAGTAATTAACAAATAAAGTGAGTTTATCATATTTTCATTTAAATAGTTGACTTTAACTTTTCTAATGTATCTTTAAAAAGTGCATCACAAAAATGGTTGACAGACTTTTCTAACATGTCCTGCCAATACAATAATCTGCAGCAAATAGTTAAAGGGTACTGCTAAAATATGCACTTTAGGTAAATTTACCATTAGCTTTCATATAATTACATAAAAGTAAGGAATTGCATCTCTAGATGGTAAAATAAAGTTAAAGAATGAAAACTTCACATCCATTAGTAAACTAAAACAACAAAGAAACTAATAAAACGAACTAAAAACATCCATTACACTAGCAGTACATATACTGAAGGTAGCAGAATCTAAGAACTGTCTCACAGATGCAGAAAATGATTGAACAAATAAAATGAAGGTACGTCCATAAATTGATAACTACAAGAAAAATCATGAACTAAATACAATATAGAATAGTAGAATAGATTGACTTCCTCCTTCAATTCTTAGTCAGCTCACTGTAGTTAGTGACTTATAAACTACTAATTACATAGTATTTTTGTTCTGTAGACTAGGAGCTTTAGTTATGAAAGAGGGAAGTGCAGGGAATTACATAGGGACTAATGAATTGACAAGTGAATTTCAAATTTGAGACCAAAGCACCCTTAATTCAGCTATATTGGAGACTTTTTCCAACTCGTTGATTTTGGCCTTAAGTTTGGATTTCTCTTGTCATTTCCTTGAAATGCCATCTTTAATGAATAGAGCAGTAAGTATTCAAACCAAAGGCACAAAAACTCGTAGCCCAGCCTGGCAGGAAACTACAGACGTTTTTCTGTCACTTGCATCAATCGGACCATTGAACAATGCTTAACAGAAATATCAAATTGCAATTTGTGAGGCAGAAGCATCTGTCTCCCTGTCATTGTTCATCATGTGAAAGTTGTATTTTCTGCATGATACAGGGCAAGTCTCCTGATTCTACCATTTTGTAATTTTTTTTTTGTGTTAAATGTGCATTTAGCCAAATGCTACCATCAAAAGAGTAAGGCACACCCAACAATAAGTTGTGACAAATGACTCATAACAGTGGGATCTAAGATTTCTGCTTTATATAATTGGTGTACCTGTAAAATTATCCTTTACAGGTACACATTGCACTTATTTGCAGACAAATGCAGTTGAATAAAGTGTGCTTACATATGAGACAGTAACCGGGATATCTTTTTTTAAGATGGGTTAATCTGCAGAAATCTGCCAAAGATATGTTTTAAAAGGATATCAATGACTTCTATAACTTCTATAAAATTCTGAATGAGTATGGTGCTTTACAGTGTTAAATAGGTTTTCCAAAACATGTTATGATATATTTCACTCTCTGTAGTTAAGCCATTTCAAATCACTGTTATTCCAGTGAACAGTGAACATGAATATATCGGTTCTATTGTACTCTTCTGAAGATAGTTTGAAACTTTTAAGATAAGAATTCATTTTATGTAGGAAACAGTCTATATTTTAATAAATTAACAGTCATAAAAATGAGAAAACGACTTCAATCGTTCTTTTGTTAATGGCAAAAACTAGAATATGCATAAAACCTGACTTATTTGAATCACTTTGCTTTAATGTAATAACTCAAATATTTCTTGGTATGTATAATGTTTGAGGTATAATTGATGGAAAATATAATTGCAAAGAGCAACCATGGCATGTTTTGTGCATATTGTCTTGTTTGTTACATTTTCTTGCGAAGATGCTATTGCATAGTTGCCAATATTTGAAAAATATTTCCAGGGACACTTTTCAGCTCAGCTTCCAGTTGACCATACCTACTGTCAAAAGCTCCGCCCACTCGTTGTAATTAGCATAATTTAACTCCACCTACTTGTCACAGTGTAGATTATATCACCATGTTCCCACCAACATTACCATGAATCCTTGGTATACAACAGATATATTCACAGCACAACATCTACATCAGGCAGGTGCATTTGATCACTTTTACATGAAATATAAATAAGACCGTGTGCAGATGTGCTTTAGTCAGAGAGCTGTGTCTACACCATAAAACATACATTAATATGAACCTACCACTTCTGCTGGAAGGCCATTCCATGTATCCACTACTCTATCAGTAAAGTAAAACTTTCATTAGTGCCTGGCCTTAGCTTATATCTAAGATAGCCTTATGCCTATCCCATGCATGCTTAAACTTCTTCATGGTATTAACCTCTACCACTTCTATCCCAGTCAGGGGGTAGGTCAGTGGACAAACGGGGACTATCATCTCATCCTCTAGCTCCATCCATGCACCTGCCCGGAGTCCCGTCGCAACAACTTCTCGGCAGAGGGGAGCGGCAGCCATCTAAGCTCCTGAAGAATGAGGCCAAATCTCTCAAACAAAAACAAGTTAAATTTGACAATAAACCCACAAGATCTAACAGTCGACAATCCTCAGCTCTGAGGGAACACCTTTTCAGACTCCTCTAATGCCTCTATGGAGGAAGCCATGGACTCTCTGGTGGCAGCTACGTCGCCTTTGGATTCACAAGCATCTGAAGTGGCCTCGGAGGTCACTAAAATTCTGTGGCCTATGTTGGACCAAAGTTCACAGAACTTCAAACTTCCTTTTCCACAACCCTGGAACAAATTACTTTGCATTCTACTCATCTGGCTGAAGTCGAACAAAGACAGGGAAGATTCCACCACCCAATTGCAGGAAACATTCATACACATTCTGGCGGACAAAGTTGATGACTTGGAGAATTGAAGTTGGAGAAACAACTTGAGATTTGTAGGTATCCCGGAATTGGTCAAATCTTTGGCACTCACTGCTCCAGCAGTGGCTTACTACAGATCTGCAACTCCCATAAACTGAATCACACCCGCTCCTAAATGAAAGTACACATGGAATTGGCCCAGAACGTAAAGAATCAGGTACCAAACCTTGACAGGTTATCAAACTACTCAACTTTCAGGACACAGTGGATATCCTAGAGGCATAACGAAAGACTAAATCGCTACTCTTCCCGGGAGAAATGGTGCTGACGTTCCAGGATTACTCCATGTTGGTCACTACTACTTCCACCCATCTATAAATTGCTAGTGGACAAGCAAATCCGCTTTCAACTCCTCTTTCCAGCACATCTCCCAATGTTTTTTGAAAATAAAACCTATACTTTGGAATCCCCCACAGAAGCTAAGGAACTGTTACTCAAGTTGGAACTCCTGCAATAGTACTGACTCCACTTTAAATCGATTTATTTCACTTTGACACAGTTTTCTATCTTACTTAGTCCTACTAGATTGCTTTGCTCAACTTCACTTGTTTTGTGTTGGTGGGAAGAGTAATTATATGTTTCATGTTCCCTCCCTCGGACCCAAATGGCCTTTAATTGTTCCAAAGTTAACTCAGGTAGTAGTGTTGAGCGAACCCGAACCGCACTGTTCGGGTTCGTACCGAACATTACGTTTTTTGGACCCCGGGAGAGGATGCTGCAGCTGTGAGGGACAGATTTAAAAAAATTCTGGTGTTGAATCTGCAAACTACAGCGATTATTCAAACTACAGTGATTATTCAAATTACAGTGATTATTTTAGTGGGTGCCATACTACATATTTGTACCCTGCCCTGAGCCCAGTGCCACAGAGAGTGCAGTGCACTTGCAACTGCATGTGTGCCAGGCACATGACTTTAATCCTGTTCTGTTAGCTCAGTGGGCAACATCTAGGCATTTTGAAATACTGCAATTTGTTGGTGTTAAATATTGCATTTGCGTCCTGCACTTCATATCTGAGATTCAAATAGAACTGTCAAATACTGTGCTTACAGCGCACTTTGAAAAATTTGAATAGTTTTGGGTGGTAAATAGTACATTTGCGTCTTGCGGTACACTTAATATCTGAGAGTCAAATAGAACCGTCAAATACTGTGCTTACAGCGCACTTTGAAAAATTCAAATTGTTTTGGGTGCTAAATAGTACATTTACGTCTTGCGGTGCATTTCTTGCAGTCCAATAAACAAAAAAAACGCACAGCTACACGCACAAGTGAAACACCTTCCTCAGGTGCTAGTACGCGACAGAACCTTCAGCGTTATTTGGTAGGCCCAAATGCCGCTCTTAGAATGGTGAGGCCAGAGCAAGTACAGGCGATAGTAGATTGGGTGGCTGACAGTGCCTCCAGTTCCTTCACATTGTCTCCCACCCGGTCCCCTGCTGAAAGCTCAGAGTTGACACCTGCAGCCCATGGCCATCTGTCTTTCACCTCACCCCCTTGCAAATCAGCCAAGCAGTCTGAGCCACAAGTCATGCAGCAGTCTCTTTTGCTTTTTGATGACTCTGCTGGCGGGGTCATCAAACCTAGCCTTAACCCAGAAGTGGAAGAGATTGAGTGCACTGATGCACAACCACTTATGTGTTTAGACAAAGAGAAAACACTTAAAAGAACAATTTTATTCTCAATATATTAAAAGGTGGATAACCACCAATACAAATAGTTACAGTAGAAAAACGGTGAAATATTACCCAAATCAATACTCTTATATATATACACATATAAAACAACTTATAACAATGAAAAAACGTAAGTAAATAGGATATATTAAATCATATATCATAAATAAAAGCAAAAACACACATAAATAAGTAGGACAGAGAACAGAAAATATATATGTATAATAAGGTACAAAAAAGGGGGGGGGCGGGGGATGGAAGGAAAAAATAATAATACATATATAAAGGATGATGAAGCCCTATATTGTACACCTGTCTATAAGCAGGGTGCAGCCTGAGTAGTATATAGTGTTCCAAAAAACTCCATCAGAGATACAGGTAAAGCAGAGGAGATAGCAGGGATGGAGTATGATGTGAGTCCCTAGTCTCAAATCAAAATAATTCCTATCTAGTGATCGTTCGCATGATAGCGGGGATGAGAGAGAAACGGAGAAAGAGACAACTTGTAAACACAGGCTACAGACTGACGACAGGTGAGTAATCCAGAAAATATAATTAAGTGCTAGATTTAGACAAACAAATTAACAAAAAAAGAAAAGAAAAAAGAAGCCCGACGCGCGTTTCGCTGTGGCGGCTTCGTCAGGGGAAACTACTTATGTGTCAGGATGTGGACATGCGAGGACCACCGCAGCACGTCTCTGATGATGACGAAACACAGGTGCCAACTGCTGTGGCTTTCGGCAGTGTGCAGACCGGCAAGGAGGGCAGGGTTGAGGAGTGGGTGGAAGATGATGTGGAGGATGATGGGGTCCTAGACCCCACATGGAATCAAGGTCATGCGAGTGACGTGTCCAGTTTAGAGGAGGAAGCGGTGGTAGCAAAGAGGCACCAGTGCAGCATAAGAGGGAGCAGGGTGCAAAACCGTAGCGGCCGTCCCCTAGACAGTATGCCTGCTACTGCCCACCGCACCCAGGGGCCGAGCACACCAAAGCCAGCTCCAAGGAGTTCCCTGGCGTGGCAGTTCTTTAGACAATGTGCTGACGACAAGACACGAGTGGTTTGCAAGCTGTGCAATCAGAACCTGAAGCGATGCATAAACGTGCTAAACCTGAGCACAACCTGCATGACCAGGCATCTACATGCAAAGCACGAGCTGCAGTGGAGTAAGCATCTCAAAACCCAAGAAAGGTCTCAGGCTCCTCCTGCTTCCTCTTCTGCTGCTGTCTTGGCCTCTTCCTCCAGCTCTGGAGTCACAGTGGCACCTGCCACCGAGCAAATAGAGGAATTGGCAGCAACGCCACAACGTCCGCCACCATCACCAAGATTCTCCACACTGTCCCATGGAAGCGTTCAGCTGTCTATCTCCCAAACACTGGGGAGAAAGAGGAAGTATGGCCCTAAACACCCGCGAACACTGGCCCTGAATGCCAGCATTTCCAAATTCCTGGCCTTTGAAATGCTGTCATTCCGTCTTTTGGAGACGGACAGTTTTAAAAACCTGATGGCGGTGCCTGTCCTACAGTGCGTGGTTCCCAGCCACCACTACTTTTCCCGGTGAGCCATCCCTTCCCTGCACAAGCAAATGGCGGACAAAATCAGGTGTGCACTGCGCAACGCCTTCTGTGGCAAGGTCCACATAACCACAGATATGTGGACCAGTAAGCATGGGCAGGGACGCTATATCTCCCTAACTGCACGCTGGACAAATGTAGTGTCGGCTGGGCCTGAGGCAGATAGCAGTTTGGCGCATGTCCTTCCACCACCGAGGATTGCAGGGCATTTCTCTTTGCCTCCTGTTGCCTCCTCCTCCTACTCAGCTTCTTCCTTCTCCTCTACCTCCTCCTCTACCACCTCCTCATCCGGTCAGCGTAACACCTTCACCACCAACTTCAGCACAGCCAGGGGGAAACGACAGCAGGCTCTTTTAAAACTAATATGTTTGGGGGAAAAACCCACAGCTCGCAGGAGCTGTGGACGGGCCTGGAACAACAGATCAATGAGTGGTTGTTGCCACTGAGCCTCAAGCCCGGCCTGGTGGTGTGCGATAATGGGCGAAATCTCGTAGCAGCTCTGGGCCTAGCCGGTTTGACGCACATCCCTTGCCTGGCGCATGTGCTGAATTTGGTGGTGCAGAAATTCCTGAAAAACTACCCAGATATATCAGAGCTGCTGCAGAAAGTGCGGGCCGTCTGTGCACACTTTAGGCGTTCTCACCCTGCTGCTGCTCGCCTGTCTGCGCTGCAGCGTAACTTAGGCCTTCGTGCTCACCGCCTCATATGCGAACTCCACCTTGCACATGCTGGAGAGATTGTGTGAGCAGCAGCAGGTGATAGTGGAGTATCAGCTGCAGCACGCACGGGTCAGTCGCTCTGCGGAACAGCACCACTTCACCACCAATGAGTGGGCCTCCATGCGAGACCTGTGTGCCATTTTGCATGGTTTCGAGTACTCCACCAACATGGCCAGTGCCAATGACGCCGTTCTCAGCCTTACTATCCCGCTTGTATGTGTCCTTGAAAAAACGGTTAGGGCGATGATGGAAGAGGATGTGGCACAGGAGGAAGAGGAGGAGGAAGAAGAGGGGTCATTTCCACGGTTATCAGGCCAGTCATTCACAAGTGGCTTGGGAGGGTGGGTTCCTGCATCAGCATAGGCCAGGTACACAACTGTCAAGCCAGGGCACAGTTTTGGAGGAGGATGAGGATTATGATGAGGAGGAGTAGGAACCGTGTTCACAGAAGGGTGGCACCCAACGCAGCTCGTGGGCATCACTGGAGCGTGGCTGGGGGGATACGGAGGACACAGATGATACACCTCACACAGAGAACAGCTTGTCCTTGCCTCTGGGCAGCTTGGCACCCATGAGCGACTACATGCTGCAGTGCCTGCGCAACGACTGCGGAGTTGCCCACATTCTAACTTGTGCTGATAACTGGGTGGCCACCCTGCTGGATCCCCGTTACAAGGACAACGTGCCGTCCTTAATTCCATCGCTGGACCGTCATCGTAAGATGCGTGACTACAAGCGCACGCTGGTAGACGCGATGCTGAGGGAATTCCAAAATGACACCGGGGGCTCAATGAGGGCACAAGGCGAAGGCAGAGGAAGAGGTCGCCAATGCAGCTTGGGCACCGCCAGCACCCCAGAAGGCAGGGTTAGCATGTGGAAAAGTTTCGTCAGCACGCCAAAACAAGCAGAACCACCATCTGATATGCAACGTCTTAGCAGGAGGCAGCATTTCAGCAACATGGTGGAACAGTACGTGTGCACAGGCCTACACGTACTGACTGATGGGTCTGCCCATTCAACTTCGGGGTCTCCAAATTGGGCACATGGCCTGAGCTTGCCCTTTATGACTTGGAGGTGCTGGCCTGCTCTGCAGCCAGTTTATTGTCTGAATGTGTGTTTAGCATGGCAGGGGGTGTTATCACAGCTGCCTGTCCACAGCCAACGTGGACAAACTCACGTTTATTAAGATGAACCAGGCATGGATCCCACCAGACTTCTCTGTACCTTGTGCAGAATAGACATTTATACCGGCCTCACCCAGTCATTGTTATACTCAAGAGCACTTATTCTTTGTTTTCTGTTGTTATATGTCCCAATATTTTGGGGGCTACCCCAATTTAAAAAAACAAAACCAAATAAAAAACAGTGTTGGATACCTCCTCCTCCTCCTCCCGCGCCACTTCCACCTACACTGCCACGGTCACCACCTCCTCAACCTATGGGTCACTTAATATAAACTGAAAGAGAATACCCTGCACTCCAACCCTCTCTCAAATGGATAATTCTGTTGAACCTCCTGGCAGCCATGCTTTAGATTTAGATTTTTGTTCTTCCAAAGATAAAATCAAAGATTCCATCTAGTGCTATTTTAGGGCTCAGCTGTATTTGTAATTTGTATGTATTTTATGTTATTTTGAGTTATTTCCCTATCCACATTTGCTTGCAGGGCACTTGTCCTACTCTTACCCACATTTTACTTCATTTTGCAGCCCTCTAGCACTTCCCAGGACTTTTTTAGAGGCATTTTAGTGGCCAAAAGTTCATGTCCCAATTGACTTCAATGGGGTTCGGGGTCAAGTTCGGGGTCAAGTTCGAGCACGGACCCGGACATTTTTTCAAAGTTCGGCCGAACCTGCCGAACCCGAACATCCAGGTGTCCGCTCAACTCTATCAGGTAGTGGTAATTTGTTTGTTTTGTACTTCTGTGGCTGTTGCCTCACCCCATCAAGGTAATTCTCCCAAGTGCTGGGACATGGGAGGGCCTTATAAATGTGATCATCTTTAATTGCATTTCTGACCCTGATAGATCCTGGATGAGGAAGTGAGAGCCCCCATTGATGGTTTAAACACTACACAAGTCACCCACTCTTTCAAACTAGTTTCCTGGAATGTATACGACTTAAATTCACCAATTAAGCAAAAGAAAGTCCTTAACCATTTAAACATTTTGTCTCCTGTTACACAGCCTCCCATGCCAGTAAGGCTAGAGGAGTAGCAATACTATTGTGCAAATCGTTACCCTACACCCTCCAGGAATCCATAGCTAACGAAGCAGGCAGGTACCTCATCCTGAATCTATCAATATATGACAAAAATTACAGGTATTAGAGAAGCACACCACTATTAAGGTACAAATAAATACTCAGAGAAAAAAAAAATAGCAGTGCATCACCCCTGGGGAAATCCTACAGAGACCCCAAGAAATAAGTAAAACATAGTATAGGAGGAGAGTATAGATATAGTTCATATATTTATTATGATAATTCAAAACGGTACAGAATGTCACAGGAACATAAATAGTATAAATATACAAGTATATATAAATATACATACAGTGCCCAAGCTTACTTGCAAACAAAGCGGTTGTAAGATAATAATTAGCCTGACACTAAAAAAAACACAATAGCAAATATATCAAAGACATGAGTGCCGCAGGGTGCACTGTTATTAAAAAAAAAAAGTTGACGCACCAAACATGTCATGCATGTGCAAAATGAACCAGTCACACATATTTAACCCATAGTATTGCTGAAACAAAGTTGAAACACAGTTCAAACAGTGTTAAAGAAAGATGCACTATTGCAGGTTAAATACGCATTACCAAAGAAAGTCCAGATATATATAGAGACATTTAGAAATGAAACCAGAAAAAATGCAGATAGTCAGTCATTCATACAGAAAAGAAACATTTCAAGGTTTAACTGTACTGTCAGTCTGAGATTTCTACATTCCAATGAATTTAATTATGCCACATAGAACAAAGGATACACACATTTGGAAATTAGCTGTATCTCTGTGTGGACATCAAAAAATTGTTCTATGATGAGGTCCAAACGACCATGGAAATTCCCATATGATAAAACTCTGTGTTAATGAGGGAATTGGCAAAATCTTACCTGTGGCATATTAACCCCTTAAGGACAGAGCCTTTGAAACATTTTTGTCCTTTCTGGACAATGGCTATTTTAACATTTCTGTGCTGTTTGTGTTTAGCAGTAATTTTCTTCTTCGTCATTTGCTGTACCCACACATATTATATATTGTTTTTATCGGGACAAAAAGGGCTTTCTATGGATGCCATATTTTTGATCATATCTTATCATATTATTAAAAAAAAAATAATAAAATATGGTAAAAAAAAAAAAATACACAAATTTCTTTGTTTTTATTTGAAACAACTTCTCCTCATCGCCAATAGCGAACGAAAAAACATGCAAAATAGATTCTACTATTTCTCCTGAGTACAGGGATACCACCCATGCATAGGTTTGTTGGGTTGTTTGGGGGCTAAAATGCCAAATTTGTGAGGTGCAGTTTTTTGTTTTCCAACTTGAAATTTTTACATGCAGACAGCCTGCACCCATGTCCCATTTGGGACATATTTGAAACCAGCCAGTGTATTTTACCCCATCAACCCATATATTTTTTAAAAGTAGACACCCTAGGCTATCTCAAATGGTGGTATTTTAACACTTTCCATGCACTAATACTACCACCAGCCTTTGTCAAAGTTTGTGGTAGTAATTTTTTTGTGTTTTTTTTCCACAAACCTTGTACTTCAGACATGAATTTACAGATTTTGGTATGTGTCACTGCCAAATAACACCCCAATAAGTGTTCAGCAACATCTCTTGAGTACAGGGATACCCCCCATGCATAGGTTTGTTGGATTGTTTGGGGGGTAAAAGGCCAAATTTGGGAGGTGAAGTTTTTGGTTTTCCAATTTGAAATTTTGACATGCAGACAGCCTTCACCCATGTCCCATTTGGGACATATTTGAAACCAGCCAGTGTATTTTACCACATCAACCCATATATTTTTTAAAAGTAGACACCCTAGGCTATCTCAAATGGTGGTATTTTAACACTTTCCATGCACTAATTCTACCACCAGCCTTTGTCAAAGTTTGTGGTAGTAATTTTTTTGTGTTTTTTTTTCACAAACCTTGTACTTCAGACATGAATTTACAGATTTTGGTATGTGTCACTGCCAAATAACACCCCAATAAGTGTCCAGCAACATCTCTTGAGTACAGGGATACCACCCATGCATAGGTTTGTTGGGTTGTTTGGGGGGTAAAAGGCCAAATTTGGTAGGTGCAGTTTTTGGTTTTCCAAAGTGAAATTTTGACATGCAGACCGCCTGCACCCATGTCCCATTTGGGACATATTTGAAACCAGCCAGTGTATTTTACCCCATCAACCCATATATTTTTTAAAAGTAGACACCCTACGCTATTTCAAATGGTGGTATTTTAACACTTTCCATGCACTAATTCTACCACCAGCCTTTGTCAAAGTTTGTGGTAGTAATTTTTGTGTGGTTTTTTTTCACAAATATTGTATTTTAGACATAAATTCACAGATTTTGGTATGTGTCACTGCCAAACAATAAACCAATATGTGTTCAAAAACATCTCCTGAGTACAGAGATACCACCCATGCATAGGTTTGTTGGGTTGTTTGGGGGCTAAAAGGGCCACATTGTGAAGGTGCGCATTTTCAACTTGGAATATTGACGTGTAGCCAGCCTGAGCCCATCTTTCATTTGGGACTTTTTTTTAAAGTAGGACAGTGTATTTTACCCCAAAAAGTATATATTTTGTAAAAGTAGACACCCTAGGCTATTTTAAATGGTGTTATTTTAACACTTTCCATGCACCACTTCTACCACCAGCCTTTGTCAAAGTTTGTGGTAGTCATTTTATTGTGTATTTTTTCCCACATACATTGTACTTTAGACACAAATTCACATATTTCGGTATGTGTCACTGACAAACAATACCACAATATATGTTCAGCAACATCTCCCGAGCACAGGGATACCACCCATGCATAGCTTTGTCAGCTTTGTTGGGTGTTGAAAGGCTACATTTGAGAGGTGCGCTTTTTGATTTTCAAACTTGGAATTTGAACATGTAGAGCAAGGAAGGGGTTAATAGCTCTTATAAGAGCCTTTGTAGTACTGTACAAAAAAATTAACCCCTAAAAATGCACAGACAAGAAAAAATGTTCTGCTGTGCAGTGATCAGTGGCAGGGAAGGGGTTAATACACTACACTATACAAAGGGTATGGCTTTTATAAAAGCCCTTGGGACTCACAATTTTTTAACATTTTATTTAATTTATTACAATTAAAAAATTATGTTATACAGATCTGTCTCTTTCCCTCACTAAAACTCAAGTGAGGAGAGGGAGGCAGATCCATATGGGTCAGAACAATATTTACGAACCAGACGAATGGTGATGCTCATCTGAGAAATCACCAAACCACCTTTGCCACTGATCGGCTGTTACTGATCGCTATACACGCGTTCAAACAGCTTCAAAAGGAATACACGTAATCCCCTAGTGGGTATAACTAACCCCTAGCGAGTCTGACAAAAAAAATGCTGATAGATGCGACTAGATTGCTCCATATGCGCTGCTTAGGCAGTGACCATATGCACTGCTTAGGCAGTGACCATATGTGCTACTTAGGAAGTGATATACGGCAAGGAAGGGGTTAATAGCTCTTAAAAGAGCCTTTGATATACTGTAATAAATCAAAGTAAAAAAAAATAACCCCTAAAAAAATGCACAGACAGCAAAAAATGTGCTGCTGTGTAAGATCACTGCGTACACAGCGATCAATTGCAGGGAAGGGGTTAAATACTGGAATCGGCTTTTATAAAAGCCTTTGGGTCTCAATTCTATTAAATATATTATAATTAAAAACTTACATTATACAGCTCTGTCTCCCTCCCTCACTAAAACTCAAGTGAGAGGGAGGCAGATCTACACGGGTCAGATCAAATATTTACAAATATCGATCTAACCAGACGAATGGTGATGCTCATCTAAGCAAACGCCAACCCGCCTTTGTCACTTATCAGCTGTTACTGATCGCTATACATGCGGTCAGACAGCGAAATTTTTTTTTTTTACGTTAAACGTAGTCCCCTAGCGGGTATAATTAACACGTGACGGGTGTAATAAAAAAGTTAAAAAAAATGTAAAAATGCTTCTGCAGCAAGATTGCTGCATTTGCGTCAGATCGCTGCTTAGGCAGTGATCTACAGCAAGAAAGGGGTTAATCTCTCTTAAAAGAGCTTTTTTTTATACTGTAATGAATTACAGTAAAAAAAAAATGAACCCCTAAAAAATGCACAGACAGCAAAAAATGTGCTGCTGTGTATGATCACTGCGTACACAGCGATCAATGGCAGGGAAGGGGTTAAATGGCTTTTATAAAAGCCCTTGGTGTTTAAAATTTTATTAAATATTGTTTTAATTATTTTATTTTATTTTTTTACTTGATCTGATTTGTCTCTCTCCCTTACTATAACTAGTAAGGTGAGGGAGGCAGATCAATACTTGTCAAAGGCAATATTTGCTAATATTGCCTTTGACTGTATGGTAAGTGCTCATCAGAGCACTTACCATACATGCCTGCACACAGATCACATAGATCTGTTGTGCCGGCATCGATTGGCTCCCCCTAGAGGATCGGAAGTGAAATACTTTCACTTCCGATGCTCTTGCCATTAGAAGGGAAGCGCTGCCTGTACAGGCAGCGTTCCCTTCTACTGAGCCGATGGGGTCGCTCAGGAGAGCGACCACCATCGGTTCTGGGGAGCATCAAGGTGTTGTTAAGTGCCTCGCTGGCGAGGCACTTTAACAACACCGGAGATGCTTAGAAAGCGAACGATCGTTCGCTTTCTAAGCACATGTGTGCAGTGGGCGCAGCCATTTTTAAATGGCTGCTACGATCACTCCGGGGAATGATCGTAGCGCGCCCCTGCACATTTGGAGGGTGTTGCACAATGCCTCTACCTAGAGGCATTGTAGCAACACCGTTAGAGTAAAGAAAGCGACCGCTGGTTGCTTTCTTTACTCAGTTTAGTGCATGACGTGCCAGGCACGTCACCTGTCGGCAAGTCCTCGATTTGCCGTGACGTGCCTGGCACGTCATCTGTCGTTAAGGGGTTAATGTCAAAATAATACTGGCATATTATTGGGCAAATTGGCTGTGAATTCTTAGTGGAAAAATAATACTGGCATGGTTTTGGGCAAATTGGCTGTGGCTTATTAATGCCAAAATAATACTGGCCTATTATTGGACAAATAGGCTGTGGCTTATTAATAAAATAACACTGGCAAATTAATGGCAAACGTAATACTGGCATATTAATGCCAAACGTAATACTGGCATATTAATGCCAAACGTAATAATGGCATATTAATGGCAAAAGTAATACTGGCATACTAATGGGCAAATTGGCTATGGCATATTAGTGGCAAAATAATACTGCCATATTAATGGCAAAATGGTACAGGCATATTAATGGGCAGGTGGTGGCATATTTAATGGTCAAACAGTGGCATATTTTAATAGGCAAACTGACTGTTGTTATTTGGTACAGGACAGTGGCTTATTTTGTGGCATGTTCTGTGGGGCAAAATAACATATACTATGGGGGAAGGTGACACTGTGGCTTGTTCTGCAGGAGCACTTCTGTGGGACAAAGTGACACTGTGGTATATTCTGTGAGGCAAATTGACACTGTGGCAAAACCAAGTGCTGTGGGTACTGTAGGATGCTGTGTTAAGTCTTTCTGTGCAATGTGGGTGCAGAAAAAGGGAATAAAAACAAGAAATGCAATTTTTCAATAATGTTTTTATTACATATACAAATAGTTGCATAAAATATTTAAAAGATTACATTTACATACAGTTTTTTACAATGCGACATTAGAAAAATGGGTCGAGGGGTGGGTCCACTGCTAAATACTTTGCCCGGGGACCACTAGGGTCTTAAAACGCCCCATATATAGTCAAAGTGGCTGCTATGACATATAGGGAAGTTTATTAATAATACAGGCTTCCATCAAGGAGAAATAGAAAAACCTAATGTGTTTCAAACATGTGTTCTCACATACGTAATACTTCGTTATTAAATATTGCATTGATTACTTTTTAACGCTATGAATTACATCATTTTATGTTGTTGCCATATGGTGGGCATACTGCCCACAGTACCAGAATCTTCCAAACAAAGTTCTGGTGTCTTATGATACATAACTCAGACACTATAGGCATCTGGCCAACTCTCTGATGAGGGGGATGATATCTTGTATACATGAGAAGCTGCATGCTCATTTCACTTACATAAAATAGTTATGGAAGTTGTACTGATACAATTATAAAAGCTGGGACTTTCGGTGGTCTTGCTAGGAGCCTCACCTGTGAGTGAACGCACTGTGTCGGAACTTTCCCGATTATGGGAGACTCCCGGTAAGGGTGAAACGGGGCTTCCCAGCTGAAGTGTGAGCCTGGATGTTGATTTTTTGCATTAATCTGTGATGTATCAATTTTTGTCACCTTTTTGATGAAGCAAATGTATTTACATTCTTTCCTTTGTATTCAATAAACAAACTTGATTATGTATTCAATAAATTGGCATCTTCCTTTACGCAAAACAAATCTATAGGATTGTTAAAAGTGTATGATACACAGCAGCGTCTACTCAATAAATAGAGAATTGCAGGGTATTGACATGGGAATTTCCAATCTTAGGCCAATGTAGCCGAGTTGGAAAAATTCTCCAATCCAGCTAAATTAAATAATTATTCCAACTCAGCTACTTTGGCCCAAAGTTTGAAATTACCATCTCAATTCCCTCCCTTTATCGTGTATACCCTATAATATGAAAAAAGGTACCTGAAGATTGTTACAACTGTATGATATATACATATAAGATGAGAGATACATGAAGAGATCTCAAACAACTTACCGTATTTATCGGCGTATAACACGCACTTTTTCTCCCTGAAAATAGGGGGCAAATGATGTGTGCGTGTCATACGCCGATATAATGAAAAAATAAAAAAAATCTAAAACTTACCTCGTTCCTGCTCTGTCCCCCGGTGCTCTGAAGCTGCGTGGCTGTGAGGGAACCGTTGTGCGCTCCCCTCCAGCCGCGCGGTCAACAAAGTGTGTTTTTTTTAAACAAACTTTATTGTTCAGCGTGGCTGGAGGGGAGCTCACAACGCTTGCCTAACAGCCATGCACCTTCAGAGCACCGGGAGACGGAGCAGGAACGAGGTAAGTGCTGGGGTCTGGGGAAGGGGGAGAGGAGGGTGGCATAACGAGCATACTAAGGGGCAATATCCTGGCATATTAGGGGCAATATCATGGCATATTAAATGGCATATTGGGGGCAATATCCTGGCATATTAAAATGGCATATTGAGGGCAATATCCTGGCATATTAAAATTACATATTGGGGGCAATATCCTGGCATATTGGGGGCAATATCATGGCATATTTAATGGCATATTGGGGGCAATATCCTGGCATATTAAAATGGCATATTGTGGGCAATATCCTGGCATATTAAATGGCATATTGGGGGCAAAATCCTGGCATATTAAATGGCATATTGGGGGCAATATCCTGGCATATTAAAATGGCATATTGGGGGCAATATCCTGGCATATTAAATGGCATATTGGGGGCAATATCCTGGCATATTAAATGGCATATTGGGGGCAATATCCTGGCATATTAAAATGGCATATTGGGCTTCAAAGTTCTTTATTTGAAATGTAAGTTTTTTTTCCTGAAATTTCCTTCTTAAAATGAGGTGCGTGTTATACGCCGGCGAGTGTTATACGCCGATAAATACGGTACTTCTTCATCCAGTGAAATCACAAGGGGCTATGATTTTTTTTGTCAAGCCATGCACAAAATAGTTGTAGATTTTAGAAAAACAGACTTTTCTTAAATTAGTATATGCGTAAATGAGTTTATTATCAGATTGGACCGGTTTTAGACACAGTACAGGAAGAAATAGCGTTATTTAAAAGTTGCACTATGGAAGGAAACAGAAAATTGCATTATGCTTGTCAGTAAAAGCAAAAATATTATGCTCATTAACAAGAAATGCAGTAGAGAGGAATTGGGCAACTATAGGCCAGTAAGCCTTACTTCTGCACTGGGGAAAGTAATAGAAAGCATGGATACGATTGTTGTACATCATGGATTTCAAGATCAGAGACAACATGGGTTTGAGAGATCATGCCAAACTAATCTTATTGAGTTTTTCGATTGGTTAACTAAAATAATAGATCATGGTGGTACAGTAGACGCTGCTTAAAAAAGGATTTCATTCATGCGCTTGTGAAAATGAACAAACATCTCTCGGCAGCTCAATTAACAGACTGGAGTAGCACCTAATTATCACACCTAAAGTATAAATGTATAAAGAAAAAGCCTGAAGAGCTCTAGTGTACAATAGCGAAAATGAATTCTTATTAAGTGAAACCAGGGCTTAAAGTTAAGGAAACATCATACAGTTTACTCCAATCAAAGGATGACTATTTGCACCTGTAGATGGCAGGTAAGCCCTGTCTCTACCATCACTAAAACACCAATAATCTCTTAGCAAAGGAACAGAGAGGTGCTATAGAAGCACACCCCTCTGACATCTAATTCAGTGAGGGACTTGTCCAAAAGAGGGGAGAAGTGAAGACCTACAGCACTATAAAAACCCCAAAGACTGTTACCACAGTGCTCCAGTGTTCCAGAACGTTGGTTCCTGCTTGTCCTTGGACTCCTGTGAACTTATCTTTACTGTGCTACAGTAAAAATCTTTTTATTGGATTTCCCGTTACCTGACCTTTGGCTTGTCTCCTGGATTACCCCGTTTGCCTGAACCCTGACCCTTGCTTGAATTATCTACTATTCTTGATAGCTGCCAGTCCTGATCTATTGGACTGTTTCTGACTTCACTTTTCAATGTACCTTTTATTATTTTGTACACTCTCATGCTCTTATCCTTACCAGGGCGCTCTGCCTATATACATCTGGGGACCCCCTGGCAAGGTTGCCTGGCAAGAGATAGCATCCCCTGCTTCACGCTCTTAACTCCAACCCTGACAGATACTTATGAACCACTATTTAGTCTTCAGGAGTAGAGTTGAGCGGACACCTGGCAGGTTCGGCCGAACTTCGAAAAAATGTCCGGGTCCGTGCTCGAACTTGACCCCGAACTTGACCCCGAACCCCATTGAAGTCAATGGGGACACAAACTTTGGGCCACTAAAATGCCTCTAAAAAAGTCCTGGAAAGGGTTAGAGGGCTGCAAAATGAAGTAAAATGTGGGTAAGAGTAGGACAAGTGCCCTGCAAGCAAATGTGGATAGGGAAATAACTTAAAATAACATAAAATACATACAAATTACAAATACAGCTGAGCCATAAAATAGCACTAGATGGAATCTTTGATTTTAGATTTGGAAGAACAGAAATCTGCCTTCTGAGGTGCCTTCGCAGTGTGCTTCCATTGAGCACCCGGTGTCATTTTGGAATGCCCTCAGCAGTGCGTCTACCAGTGTGCGCTTGTAGTCGCGCATCTTACGATCACGCTCCAGTGATGGAATTAAGGACGGCACGGTGTCCTTGTAATGGGGATCCAGCAGGGTGGCCACCCAGTAATCAGCACAAGTTAGAATGTGGGCAACTCAGCAGTCGTTGCGCAGGCACTGCAGCATGTAGTCGCTCATGTGTGCCAAGCTGCCCAGAGTCAAGGACAAGCTGTTCTCTGTGTGAGGTGTATCATCTGTGTCCTCCGTATCCCCGCAGCCACGCTCCAGTGATGCCCACGAGCTGCGTTGGGTGCCACCCTGCTGTGAACACGGTTCCTCCTACTCCTCCTCATCATCCTCCTCCTCCTCATAAACTTGACAGCGCAGACAGGCGAGCAGCAGCAGGGTGAGAACGCCTAAAGTGGGCACAGACGTCCCACACTTTCTGCAGCAGCTCTGATATATCTGGGTAGTTTTTCAAGAATTTCTGCACCACCAAATTCAGCACGTCCGCCAGGCAAGGGATGTGCGTCAAACCGTCTAGGCCCAGAGCTGCTACAATATTTCGCCAATTATCGCACACCACCAGGCCGGGCTTGAGACTCAGTGACAACAACCACTCATTGATCTGTTGTTCCATGCCCATCCACAGCTCCTGCGTGCTGTGGGGTTTTTCCCCCAAACATATGAGTTTTAAAAGAGCCTGCTGTCGTTTCCCCATGGCTGTGCTGAAGTTGGTGGTGAAGGTGTTACGCTGACTGGATGAGGAGGTGGTAGAGGAGGTGGTAGAATAGAAGGAAGAAGCTGAGTAGGAGGAGGAGGCAACAGGAGGCAAAGAGAAATGCCCTGCAATCATCGGTGGCGGAAGGACATGCGCCAAACTGCTATCTGCCTCAGGCCCAGCCGACACTACATTTGCCCAGTGTGCAGTTAGGGAGATATAGCGTCCCTGCCCATGCTTACTGGTCCACGTATCTGTGGTCATGTGGACCTTGCCACAGAAGGCGTTGCGCAGTGCACACCTGATTTTGTCCGCCAATTGCTTGTGCAGGGAAGGGATGGCTCGCCGGGAAAAGTAGTGGTGGCTGGGAACCACGTACTGTGGGACAGCCACCGCCATCAGGTTTTTTTTTTTACATTTTATTTAATTTACTAGACATTAAGCCCGTTAAATTAACGGGCGCTAGAACATATGTAGACGGGGGGGGGGGACATAAGGGGGCAACATAGGGGCAAGCACCCTGGTGAGTGGGGGAGCCTTGAGGGCTGCCTCTTCTTTATGGGAGTTGTGATCCTCCTGCTGTATTACTGATGCAGCAGGGGGATCACAACTCCCATCGAGATGAGGCAGCCCTCAAGGCTCCCCCCTCATCAGGGTGCTTGCCCCTATGTTGCCCCCTTATGTCCCCCCCTCCCCGTGTTACTTACCACCTTAGCATGGTGTGAAGGGGGCGGGAGGTGGGTAGCATCGCTCCGCTCGCGCATGCGCAGTCTTTACAAAGTTACAGCTGAGTGATCAGCTGTAACTTTGTGCGCATGCGCAATGAGTAAATTCTCCTGCGATTGCGCAGGAGAATTAGGTCGAGAAATCTGTCAGCAGGGCCGGCCTTAAGTGTTCCGGCGCCCTGTGCGGGATTACCCCATGGCGCCCCCCCCATGTATGTATCTCTCTGCCTTCCCATGTTTGTCCCTTTTCTCTTCATTGCCCTGTCTGTCTCTCTCTAACTCCCCCATACCTGTTCTCTCTCTCCCTCTATTCTGTCTCTCTCCTCCCCTTCCTCTGTTCAGTCTCTCTCCTGCCCTTCCTCTGTTCTGTCTCTCTCACCCCCTGTTCTGTCTCTCTCCCCCCCCTGTTCTGTCTCTCTCTCTCCCCATTCAACCTGTTCTGTCTTTCTTTCCCTCCCTCCCCGTCTGTCTCTCTCTCCCCCTTCCCCCTGTTCTGTCTCTCTCTCCCCCCTGTACTGTCTCTCTCTCTCTCTCCCCCTTCCCCCTGTCCCTCTCTCCCCCCCTGTTCTGTCTCTCCCCCCTGTTCTGTCTCTCTAGCCCTGTTCTGTCTCTCTCTCTCCCCATTCCCCCTGTTCTGTCTTTCTCTCCCTCCCTCCCTGTCTGTCTCTCTCTCCCCCTTCCCCCTGTTCTGTCTCTCTCTCCCCCCCCTGTACTGTCTGTCTCTCTCTCTCCCCCTTCCCCCTGTTCTGTCTCTTTCTCCCTCCCTCTGTTCTTTCTCTCTACCCCCTGTTCTGTATCTCTCTCTCCCCCTTCCAACTGTTCTGTCTCTCCCCCTCCAGCAGTTCTGTCTCTCCCCCTCCCCCTGTTCTGTCTTTCTCTCCCTCCCTACCCCTGTCTGTCTCTCTCTCCCCCTTTCCCCTGTTCTGTCTCTCTCTCCCCCCTGTTCTGTCTGTCTCTCTCTCTCCCCCTTCCCCTTGTTCTGTCTCTCTCTCCCTCCCTCTGTTCTTTCTCTCCACCCCCCTGTTCTGTATCCCTCTCCCCCCTACTTGCCGTGCCCCCTGCTATCCTGCGTGCACACTTGCCTTGCCCCCTGCTATCCTGCGTGCACACTTGCCGTGCCCCCTGCTATCCTACTTGCCGTGCCCCCTGCTATCCTACTTGCCGTGCCCCCTGCTATCCTGCGTGCACACTTGCAGTGCCCCCTGCTATCCTACTTGCCGTGCCCCCTGCTATCCTACTTGCCGTGCCCCTTGCTACCCTGCGTGCACACTTGCCGTGCCCCCTAGTATCCTGCGTGCACACTTGCCGTGCCCCCTGCTATCCTACTTGCCGTGACCCCTGCTATCCTACTTGCCTTGCCCTTTGCTATCCTGCGTGCACACTTGCAGCAACGGCTGTCCGTAGGGCAGTGTCTCTGCGTCCAGTCTGCTGCCCTAGCAACCCACGGACACAGGGACTGGACGCAGAGACACTTGAAGATTATTATAGAGGATTACAATTAAAAACTTACATGATATGATATGAGTACAGAAACAAGTAGTCACATCTGTAGTCACAAACTTCTAGACACATGGGTATTCGAAATACTTCAGGATTACTTGTCCATAGTTTGGGGTACCTAAAGGAGGCTTAAGCATTATGTTAAAAAGCGACCAGCAATAGCGAATGTCTCCAAATGGGTAGAGAAGCCCGCTGGAGGTAAGAGGAGTATCCAAAGAATTGTTCTTAACAAGCCTAAAACCAAAGGCTTAGTTGCCCTCTCTCAATAATTACTAAACCCTCATGTCATTCAACGATCCAACCATTCAATCATGCACTCATACTGCCCGAGGGGAAGGGGAGGGGGGAAACTGGACCCTAAAGCCTCTGGGGCTAAATAGTTCTAAGTATCAACCAAGGAGCCCATATGTCTCGGTAGAGTTCTAAATGGTCCAAGGTGCGATAGAAGGCAGCTTCCATGTTATACTGGAAGTTGATTTGACGTGTAACCCCAGACCAATTTAGACTGCCTCTATTTTTCCAATTTCTTGCTAGACATATTTTAAGTGCTATGAAGATATGAACGATAAGGCTCTTCTGGGTGTTATTACCTGGAAGGTGTATGTTAAAAAGAAAAGTTTCTGGTTTTAGGCTGATGTTAAATTTTAGTATGCCGGACAGTAATTTTTGCACATTCGAAAAATGTGGGTTTTAGGTCCGGACAGTCCCACCAGATATGCGCCAAAGAACCTATGCCTCTGTCACACCTCCAACAGGTGTTAGAAGTTTCAATGTTTATTTTGTGCATTCTGGTGGGGGTGATGTACCATCTCATATTTAGTTTATGTTGTAGTTCCACAAGGTTTATACAGAGGACATTCTTTTTAACCTGCACTATTGCGGTCTTCCACACTTCGTACGGGAAGGAGACCCCAAGGTCCCGCTCCCATTGTAACCATGGGGTAGCCTTCTCGTGTGATCGCAAATTTACCAGAAAGCGAGAAATTTTGAAGTTGTCTTTGTTTTTAAATCATTCGCTAACATGTCACTGAGTTGGCCTTTATCAATCGATATCCTTCTGTGTAGGAAATTCTTCAACCTCAAATAGGTGAAGATTTCCTTTGCTGGAATATTGAAGATTGATTGCAATGTATCAAAGGAGTACACAACCCCATGGGGAGCAATATCTGCAACAGTAAATATATTGTTCGAGTTCCAAGTTGACAAAGTCATATTCCCTATATCAAACCCCAGGACCGCAATCGGGGTCTCCAAAGTAACCAATTTGTGGTCTCCCGGGAGCCGCCTTCTCAACCCTGCAATCATGGTACAGAGACTGTTGATTATTGGGTTTTTAAAGAGAGTTTTCTTTGCAAATATTTTTTGACTCCACATGAGGTTGTGTGGATCTAGTTGCCCTGTGTCTGATCTCTCAATTTCCAGCCAGCGTGGCACCGTGGGCAGGGAATTAGTCCAGGCCAGTACGTGGCTAATCATACTACAGTTATGTAGATGCTGGATATTAGGGTAGGAAATACCACCGGATGTTATCTCTCGTTGCAGCAATTCTAATGAAATTCTTGGCTTCTTGCCTTGCCAAACAAATTCTGCCACTAGCTTCTGAATATGTGTTAAGATGGCCGTATCCACCCTAAGTGGGATGTTACTGAATAGGTAAGATATTTTGGGGATTATATATGATCTCATTACCTCAATTCTACCTAGCCAGGATAGTTCCGTCCCTTTGATCTCACTTAATTTAGTCTTAATTTCTTGAATCTTAGACAAGTAATTCAGTTTGATTATATCATCTAGTTGGAAGGTCAATTTAATGCCCAGGTAATCGATGTAATTTGCAAGTACTGTCGGATCTTTCTTGGTTTTTAGAATAGGGGTAATCGTGGCCTGAAGTAGTTCTGCAGGTATGTCATTTTTACTAGTTAGGTGTAAAAACGTTCTTAAGAGAGCAGGGGCTATTTGCTTCTCAAGTTTCTGATAGAATATGGCCGAAAAGCCGTCTGGCCCGGGAGATTTACCTTCTTTTAGAGAATTGATGTTGTCCCTAACCTCCTTTATGGTAATTGGGCGGTTAAGGGCATTCAGTTGATCCTGTGTGATTTCCGGCAAGTTTAAAGTGTCAAGAAATGCCAACATTTCCGGGGAGGAGTATTTTATTTCTTCTATATCATAGAGGGCCCCGTAATAGTCTTCAAATGCTTTGCTTATCTCCTTAGGAGACAGAAGGTGTCTGTTATTCACCACTATTTTTTTTATAATCTCCCTGATTTGTTTCGCTTTAAGTTTGTTAGTAAGTAATTTCCCTGTGCGGTTTGCACAATAGTACTTAATTTGAGATAACAGACAGCTGTCTAAGGTTTCCTTGTGGTGTCCCTCTAGCTTAGCTAGTTTGATGTACAGGGTGTTTAGAGGATCGCCCCTCTTTTTTTTTTCTGCTGCTCCAATTTTTATTATCAGTCCTCGGACATAACACTTTAGGGCGCACCACAAGGTTGCATCAGACACCTCCGCATTATCATTTACCTCCAAAAAGGCTTCTTTTTGTGAAGCTAGATAATTCACATTACTTTGGGAGCTCAAAAGATTCTCGTTTAAGCGCCATTTATGTCTGATTACATACTCTATGTTATTTTTAACTGTTAGATAAATTGGGGCATGAACTGACCAGGAGATTACACCTATTTTAGAACTGCCATCAGGTTTTTAACACTGTCCGTCTCCAACAGTCGGAATGACAGCATTTCAAAGGCTAGGAATTTGGAAATGCTGGCATTCAGGACCAGTGTTGGCGGGTGGGTAGTGCCATACTTCCTCTTTCTCTCCAGTGTTTGGGAGATGGACAGCTGAACGCTTCCATGGGACAGTGTGGAGATGCTTGGGGACGGTGGCGGACTTTGTGGCATTGCTGCCACTTCCTCTATTTGCTCGGTGGCAGGTGCCACTGTGACTTCAGAGCTGGAGGAAGAGGCCAAGACAGCAGCAGAAGAGGAAGCAGGAGGAGCCTGAGACCTTTCTTGGGTTTTGAGATGCTTACTCCACTCCAGCTTGTGCTTTGTATGTAGATGCCTGGTCATGCAGGTTGTGCTCAGGTTTAGCACGTTTATGCCTCGCTTCAGGTTCTCATTGCACAGCCTTGCAAACCACTCGTGTCTTGTCGTCAGCACATTGTCTAAAGAACTGCCACGCCAGGGAACTACTTGGAGCTGACTTTGGTATGCTCGGCCCCTGGTGTGGTGGGCAGTAGCAGGTCGCTACGGTTTTGCACCCTGCTCCCTCTTATGCTGCGCTGGTGCCTCATTGCGACCACCGCCTCTTCCTCCAAACTGGACACGTCACTCGCATGACCTTGATTCCATGTGGGGTCTAGGACCTCATCATCCTCCACATCATCTTCCACCCACTCCTCAACTCTGCCCTCCTTGCCGGGATGCACACTGCCGAAAGCCACAGCAGTTGGCACCTGTGTTTCGTCATCATCAGAGATGTGCTGTGGTGGTCCTCGCATGTCCACATCCTGACACATAAGTTGTTGTGCATCAGTGCACTCAATATCTTCCACTTCTGGGGCAAGGCTAGGATTGATGACCCCGCCAGCAGAGTCATCAAAAAGCAAAAGAGACTGCTGCATGACTTGTGGCTTAGACTGCTTGGCTGATTTGCAAGGGGGTGAGGTGAAAGACAGATGGCCATGGGCTGTAGGTGTCAACTCTGAGCTTTCAGCAGGGGACCGGGTGGGAGACAATGTGAAGGAACTGGAGGCACTGTCAGCCAATCTACTATTGCCTATACTTGTTCTGGCCTCACCATTCTAAGAGCGGCATTCGGGCCTACCAAATAACGCTGAAGGTTCTGTCGTGTACTAGCACCTGAGGAAGGTGTTTCACTTGTGCGTGTAGCTGGCACAGATCGACCACATCCCCTACTTGCAACAGGAGCTACACCAACACCAGCAGCACCACAACCAGGGCCACGTCCCTTATTTGACGCTCTCCTCATTCTTTGCGCTCACCCACCAAAGTTACAGATGGTTTATGTCAGGCGACAATGTAACCGCCAATAGTCAACAATTTTTATTTGTATTCTTTTTGTTTTTTAAGGGTTCTAAGCCTTTCCATTTAAATAGCTGTTCTCTCAAGTTAGTTGTTAAAGTGGAATAATTGACTTCTTTACATTGTTGTAGGTCGAACATAATCTTAATTCCAAGATGATTTATAGTGTTATTGCTCCAATCAAAACGGATACTTTTTTCCAAAAGTTTTATCTGTGATGTGGATACTTCATACATGAAGACCTGAGATTTGGTTAAATTTACTTTGTAATTAGAATCTAAGGCGTATTCTTGTAAATTTTTAAGAACCGCTGAGATTGATATTGTAATATTTAACACTAACAAATTGCAGTATTTAAAAATGCCTAGATGTTGCCCACTGAGCTAACAGAACAGGATTAAAGTCATGTGCCTGGCACACATGCAGTTGCAAGTGCACTGCACTCTCTGTGGCACTGGGCTCAGGGCAGGGTACAAATATGTAGTATAGCACCTACTAAAATAATAAATGTAATTTGAATAATCGCTGTAGTTTGAATAATCGCTGTAGTTTGCAGATTCAACACCAGAATTTTTTTTAATCTGTCCCTCACAGCTGCAGCATCCTCTCCCTACACGAAGAAGAGCTCATGTGACGTGCGTGTACGTGACTCCAGCTTATATATAGAGGCTGGGTCACATGCTGCACTGGCCAATCACAGACATGCCATTAGTTGGCATGGCTGTGATGGCTTCTAAGGGCAAACGAGTCAAACACTTGTTGATTGGCTGCCCTGCAGCCTTTCAAAATGCGCCATTAAATCGCCGAACCCCGAACTCCAACACGAACATACAGTGGAATGTCCGTGTTCGGGTCCGGGGGCCAAAAACCGTAATGTAGGGTATGAACCCTATTCAGGAGCTGTCTTTTAATAATTATTACAGTTTAAAATGACAATAACAAGACAAGTGGATTTATTGCCAAGTATGCAACAAATAGTGGAATTTAATAACAAATGTTTTATGTACAACCATTATATTGTTATGTTAGTGGTTATTTCTCCGCCTGTATCTTTAAAGGGATATGTATCAGTCTGGTTTAAAATATATAGTTTGATTAATACATGATAGATATGATCAGACTATTTTAATAAAAGTCTAACACTAGGTCCCTAGTGGATGTTACCCTAGTTACCCAAGTATATATTTGCAGCTAAGTAACTTATAAAATACACACACATATATATATATATATATATATATATATATATATATGCGTTTAATGATATACATATAACATGAGAGATACATGAAGAGATACCTCTTAGAAATGTGAGTATATTTATATATATAGATATACATTTCCAAATGTATATCCCTTTTAAATGATTGAACAGGATAAGTGCTACATAAATATCAGACTCCAGTTGTATCCAGCACACACCAGTCAAGTTATTCAAATTTGTAAAGACACGGAGGCTCCTATTATGCATTTCTCTTTATTTATTTCCCTCAGCAGCAAAGAAGAGAATGAAATAAAAAATGAGCGAATCCAAACATGTATAAACTCCCCTCCCTTCTCCTTTATATATATAACACTGTAACCAAATCACTTCCTCTTTCTTTGCTGCTCCCTCAGAGTTAAGTACTCCTTATTATATTCATTGCCTGGTTAATGATTTACTCAGCCATACTGTATTCATTGATTAGTTAATGATTTACTCAGCTTTACTGTATTCATTACTTAGTTAATGATTTTTCCTGGCCATATCCATGGCAGCACTACAATGGGTTAGCTCCTCCCTATCCCTAATTAGACAGGAAACAGAATTAATTCAGGGGTATAAGTACCCCCTCCCACCAATGGTCCCTTAGTCTTTTTTTCCTGTCCTATCCCTATAGGACTCCAGTCGTTTTGACTGTGAACATTTTTTTTTTTTTTTTGGCTTACCTGAGGGTTTTTAGCTTCGGCCTCAAGGGAGTTCAGCCTCTCTTCCTTGGGAAGTCTCCAGTACGTGGCCCTGCGCAAAGGATTTCCCCCTGGAGATGCTCCTTTAGTGACCGGGAGCCACTTGCAGTGACCCTAGGGGTAGCAAGCAAAAGTATTGCCAGTAAGGAACATTCCCTGCAGTAACCAAGCGGTAGCAGGAAGTGGCAGAAGAACCTCATCTTCAAAAGATTCTTCTTACCTCTACCTGGCAGGCACAGTAAGTTAAAATACAATTTGTTTTTTATTTTGCTGATGGCTGTCAGGCAAGCTGATGGCATGGAGATTGAAAGGGAAAGGTTGAACGGCAAGGGATTTTCTCACGCTGTCATTGACACTCTACTGCAAGCAAGGAAACGCTCTACATCTTCCACATACTACAGAATCTGGGACGCTTTTTCCTCCTGGGCTGCTTCCAACCGCAGGAATATTCAGTCTATCTCCACCAAGGAGATCCTTGAATTTCTACAATCCGGTCTTGATAAGGGTCTAAGCTACAATACCCTGAAAGTACATATCTCCGCGCTTTCGGCCCTTACGGATCACAGATGGGCCTTGAACGCAGACGTGATCAGATTTAGGGCTGCTGTGTTGAAAATCAAGCCTCCTATCAAGCCCTTCGCCCCACCATGGGATCTTCCCTTGGTATTAAAAGCCCTGAGCGTTTCTCCTTTTGAGCCTCTTGAAACCATCTCTCCTCAGTTGCTCACCATTAAGACGGTTCTATTGGTGGCCTTAGCCTCAGGTAGACGAGTATCTGAACTCCATGCCTTGTCTGCTAAAGAGCCCTTTACAGTTTTTCATAGGGACAGAGTTGTTTTACGGACTGTTCCCGAATTTCGTCCTAAAGTGGTGTCAGCTTTTCACATCAACGCGGAAATAGTACTCCCGGCTCTTCATTCCGAGTCTTCTACTGAGGATACTGAACCTCTGCCTTCTCCGTTGGATCTTGTTCGAGGTCTGTCTATCTATCTAAGGAGATCTTCAGCTTGGCGAACCTCTCAAAGTCTATTCGTCATCCCCAACGGCCCCAGAAGAGGGCTTCAAGCTTCTAAGATGGCCATCAGTAGATGGATTGTTGCCGCCATCATTCAAGCTTACCAGGCTTCAGGGACGAGAGTTCCTGATGGTCTCAGGGCTCACTCCACGAGATCCCTGTCCTCATCTTGGGCAGCAGCTGCTAAATTGTCTCCTGATCTGATTTGCAAAGCAGCCACTTGGTCTTCTCCAAACACGTTTATAAGGCATTACCAGATTGACGTTAAAGCCGGCCATTCAGACTCTTTTGGCAAATCTGTCTTATCCGCAGTTAACTCTTCTTGATTGTTTCTATTGCACGTGTGATTTCTAATACACCAGCATTTAAAAAGATTCTTGAGTCTGTGATTTTTCTTTTTCCCTCCCTGGGTTATTGCTTGGGTATTACCCATTGTAGTGCTGCCATGGATATGGCCAGGAAAGATGAAAATTTATCCATACTTACCGTAATTTTCTTTTCCTGGTCATAGGCCATGGCAGCACTTAGATCCCGCCCTGGGATATTGCTGTTAACAAGACTAAGGGACCATTGGTGGGAGGGGGTACTTATACCCCTGAATTAATTCTGTTTCCTGTCTAATTAGGGATAGGGAGGAGCTAACCCATTGTAGTGCTGCCATGGCCTATGACCAGGAAAAGAAAATTACGGTAAGTATGGATAAATTTTCATCTATATGTACAGATATATATTTTCATATGTTTGCTTTTATTGAACTGGTTGTGACTGTCGGCCATTTTTTGAAGCCTTTAGGTTTTTTTTCAGTTTCTGCTCCGCTATTGCACTCGTTTGGAAGTGTATTTTGCTTCCTCCACCCTGTCACACGACCCAGTGCTCTGCTATTCTCAATTGGAGACTCTAGCTGTCTGATATCCTGGGTCCTGTTGTAGCTGTGTCTATTGAGCTTATTATCATTCTGCGATGCCTCACCATACCCCACCACACCCTGGGGATACTCCCCCACAAATTGCTGTTTCTCATTGTGCCCAGGACTGATGATGTCCCTGCTGACTTTATGAATTCTGAGCAATTTCATTCTATGCTTGATACTATTGCTCATTCTACTACATTGCCTACTGCCCTACCAGCTTTAAAGGCACAAACCTCGGCTGCTGGCCAAAAAGGGTCGTTCAAGACCCATCATACCTCTGTATATACCTCCAAAACTCCTAAACCGGGCATGAACCATCCTGCCAAAGACAAGGTGGTTGCACCACTAAAGAGAGCCCCTAGCCGGGCAAAATCAGCTAGAACTTGGAAAAAGGCAAAACATTTAAATGATTATTCAGACTCTGATTCTGACCAAGAGGAGGTTACTGATGGTTCTGACAAACATGAACCCTTGATCTCGTCTGACGACGATAATGATTTTGAGGACATTGATCCCTCTATGTGTGACACTCCCGAGCCTCCAGTGGATGATTCCATATTAATGGATCCCCAGGGCGAACCCATGTTTGAACCTAAAGCACTCCAGAATCCACGATCAGCTGAATTTTTCCCCACAGAACACATTGGCAAATATTTGGCACTCAGGGTGCGCAGGCTCTTAGACAAGGCAACACGCAATAAACTCAGGGCTGAATGCCCCAGACCCACTGTCCCTGACATGATCTGTAATAATTTCTGGGCAAATCAGGGTGGAAGTCCAAGAAAGGTCTGGACTTCTCACTTAAACATTGTCAAGTCCATGCACTCGCATGTTTGAAATGATTGAGTCCGCAATATCTGGCGACTCTGCCCTTGATCTACCCACCATGAAGGGCTAGATGCAAAGAGCCATTTGCCTCATAGGCAACGCTAATACTGCTATAGGTAGCGAGAGACGTAAAGCGATACTGCTTAAAATTGAGCCAAAATTAGTCAACATGGCTGTATCTGAACCTGGCCCAAAGCAAAAGTTTACCTCTTTTGGGATATCTTCATCAAGGAGCTCGGCTCCTCTGTATCTTCTTTTACTGCTATTGACAAGGCACAGACCAACCTCAAAAGGGTCTTCAACCCAAAGGTTTTTGGAGGGGCTGGAAGAAACAAGGGCCGTCTGGCCGGCTGCTACTCCAGGGGTCCCTTCCGGGGGTCCCGAGGCTTCAGTACCTCGAGGTCATCCTTCCAAGATACCAGACCTCCTTCATCCAACTTCTTTCCACAACGTAGTCGTCCCTGGCAGAACAGTGGATCATACCAATCCTGATGCCCGTATGGTGAGTACTGATTTAACACACCTTTCTTCCCCTCCACGTGTAGGGGGCAGGTTGAAACTGTTTCTGGAGAACTGGGCAAATCTAACTTCAGATCCCTGGGTCCTACAGGCAGTTTCGGGATACCGCATAGAGTTTCTTTCCACCCCGATTCAATTACACACTCCTCACATCATAAGATTTTCTGATGTAGATCGCTCCCTGATTGCACTGGAGATATCCAACCTCCTACAGAAAGGTGCCATCATGCGCATTCCGGCACACTTCACCAGCAACTTATTTCTGGTACCCAAAAAAGGCGGAGGGGTTCATAATTTTACACCCTTTAAATGCCATCGTATCTTACCAACATTTCAAAATGGAAGGCATTCACTGCCTCAGAGACCTGTTGTTGATAGGAGACTGGATGATCAAACTGGACCCATGGTGCTTCACCAAGCTGATCAGGCCTGTTGTCGGCTATCTATGAAGACAAGGGGTGTGGATGATTATTTACTTGAACAATCTCTTGATCCTAGCTCAAGACATTCCCACCCTCAGCTGCCATCAGTCCTGGAGCATGTCCCTCCTACAGGATCTTGGATTCAACATCAATTGGGACAAATCCATCCTGCAGCCATCCCAACACATGGAAGAACTTCCAAGATCTCCTGAATCTTTGGGGCCCACTGGAAGTGGACCTGTTTGCATCACGCCTCAACACCCAGCTTCCTCGCTTCTTCAGTTGCAGACCAGACCCAGAGGCACTGGCGGTCGATGCATTCCTACAGGTGTGGCCAAAGAGCAGACATTATGCCTTTCCCCTTTTTGGTCTCATTCCACGTACTCTGATACAGTTTCGACATCAACAAGCTTTTATAATTCTGATCACACCATGGTGGGATACCCAACCTTGGTTTCCAGCGCTCCTGGAACCATCCACGGACATACCCAGACTTCTGCCATCTTATCGAAACCTGATAAGAGATATTCTCGGCCAACCTCATCCTCTCATACTAGACAACTCTCTATTACTGTTGGCTTGGTCACTTTCAGGGGACCCTGGTTTGTCCAGAACATTCCAACTATGGCTCTCCTGGCAAGAGCTTAGGCCCCAGGTACTAGACAAGCCTATGCTCATGCCTGGAACACATGGGCTAATGGGTGTGTGGGACAGAACATGGATCCCGTTTCAGCACCCGTGACTGGAATTTTGCAATTCCTGACACTTATGTTTGAAGAAGGTGGAACATACAGGACAATTAATGTCTATAGATCGGCCATTTTGTCCGGACATTCTGGTATTGGTGGCATCTCGGCTGGGAAACAGCCTATTAACTGTAGACTGTTAAAAGGTATTCAGTTGGCATGTCCCCCACAACCTTGTTATTCTTCAGTTTGGGATGTGAACATTGTTTTACGATTCTGTGAGGCCTGGCCCACTAATGCTGACTTGTCTCTACACCATCTATCTGTCAAGCTGGTCACATTATGCTGTCTCATATCATGTAAACGTGTGGCCGATGTTCTAGCCTTGGATATTTCATTGCGCTCTTTTACCCCCGACGGTGTCTCTTTTTACATTTCAGACGTACCAAGACATCCATTAAATCTGTTTTCTACCCTCGTTTTCCTCACAATTCCAAATTGTGCCCGGTCTCATGTCTTCAGGAAAATGAAACTAGGACCGCATCTTTTCGGGTCTCTTCCCGTCCCGAGTTATTCCTGGCATTCACAAACCTCACCTTCCAGTTTATACTACCTCTCTGGCTAGATGGGTTAAGTGGGTTCTGAAGGAAGCAGGGGTTGACGTTTCAGTGTTTGGTCGCCATTCTATTAGAGGAGCTATGACTTCTAAAGCAGTATTATTAGGGTGTAGGTTGGAAGACCTTCTTAAACTGGCTGACTGGTCGCTTGAATCTACCTTCCTTGAATTTTACTTTAAACCTACTACTCATTTTACTTCTACTGTGATTGCTATGCTTTGAACTTGTATAATAGGAGCCTCCGTGTCTTTATAAATTCCTTGATTTTACTATTAATATGTAGATGTAAAGTCATGATTTATAAAGACACGGAGGAGACTATTATTCCCACCCGGGTTTTATTTGTTGGGTTATATATGCTTATTTTCACACCCTGATTATGTATTGATTTATTCGACTGCATTTAAGTTTTTACTTAAATGCTCTATAATAGATATCAGCAATTATGACCTTGTATGTATATCATACAGTGAGAGATCATTTACTGACTACTGCCATGTTTTTATTCCTTATTCTCCTCTAGCTTGATGACTTGGACGTACTTTCATGGTTCTGGATATTTCGTTGTTCCTGGTCGTTTTTCATGTTTACCTGGTTGACATTTCAAGTTTTTATTATCAACCAATGGACTGTTTCCTGATTACGGTTATTTTGGACTTATGGGCTTTTTCTCACCAAAGAAAGAGGAAGTGATATGGTTACATGTTTTATATATATAGAGGAGAAGGGAGGGGAGTTTATACATGTTTTGATTGGTTTATTTTTATTTAATTCTCTTCTTTGCTGCTGAGGGATAGAAAGATAGAGATATACACAATACTCGCCTCTGTGTCTTTATAAATCATGACTTTACGTCATATTAATAGTAAAATCTAGGAATTACAGACCCTGATATAATTTACTGAAATTCAGAAGGCACTGAAAATTAGTGTAAAGAACACTGGCACACTGCAAGAATGGATCAAGCAAGATACAACTGAAGTCAGATATATATGTAGCACTTATCCTGTTCAATCATTTAAACGGCTATACCCTTGGAAATGTGTGTGTATATATATATAGATACATATATATATATATATTTGCATTTTATAAGGTTCATAGCTGCATATATATACTCACACAAAGTTTATGTCTAATAAAGTGATTAATAAAGTTAATATCTTCTTTCACTTGGAGGCTGCGCTTTTGAAAAATTCTCTATTTTTTTCCCATCTACTTGTCCTGTCTACATACTGGATCTCCAGTATTTGAATTTACAAAGTCCTTACATTTCTGTGGACAAACTGAACAATGATTACATCTATACCAACCTCTCAAAGTCCCCAGAAAACTAGTCTTAACTGTTGTATTGGTTTTATTTCTTAGTTAGATCTGTGGGGGCCAAGATATTCTTTAGGTTTTTGTTCTTTTTACAAATAATCCTGTCTCTTGCCGGTAGTATTAATGTTAAGATTGGATCATTCCTCAGAATGTGCCTGTAAGGAATTTGGTTCTGCCCCTTGTAATACGACTGTCTTGGTTTGACATACTGGATTCAGGAGAGCTATCTCACAGTGAATAACTGAGACCGACACCAATGCAACTGTGAAACAACTCTGATTTTAATTGTTTAAACAAGCGTATATATACGAAGATAAAAACATTAGTTACTACGATATAATTGGTTATTCTAATATTCTAATATGCAGAAAGGCGTGTTTTACAAGAAAATGCACTTAAAACGTAATATGTAAAATAGTGTTACAAAAGTCGTTCTTATGGAAAATTACAGAACTTTCAGAGACAACTTGTTGATGTTCCAGAAACCTCTGTTCTAGCCTTGGAATAGTAAGATAAGACCATTATAATAACAATTATGCTACTGGCGTGATCTGGCCTTCCAGAAGGTGCTGCAGACATCAGCTTCTTTGACACACTGTTGGCTTTTAACCCTCACAGATCCAAATTAATCCTTTCAGCCAATGTCTATTGAGAATTTGTTCAACTTCTTTTGTTTTATCTAATATGTAGTAATAAGACTGACCTCAAAGTCATTGTTTGTGTTATTCCTAATTTCCTCTTTTTTACTTATTATTGGGAGGCCATTGAGAGTACTTAACCTAATTTTCCCCCCTTTCTTGTCTTATTATTAATTAATCGTCTCGATTTTCCTTATTTCGACCAATATTGTATCAATTTTTTTTGGTTTATATCCTTTTCTGCTAACCTTTTCTTCATTTCTCCCACTTGTATATCAAAATCTTCAAAATCTGAAAACATTTTTTGCATTCTTATTAGTTCTCCCTTAAGACTAACAGCCGCTAACACCTTGGAGTGTGCCCCCTGGGGAAGGGGGATTGTCTTCTTTTTGATATACATTCTCTGCTCCAGGGTTCTGCTTTGGCACAAATTGCAATACCTGTAAATGAGTAATAGAAAGATATGAGCCTTGAAAGCATGATGTTTAAAAGATAAACATGTAAATACCTAAGTGCACAGATTCAGTCAACCTACAACAGACATAGTTTCACGTATCTGTGGATGCAGAAAGTTGTTCACAAATTTTCTGTGAACATAAAATACCCATACGCAGGATTAATTGTAGGCAATCTGCTGGTAAATGAATTATAAACGCAGTGTGTTTACGTATGAGGTATAATTATGGGCAGTGTTCTGAGAGTGGAGCAATTAGCCGAAAGATTTCATTAGTTTCCATGGTGCTTGCTTTTGAAGAACTGTGACTACATAATGTCAAAGGAGTATATCAGAAACCTCATTAACGTGAATGTAAAATGTACTTCTGAGAATCATGGGAAAAGCAAAACTCAGAAAATAATAGCTTCACCAAGCAATCTGACCTGAGTTGGGTTGTACTCTTAAACAAAGCATCAAAGTACTGTACGAAATTAACTGACTTTAAACCCACTTAATGACAAAGGAAGTATAGGGTATGTCCTGAGTCTCCCGTGCACTTTGTGAGAAAGAACATACCCTGGACATCCTGTACATTCTGTGTTTAAATGATAAAACAAGTTCAGAATCACAGATGCTAAGGAAAGATACCATAATATGCTATCACTGTGGTAGAGAGCAGAGAGCAAGGCATTATTTTGAAAGCAGAAACCAGCAATAATAAAATACATGTTGCAGAAGAATTTGTGACAGGTACATCAGAGGAGTCAGTTCTCTACGTTATTCATCAAGTAAGACCTGTAAATGGAAAACAATGGGGTAGGGGGCATAAATAGATGAATGCAAAAGAAAAGACAATCATTTGTCAGTTAGACTGTGGGGCCAGATGCAACATTATGACAAAGATTTCCTAAACTCCAACGTTACAGAAAAGTACCGTATTTTCCGGCATATAAGACGACTTTTTAACCCCTGAAAATCTTCTCAAAAGTTGGGGGGTCGTCTTATACGCCGGGTACTGGGATTTACTCATATATTTAAATCTATATTTTAACCTTTTAGGTTAAAATATAGCGTTTTCCACCCTCCTCCCCCTTTCCCCAATCCCCAATCCCCAGTACTTACCTATTTTCTGCTCTGTCTCCTCTCTCGCTGTTAAGCCGGTCCGTGGCTGTGAGGGAAGAGTTGTGAGCTCCCCTCAGGCCGCGCGGCTTCAATAAAGTCTGTTTAAACTTTTTTTTTAAACAAAACTTTATTGACCGCGCGGCTGGAGGGGAGCTCACAACGCTTCCCTCACAGCCACGGACCGGCTTAACAGCGGGAGACAGAGCAGAAAATAGGTAAGTACTGGGGATTGGGGATTGGGGAAAGGGGGAGGAGGGTGGAAAACGCTATATTTTAACCTAAAAGGTTAAAATATAGATGCGATTTTTCCGGCTTATAAGATGACTTAGTTGGGGGGTTGTCTTATACGCCCAGTCGTCTTATACGCCGGAAAATACGGTAAACTAAAATGGTATTAGTACTTTTATTTGCTACCAATAGCTCTGTGCACTTTAAAATGTTCATACATGGCAAACTCACACGCCACTCCTTTCAGCAGACTAGAAGAATACTGCTTAGAAGCATACCTGACAGTTTCACTGGTCCAACACCTACTGCACAAAGTACCGACTCCTCTGAAAGCAGAACTGAAATAAAATATAAGCAGGCTATTTTTAAAGAAAGTAACAGAACCAACTGAGTTTGATCATCAGCATGGTTGCACATTCTTAAAGTAAGATGGATATCGAGTATGAAAATCTTATAGGGTTACCATATATAGGCGTGATTATGGAAGGGGAGGAATACTTCTATATGTATATTTTGCACACAGCCATATTAATAGCACAATACCATCAGTTATTCCATCTATATTATACCAGTTTTTCAAAGACTTGCTACACCTCATGAGGACGTTTAACTATATAAATGCCACAAGAAAATTTAATGAAATCTGATGTACTACAGACTAGCTATGAACAAATTAATAAGTCAGTAATTTTTGTTGGAAAATGTCTGACTTATATTGGTGGAGAATGTGGGCAGCAGCATCAGATCTACTGGAAGACTGCCAACGGTCTTGCTAAGGTAGGAACCACAAGCAGAGAACAAAATTCAGGATATTTGACAGTGCTTATTTCTGAAAGAGAGAAACTACTTATGATGAGTGACCTCTGTTTTCTAAAGGATTAAGAAAAACTATCATTTTTTATTTATTGCATAAGCTAATATTCTATCACAGTGGAATGTAAGTATGGTGAAAAACTTAGAGGGAGCCTAAAAAGGACACTCTCCAAAGAAAGTTCATTTAGTCACTCAGGCAAATCACAATTGGACAAACATCATATCCTGAGTAAAAAGTCTAATATAAATCTTTATTAATGTCAAATTACTAAAAAGAACCCCCAAAAAAAGAAGGGGGAAAGGGGCCAAAAGGTGGGAGGTGTACCAACAACTTCATATACCACACACAATATTACACAAACTGTCACTAATACAAATACAAAAACACAATATATATACACAATCCTGCAGGATATAGCACAATCAATAACAGTGCGTCCACTGTCAGAAATAAATGTGTTAACAAGACATGGGGAAAGTATTGCAGTGGAAAGGGCAATTGCATCCAATAAATCAATCAGCAGCACAGGTGAAAAAAATAGTCTCTGATGTACTCAAATTGCTTGCTGCATAATGATGGTTATAGTAGCAAAGCAAATTGCAAATGCTAAAAAAAAGTGTCCATGTCCTAATGAGAATGCAGAAATATTGTATCAGGCGTAATAATGTCACAGAGCTGCAGTAACCACTTAATAAGTGTGGAAATAAATATGAGATACTTGCAGAGATTCACAACTCAA
>CM069857.1:231400516-231823016 GCA_036172795.1 Pelodytes ibericus | reverse complement strand
TTCTATGACTTCTGCTTGTTGTAAGGTTTTCCTCTGATTGGATTCATGGTCTTCTTAATTGAACTTTATAATTTAAAGCACCTTGTTGAATAAATTGTAAATTAAGCTCTATTTAGTTAAATCTGGCATCACTCTAGGGTAGCATCAGCTGGGTGTAGCATCAGCACCACCCCTCTTTTCAAGTACCACTTTTTCTAAGTACAGAAGAGTTAAACATGAGGGAGTTGAACAGGAGAGATGAACAGCTACAACCATCTCAAATATGATAGGTAGGTAAATGTAATTGCTATCTTCCTCACTGGTAGTTTTGTACATTTCTGAATCTATGATACATCAAAAGGATTTCCATACACATTGGTCAGAACAAGTGCTAAGCAAATTATTTGTCTGCTTTTAACAAATTAGGCAAGTCACCAATGGTTAATTTAATAGTTTGTTAGCTGTTTATGATACAGCTCTAATTACCATTTCCTGTTTCTAGCCTGTCATTGATGCATGAAGAAGAGACTTACATTTGTCTTCTTGCATTACATAAGATCCAGAGCAAATGAATTAAAGCTGTCTTCTGGATTGGAAACCCTTCCTTCATGAAATGGCACTCATACTTCAAATAGCATTACTTATTACTTTCACAGAATCCTACAGCTAATTTGAACTCTGTCTTCACAAAGTAAGGTGAGCCACATGTTGTAAAGTGTAATTGAGTATGGTATGGCATGACTGCCCCTCTAACAATTTGAGTTCTAACATATCAGAAGGACCACAAAAAAAAGCTCTATACTTAATCCATATTTTGACTGAGTATAACACTCTTTATTACAGCACCTACTACACATTATTTCATTACAGTTATGCCTATTAGTGTGTACTAACATCTGAAAGAAATAGTTTACAATGATGCTGCCTGGTTACAAGCCAACATTTATAGAGACTTTCTTGGTATTGTTTTTAATATCCAGGACTTACCTGTCTGAACTGTAGCAGCACATGTTATGTTTTGTGGAAGTTGATCCAGATCAATTTTGGTAAAATGATGCATTGCTCTTTAGACAGGGAGTTCACCGGTGTCATGTCGCAGAGTTTTTTCTAGCTTGCTGTGTTTTCCAGGAAGACGTCTTGCAGAATTTAAATCTTTTCCTTAGTTCTTTCAATGATAGTTAGGTAGTTTTTTCTTCAACTTGGCCACAGCATGACAGCGTAAATAGCATAATGTTATAGGCAATTGCCTCTCCTTCAGTAGTAGAATTGAACATGGGTATTGCAGAAGTAACATATAAAAACCCACTACCTAACAAAAACCCAGATATATAAATATAACACACAAAGGCGATGCCCATAATTTAATTCACATCAGGAGTTGTATAATTTCTAACCACACATCTCCGGTCTTTAAACCCCCAGAGAATGAATCCATAACTTTCCATTGTTCAGCCCTATTAGCCAGAACTTAACATAAGTGACTATCATAACTTAAATATAAATGACAAAAAATTCAGCTAGTCCACCCCCCAATAAATAGGCAAGGGACCTCTAGCATACCCCCTGCAGAAAATAACTAATGCAACAGCCCATCCCACCAGACCACGCCCTTTTCAACCTTACTTTGCAGATCATTGTTTAATGTAAATCTAGACCCACATCTGAAAGGTGAATACCGTCTCTAAAATATAAACGCCATCAATTGTTGGCAGAACTTTATCTTGCGCCTCACCCTTTTTTGAAGCTTTGAGACCCACACTGCACAACCAAACCTAACATGGCACTATTTCCAACCAAACAATTTATGCAACGTGAAAAATCTGTTTCGCCTTCCAGACATCATTTTTAAATTGGTATAATAACCAATTACTGAGTTCCTCTCACCCACATCTCCGCAGCCAGTCAGGGCCGGATTAAGAGCATCATGGGGCTGGTGCTGAGGATTTTAATGGAAATATATAAAATGAAAGCACAATTATTTTATTTTTTTTAAACACAAATTAAATATTTAAATTGCCATTAACATGCCATAACAGAAACTTATTATGAGATACAACCATCGAGAAGCAATTATTCCAATTTATAATTAACCAAATTATTATAACTTTTAACAATCGCTTGTTGATGGATATAACTGATACTGCACACAATTTCCATCTGGACAAATAATTTGCCCTGAACTAATAATTTTTCTAGAAATTTAGCCTGCCTTTGGTGGTGGAGCAGCTATAGGAGTGGCAGGATATGACTTGTCATATCCCAGCTCTCCTCGTATTGGCCGCCCGCCATGCTTCCATGACACTGTGCTGGTGTGCGCCTGAAGTTGAAAGGGGCAGCCTCACAGGCGTAGCACTAGGGATGCCTATAAAATCAAATAGCAGGCTTCTGTAAGGACCCTGCGTTGTTGTGTGCCAAGAGGAAGGGCGCAGCGGAAATACTAGGATAGCCTGGCATTTGATTTTCCAAACTTATATAAGGACTCTGTGCCATCATATGCCCTGAAGCAAAAGGGCGCAGGTGCAGCACACGTAGGCAGCGCATGCAGGGCCAGTCAGGGAAGATCTCTACCCGCAGGCCCAATGGTCTCTGTGTGTAACCTGTGGGCAGCTGGGCCAAATTCTGCCACATAGGAGAAACCTAAGCACAAAGTAAAATAACGTCTTAACATTAGACCATGTTCCTAACCGTCCGTAAGATTTGAACTTACGAGACTTGGCCCCAGCACCCAGATTTGCACTTACAGGACTTGGCCCCAGCACCCAGATTTGCACTTACAGGATTTGGCCCCAGCACCCAGATTTGCACTTATATGACTTGCCCCAAGGAAACCGATTTGGATTTCTGCAGGACCCAGACTGCATTCCTGGTGTCTAGTGGTGACATTGCAGCATTGTAGGCCCTGGGCAAAGCAATGCACTGGGCGCCCTAACTACCGTCTCCTATGCCCCAAAAAATATACATGTGAAGCAAGTATTATAGAAATGTATATCCCTTATTAAATGTGCAGTATGGAAACAGTATAGCAGACACAGGCACCTAGCTCATATATAAATACCTTATTAAAGGTGTATTATGGACTAGCATATTTTTAGCCCATAAGGGGTTTAGTTAAAAAGGATCTGCTCCTTTTGGCTCCACCCAGGTTCTATCTAAAAGGGGATATTTTCACTGCATGTTTGGACAACTGTAGCAAAAAAGGAACTTTTGTTTCAATAAAGAGAGACTTGTAGGGAATTGAGAGGGGAATTTCAAACTTTAGGCAAATGTAGCCGAGCTGGAAAAATACTCCAATGCAGCTGAATGGGAGAATTTTTCTAACTCATCTACTTTGTCATTCTCTACACTTAGTGTAGACCCTCAAGTGTAAAAAAAATGCTTTAATGAGCCAATACAAGTACCTCATTGAGCCCTTTTGCTCCAAACAGCTCTAATAGGCAGAAGAGATGTATTTGACTGTATTTGGGTGTATTTGTGTATGTGTGACTGTATGTGTGTGTATGCAGGGAAAATAAAAATGTTGGTGCACTAAGCTAGTCACAGGCTCAAATAATATAAATGTATTTTTTTTATGTGTGTGTGTGTAAGTGATTGACTCTGTGTGTGTCTTTATCTGACTGCGTATGTTTGTGTGTATGTGCCGTTGTCTGGCTCCTAGATTTTTTTGCTGGCCCCTAAAACTCAGTTAAGTTTGTCAAGACCTGTCATTGCAAATAAGCTGTAATGCATAAACTTGGTATATGATCAGATCCTGGGTGATGATCAGAGAGACCTCTATAAACTGCCTTCATGATTACTGTATCTTCCAAAGTATCACATGTGCCGCACTGATTAGGAGCAGGGCCAGACTTAGAATGAAAAGTAGGCCTGGAATTATTATTTTTTTTTTGCACCAGCCCACTATTACCTTTAGTCGGCATGGTGCACACATTTATAAAAACTTAGAAACATAGAATGTGTCGGCAAATACAAGGCCATCTTTAATATTGATTGGACCCTGGGCAAGCATTTGCTTAGGCCCCTGGACCCTGCCCCCCTCCCCTGCATGCAATCACACCCTCCAGTGAGTATTTTTATTGCATTGTATAAAATGTGCATATTAAGTGTTTAATTGCAGCGGATAAACTGTATGTATGGATCAAAATGTGTATATATGGCTGAAATATATATACCTTCTAACTATGCACCACTGCAATACAACTACTCATTACCTAAATACAAAAATATACACAGATAGTAGAGAGCACTTACATATGTTCATATATATTTATTAATAAATATACACATCTCGCTCTCTCTCACTAGTTGCATTTATACTTATATGAACTTCTTAATATTATATTCAATAATTTTGCAATTATTGTTTTTATTCCCTTTTTCTGCACCCACATTGCACCTAAATGACTTAACACAGCCCCATAGAGTAGCCACAGCACTTGGCATGCACTCATAATGCACCCCCAGCAATTGTCATGCACTCATACTGCACCCACACAATTTGGCATGCCACAGTGTAAATGTGTCCCACAGAACATACCACAGTGTCATTTTGTCCCACTGAACTGCCCATGCAGAACATGCCACATTGTTACTTTCCCCCATAGTACATTGTATTTTGCCCCACAGAACATGCCACTGTCAGCTACCAATTAACATGCCACTGTCATTTTGTCATTAACATATACAACAGCCAGTTTGCCTGTTAAAATATGCCATCATTTGTCCATTAAATATGCCATAGAGTGCCCATTAATATGTCACAGCAAATTTGCCCATCAATATGCCAGTATTATTTTGCTATTCAGATGCCCGTGTTATTGTGCCATTGAGATACTAGTAATATTGTACCATTAAGATGCCAGTATTATTGTACCATTAAGATGCCAGTAATAGTGTGCCATTAAGATGCCAGTATTATTGTGCTATTCAGAAGCCCGTATTATTGTGCCATTCAGATACTAGTATTATTGTGCCATTAAGATGCCAGTATTATTGTGCCATTCAGATGCCAGTATTATTGTGCCATTCAGATGCCAGTGATACTGTGCCATTCAAATGCCAGTATTATTTTCCTATTCAAATGCAGTATTATTGTGCCATTCAGATGCCGGTAATATTGTGCCATTCAGATGCCAGTAATATTGTGCCATTCAGATGCCAGTAATATTGTGCCATTAAGATGTCCCAGCCTATTTGCCAATTAAGATGCCAGTATTATCGTACCATTAAGATGCCATAATTATTGTGCCATTAACATTGCCAGTAATATTGTTGCTTTCAGATGCAAGTAATATTGTGTCATTCAGATGCCAGTAATATTGTGTCATTCAGATGCCAGTATTATTGTGCCATTCAGATGCCAGTATTATTGAGTTACTATGCTCGTTGTACTACACCCTCCTCCCCCCCCTTCCCCAGTACTTACCGCCTGGCTGCTGCTCTGTGTCCCCGGACGTCTCATAAGTGCAGTCTTCCCTCTTGCAAGGATGAGGGAAACACAGTCACCAGATATGATGTGTGTCATATCTGGTGTCAATAGTTTTTTTTTGTTTTTCTGGCCGCCACATGTTCAGCACTGTGAAGAGGGCACACGAGTGCTGGGGGCCCATGGGGCAGCTGCCTTGGGCCCCCCAGGAGTAACTGGGCCCAGGGCATCTGCCCCGTTTGCCCCACATTAAAGAACGGCCCTGGGCAGATAAGAACCATTCAGCCTTCTAGTCTGCCCAATTTACTAAATAATTTTATTGGTCCCCAGTTCCGTATCTTATATCTAGGATAGCCTTGTGCATATCCCAAGAATGCTTAAAATCCTTGACTGTGTTTACCTCTACCGCTTCCGCTGGAAGGCTATGCCATACATCCACTACCCTCCCAGTAAAATAATACTTCCTGATATTACTTTTTAATCATTGCCCCTCTAATTTTAGACTATGTCCTCTAGTTGTGGTAGTTTTTCTTCTTTTAAATATACTCTCCTCCTTTACTGTGTTGATTCCCTTTATGTATTTAAATGTTTCTATCATATCCCCCTGTTGCGTCTTTCCTCCAAGCTATAAATGTTAAGATGCTTTAACCTTTCCTGGTAAGTTTTATCCTTCAACCCATGAACCAGTTTAGTAGCCCTTCTCTGAACTTTCTCCAAAGTATCAATATCCTTCTGGAGATATGGTCTCCAGTACTGCGTACAATATTCCAAGTAAGGTCTCACCAATGTTCTGTACAATGGCATGAGCACGTCCCTCTTTCTACTGCTAATACCTCTCCCTATGCAACCAAGCATTCTGCTAGCATTGCCTACCCACCTTTAAGTCCTCTGAAATTAAAATATGCAGAAATAACCAGATTAACTTATACATATATTATGGAAGATCAGTTAATATCAGTATACAGTCTGCCAGTCAAAGATTTCACACCAATATGATTAAAATCAGCAGATAGTCTGCCAGCCACAAAGTGTGGTGATAGCCATAGACAATGTTACAATATAGTTACTAGCATTTACCCTATCAGTCACAGATGGCCTAACGGAGCCCCACAGCAATAAAACTATCATTCACTCACTAAAACTGCACATTAAACAGGGTCGCCAGATGGTTTTTATTAAATATACTGGATTCTCTACAAACTACTGGGCGCCACAAATACATCATTGTATCCTTTATTAGACAGAAATGCAAATGTGCAGCATTTCATTGCCTTGAAATCTCCCACCCTAATTACAGTAATTCACAGCAATAACATTGAGAACAATGTGTGGTGTGTATGAATGTTTCACAGAGCTCCACTGTTATTAAACAGTACCTTACAGTATGTATTTCACAGAGAGATATTACAGTAATGCGTAGTGTGTATTAGTATCACAGACAGGGCTGCCATTAGAAATGTCAGGGCTCCTTACTGAAAACAATTCTGCACCCCCCCCCCCCCCCGATAGTTTATCGATTAATAGCCCACTGATAATTTGTCCATCAATAGCCCACTGATAATTTGTCCATTAATAGCCCACTGATAATTTGTCCATTAATAGCCCAATGATAATTTGCTCCTTAATAGCCCACTGATAATTTGTCCATTAATAGCCCATTATAATTTATCCAATATTAGCGCTGATAATTTGTCCATTATTAGTAATAACTACATCTGCTGACAAGAAGTAAACATAGAAAAAAATTGGATTACAAGTTTAACATTTGGAAAGAACAGAGTCCGAATTTTGATACGTATACTGACCGGTGTGATCAAGAATCGATAATACGCATGCGGAGTCATCTGCACCTAGTGTGTCTGGTGTTTTTTAGACAATGGGGCCAGAGGAGCCAGGGCGTGAGCATTGGATGTAAACCCCATAGAAAAAGCTTTAACAAGGTTTGAAGGAGCCAAGTCACTTCACAAGGGCAAGAGGTATTAAAAAATATCAAATATATAAAAAAAATAAAAAATATGCTGGTTAACACTAGACAATTATCTGTCCTTTCTTTTTTTTGCTCTTGTAATTTAAAAATCATTGTTGCAGAATCTCAATACCATTGAACAGGACTAACAGAGGGAAATCCAGATGATCTTGCTGGGGGCATGCCCCAATCAAGTGACAGGTATAATCTCTATAAGTGTAAAAAAAAATAAAAAAATACCCTTTTCCCATCATGCTTAATCTTGCATTTCATATTAATGTTGTTAAGAGGGAGGTTGAAAAATGACCATGGCAGAGAAGGTGTACAAATTCTAATATGTCAAATCAGGAAATGATGACTATTAGAGGACTGTCTGGCAATAGGAACCTCATTTTAAAACCAGCTGACAAGGGTGGACTCATTGTGGTCCAAAATAAAATCGATTATGAAATGAAAATTATGGACCAGTTGCTAGACCGTCTCCTTACAGTATACTGAAAAATGACCACACAAAAAATGTTATACATCACTGAAAGAGTTGTGGGTAGAGGTGTGTAGGAGGTTGTGATTAATACATCTTTAGCAGATTTCCTTATTAATGAGCATATTATTATACCAGTACTGTACACATTAACAAAGGTGCATAAAAATCATATTCAACCACCAGGGAATCCAACAATTCAGCCGTTGACTATATTAATTGATACTATTCAGTCTTTATGCACTGTCCATTTACTGTTCTGTAGCTATATTGTGTTCCAGGTCACATGACAGGACTTAAAGTAGATAAAAACACATTCACTTTTCAAGGTAGAACAGTGGAGTTAAACAAATAACATTACTTGCGTCATAGAGCATAACAACATATAATCACATCTTCCCCCTTAGAACACACATTAAATGTGAAACAAGGTCCTCCCATATTTTTATGAAATAGGCACTGAATTACTTTTGTTGCGGTGTATAAGATGTATATATGGCTGCAAAATGTATACCTTCTTATTAAGCAACACTGCTTTAAAAGTACTCATTGCTTACATTACAATAGTATACACGTATATTAGAGAGCACTTTCTTATGGTATGCAAAATTTAACAAAAACATACAGCTATGATACAGTAATGATATATGGCACTGCTATTACACAGGACAAATATTATTCAGAAGGGCAGAGGAATCCTTATTTTTAAAGATATATTTATGCTTCATAAAGAAGTAAGAGTATCATTTTTTTTAATCTCTTATCAACCAGTACAGCTCTTAATTACCATTACCATAAATAGAAGCTGGCCTTCATAGATTTGAATTAAATATCCTGCTTATTTTTAATTGCGATACACTGAATTTACATACCTGTAGCATAGTCTGCCAACCTGATCTTTTGAGACATTTAATCTCATGTTAAAGTCTCATTTGATGAAACAATTGAGTACACACAATGATGCTCATAGATGCTGCATTATGACATCACTCACAGCACGATGGGCAGAAATCTATCATTGTGACACTACGTTTGCCATTGAACTTCGTTCTATAACTGATTAATTTATTACCTATGCTTAGTGTTTTGAATTTTAGACACCTTTACACACACTCTTAGACACACAGTCACACTCACACACACAGTCACACCTAAACATATTTCTTTTTCTTTTTACCAAAAAAAAAAAAATATATAAATGCTTCTTGTCCCCCTCCCTGCTCATTTATCTTTATTTACAGGGAGGAGGATGGTTGAAATGGTTTCTGCCTCCTGTCTCTGCAGAGGCATAACACTGTCAATAGTACCTTCTGAATGCCGGTGTTCTACCAAATTTCTCGAGCAAATTCTACTGCACAGGCGCAGTAGAATTTGCTCATTGCGCACCACAGTGCATGCGCACACAGTTATGGCTGTCAATCAGCCGTAACTTTTGTAGCAGTGCGCCTACACGAGGGACACACCACCTCACGCCCACTTCGGATCAGCTGAGGTGACAGTAAGTATAAGCGGATTACTCATTATTGTCATTTACTAGCGTAGCAAGCAATTTGTAAAACTTATATCAGTTACATGCTACGCTAGTAAGTGGAAGACACACACGGGGGACAGAGGGGGACACACGGGAGCCTAAGGTGCTCACCCTGAGGTGCTGTTAGCTAGAGAGCTCCCTAAAGCAGAGCCTCTGCACCCCTGTGCCTGAGCAAATCCTCTTGCAATGAAGACACATCTGTATTAGCCTCCTTAATTTTGTGTCATCGGCAAACACTGAGACATCGCTCCCTATGTCCTCTGGGAGATCATTAATAAACAAATTATAAAGAAGAGGACCCAGGACAGATCCCTGAGGTAATCCACTTATCTCATCTGTCCAGTTTGAGAACTTACCACTTACCACTACCCTTAACATTCTATCTTCCAACTAACTGCCAATCCACAAACAAGAATTTGGCACTAAGCCTATTTCAGTCAATTTCTACAGTAACCTTTTGTCTTGAACCATATCAAATGCCTTAGCAAAGTCTAAATATATCACATAGACTGCAGCAACCACATCTATAGTTTTACTCACTTCTTTATAGAATACAATGTGGTTAGTTTGACAATATCTGTCATTCACAAAGGCATGTTGGCTCATGCTAATGAAATTCCTGTTCAATATGAAATCTTGAATATGTTCCCTTAGCAACCCTTCAAACAGTTTCCCCAGCACAGATGTCAACCTTACAGGTCTATAAGGCCGGCTGGGATTTTGATCCTTTTTTAAATTTGGGTACCACATCGGCTTTATGTCAATCTGTGGCCACCATGTCTGAAATATAGGAATCCATGAAAAAACAAAATAACGGTCTGGCCAGGACATGGCTTAGATCTTTAAGTACCTGTGTGTGTATACCATCTGACCCCGGGGTTTTGTCTACCTTAAAACCATTTAATTGTTTTAAAACTTTTTTGGTGTCAACCAGTCACATGCTTGCTGTGACTGTTCTGTAAAAATAGCTTGCAAGTTCTTGTCCATTGGTGTAAGGCCTCACCCAGTTTGCAGACTCATCCGAGCTGCTCCAGTGACTTGAGTATACTTTTGCTTTGCTCGCTTGTTTATTTGCTATACTCGCTCCTGTTTTTGCTTTCTTCTCTGGTCTTGCTTATTACCTATGCTTATTCCTACCTTTGTTTTGCTTACATGTAACTTGTTCATCCCTTTATAGCTCAGCCACAGAGTGGCAAACCTTGCCTTGTTTGGCCACCGACTGGTACTCCCCCAGAGTGGCACCTATAGACCGGATCCTGCCCTGTTCCAGATTAGCCCCTACCTGTGAGCACTCCGTGATATATGACCAGGGAATCTCTAAGTGTGATAGCTTCTATTCCCTTAAAGAAGTTATCCAGCAAAGCAGTAGTGCTGGTCGCCTCTGGAGGTTGCTTATGTAATTGTAGGCCATGTCTGCTCTTATGCCCTGTATTCTAATTCCAGTATTTCTCAGCCCTGTCTCAGAACTCTGTTAAACTCTCATGTTCCTGTGACTTTAGTTTCTGTTCTGATCCATTTCTGGGATAGAACAGAAATGGGGAGAAGGGGGAGAGAGAACAGATATGGGGAAAGAGGGGGAGAGACAGACATAGCAAGGAAGTCCAAAGGGACAAACATGGGAAGGGAGAGACACATACATGGAGGGAGAGGAAAGAGACAGGGGGGGGGGGAGGGCGCCACGGGGGAGGTCCGCACATGGCGCTGGAACACTTAAGGCCAGCCCTGGGTGTGTATGTGTGTGTGTATGTATGTATGTGTGTGTGTATATATATATATATATATATATATATATATATATATATATATATATATATTGTGACAGAGTGCAAGGTATGGTGCAAAAAAGTGTTTATGTAGCACCAAGAATATTGCATTGTTTTTACGGTTCAGAGTGGGAAAACACAGCCCCATGGAAATATTTTTAAGGTTCTTGCACCTTTTAATGGCAAAATGTGTGTTTTGGGTCCCTGGGGTGGAGTATCCGGAAGAGCAGGGTGGGCCGGTTCTCCATCTCACTTTCAGGGAGTGTGAGTATAAAAAGTCCAGGCCGGCTTTTGTGTTAGACCTGACTGGTAGAAGCTGGGTGTTTAAGCTCACCTGAGTCAATTAGAGGGAGCTATTTAGCAGACAGGAAAATGATGGTCTGGGCCTAGTGTGTTTAAAAACTTGGAAGGAGAGGTCGACAAGGATTGTACAGAGTTTGTTCTAAAGAATGTTATGAACTGTGACCTGTTACAACCTTAAATAAACAGAGCTCTGCATTTGGAAAAACCTATCATCGCTTCTGAAGATTACTTTGTATTCCTGAGAAAGACTGTGCGGTATCAAAAATCCCAGATAAACCTATGCCGACAGGAACAGGTTTGTCACTATATATATATATATATATATATATATATATATATATATATATATATATAGGATATATAGGGGTTAATGAAGTGTCATAATTTCCTTTCAATACTTTTAGAAGATACATATAGTTATTTACACTGTAATCCCTGCCATGGGATAATTAAATGTGATGCATGAATGCACCCATGCACTGGGCAAGCTGTTAAACAAAGAGGCTTTTTCACATGCACCCCAGTCTGTGGTGTAGTATCTGAAGTATAAAAAACAATATACTGCAGTGGTAAAAGCAGCACCAAGTCAAACTAGTGTTCCACTTCTAGTTAAACATACAAATAATACAACAAGTGAATTAGTGCGCTATCCCAACACTTCACACACTTTATATAGAGGCATGGTTTCCTCCACGTGTTACGTAGCGGGAAAAACAAAGTAAAAGTAAAAAATAGTGAAGTATGTCATATAAAAATAAAGTTGTGATGGTAAAAACAAAGTCAGACCACTCACATTTCCCTGAGCGCTATGCTCAGTAAAAAAGTGTCTTGAAAAAGCCTCTAGTAGGTGAAACGTGTTGTGAGGCAACCTGGCTGCTACAAGACACGGAGCACTTTAACCCCTTTGCGACCGATGACGGTCCTGGACCGTCATAGGGAAATCTCCTTTCGTAACCGATGACGGTCCAGGACCGTCATGCAGGTCCGATCGCGGTATGCACGCTGGCATACCGCGATCGCGCTAACAACGACATGGCTGAGTGTCTCGATACCGAGACACTTCAGCCATGTCGGTTGAGGACCCCCCGGAAACATCCGGGCACTGTGACAGCCAATCACAGCGCCCGGATGTTAATAGCTGTCAAAGCATAGTCTCTCCCTTCTCCACGGTGATCGTGGGGCAGGGAGAGACTAAATATAGTGTGTCAAGTCTCCCCCTGGTCCCCCCCAGTAACAACCAGCCCCCCCCCCCCAAGGATTTTTTTAATTAAAAAAAACCATTTTTTTATTTTATTTATTTTCCTATTGTGCTAATCCTAACTCTTGGGTTAGGGTTAAAGTTCATCAAAACCCTAATCCTAGAGTTAGAATTAGGGTTTGTACTAACCCTAACCATAGGGTTAAGGTTAGAGTTAAATAAAAATAAAAAAATGTAAAAAAATTAAAAATTAAAAATTAAATAAATAAAAAAATGTAAAATAATAATAATAAATTGTATAAAAATAAGAAGTTATTCCGTAGAGGACCAATGACATGTTATGTCTGTCTGTGGTCCTTTAGGGATATTTTTTTTTTTTTTTAAAAAGACTGCTAGTGGGGCCAGTGCTTTGCATTGGCCCCCAGCAGTAGATAGGGGCCCGCAGCAGCTGGATATTTGATCGCAAGGATAGCAAGGATAGCAAAAATCGGTGCTTCCTACTATAGACTACATTTCCTATTCTGCTACGGTAGCTTTTGGCTGGCTGAGCATGATAGGAAATGTAGTCACAAGTATTACATAATAAATACACATTTTAAAGCTGCAATAACCATATCCTAAATTTTGCCCTGTACCTGCCTCATAAACCTAGCAAACCTATACATGTGGGGTACCGCTATACTCAGGGGAAGTTGCTGAATATATATTGGGGTTTTGTTTGGCAATAAAATAGAACAGCCCCTTTAAATTCATACCTAAGTTTCAAAGTGTGTGGAAATACAACACACACAAAATTACTAAGCCAAAACTTGTCAAAGATTGGTGGTAAAATGACAGAGTGAAAAGTGTCAAATTACCCCAAGTTGAATGCCCTGGGATGCCTACTTTATAAAAAATGTGTACATGTGGGGGGGGGGGTTATTCAGCGATTCATATCAGATATCGGTGTTACAGTGTCACTAACATTAATTTTTTAAAAAAATGGTTTTGAAACAGCTAAATGCTACTTGTATTTATTAACCTAAAACATGCAAAAAAAAAGCAAAAAAACATATAAACATTGGGTATTTCTGAACTCAGGACCTATAGTCAAATCTATTTAGCACGTTTTTTCATTAGCTGTTGAAGCTTAGTAAAAGAATTTACAAAGAAAAGTCAGGAAAAGTGTTTATTTTTTTTAATTTCAACCATATTTTACTATTTTTTACACAATACAATAAATGATATGAACAAAACAATGTCATGAAAAGAAAGCCCTTCTTGTCCTGAAAAAAAACAATATATAATATGTGTGGGTACAGCAACTGACAAAGAAGAAAATTAAAGCTAAACACAAACACCTCAGAAGTGTTAAATCAGCCTCGGTCACTAACGCACAACATTCCAAAAACAGTCTGGTCATGAAGGGGTTAAAGAGACCTTTACCTGCATTTGGAATCTACTGTTTTTAATGTAAGATCTCTGCTTTTTGATTTTATTTATACTTTATTAAAACATCTTTTACTGAAGCCTGGTCCCTTTCCCCTTACCTTTCTTTCATATTGCATTGGAGTGAAGACCTATTGAGGGAAAGTGCCATTTGCCTCCTGGATGCCTTTCTTATTGAGCATAGCGCTCAGGGAAATGTGAGTGGTCTGACTTTGTTTTTTCCATCACAACTTTATTTGTATATGACATACTTCACTATTTTGTATTTTTACTTTGTGTTTCCCTCTATATAACATGTGGAGAAAACCATGCCTCTATATAAAGGGTAACTAAGTGTGTGAAGTGTTGGGATAGTGCATAGTATCTGAAGTGTCCACATGGCCTTAGCTTCGTGGTGAAAACTATGCAACCATTTAAGGATAGAATATCACACACAGAACAAAATGGCTATAATCCAAAATCTGATACGACCATGTCTAGACACAAGGCAGGTCATAATACAGCTCAACTGAGTTAACAAATTCTGGAGCACGCGTCACCTTTGAGCATAGTGAGTGACAGGAATATTAGATTACTGAAAAAGGAGGTACAGTGGATGTACACCTTAGACACCAAATCATTATTTGTGTGTTCATTTTTCTAATATTAATTTATGTATTTTTATTTGCAGATCATATCGAGAAAATTTAGTGAAGAGAATGTTAACAGCCATACCATATTGCTCTGTATTTATTCATTGTGTAAGAGTATCCATTAAATTCACTTGCTAGGATTAGTTGGTTGATACTTTGTTTATTAATTGATTTAGCATTTCCTTGTAAGACCTGGCTGTTTTTTCAGGAGCGCAGGACTTTGCGATGGGTGTATACTTTTTGGTGTATTTAATCAACCTGTGTTCCTGTGCATTCTTCCTTTTATTGTGATATACATTGACCGAGAGGGAGCAGAAGCTGAATTTGACTATGGCACCACGTAGATTAAATATTTAATGCTGATTTATGTACCTGATTTACAACCCTGACTTGTGAATTTACAAGAAAAATAATTAGATGGTGCTATGCATTAGGGCCTAGGTCTCCAACTGTGGTTCTCCAGCTGTTTTTTTATAATAACTACCATAGTTCCTTGCCATTCTAGAAAGCTGGTAAGTAATTATGGGGTTGGTAGTTCTGCAGCTGCTGGTATGCTATGGTATAGTATCCAGAATGACATTGTAGGACCATTCAAGCATTGGGCTAACTTTTTGTTTGTTCATACTGTAGCAAACTTATTTCTACTCTTACTGTTTGTGTTTTTATTATACACATGTCTGTTTATTCAATTGTAGATTAGTGCAAAATACAATGGCAATTTATACATTAAACAATAAAAATTCTCCAACATCTTGCAAAGGCTTTATAGCGTAAACCATGAATGTTCCTTCCATTTTAAGTTACATGGAGATTGCCCGATAGCTCCATGTTCTGCTGTATGCTCACTGACTCTTCTCAAACCATGTGACTTCAAATCCTCTGGAAACTGTCCAGTAAATCACAATAAGAGCACAGATCTGTCTATTTTTCTTCTCTTATCCTATTGCATAAATAGTTTTTACACATCCACATACTTTAAAACATAAATCTCACTGTTCCAGCAGGTAGAATGCAACATAAGGTTACAATCTAGCATGTATAAAATGAGTGCTGTACTTGGTGATACTCTCAACATCAGAATATGCACAGATCTACATAAAAATGGACAAGGAGACCCATGTTATCTAGATCTTTAGATCAAATGGCCAATTCCAACATTTATTTCTGTAAAATTAATATTTTATCTCAGCTATCCCTGCTATCAAGAGAATTTGGTTAGGGAAAGAAGAACCACCACTTGTGCATAAAACTGAAAACTCAGAGACCTTCTGACATTACTGTCAATGCATGATATCATATTAGTATTACTACTTTCAGTCTGTGGGCCCCAGCATACTGTATCAACAGGGTCCCATGCGGTTTTCTCAATTTTTCCGATTCCATTTGGAAGTTTGTTTTTCATTCCTATCTGCCATCAGGTGCATTTTTGTTAGTGTTGTTGTTTATTGTTGTTAATGACACCAATGTCAAAACAAAGAATAAAAGCATAATATCTGTCCTTTTCCTGAGCCTTTAACAGGGGTTCTATGCATTTTTAATACACATCATGCATTTATTTCTTTGGAAAAGAAGACAAAAAAGAAGGAATGGTGAAATAAATAAATGCCGAATTAAAATTACCAAAATGTTTTTTGAATTTTCTTTCTGGCATTAACCCTTCACAAGACTTTTTATTTAAGCACTTTTATCAATCACCTGTCACTATAAAAAAGGTTGCCTTGCTTTGCAGAATTTTCTGACCATCCAGTGACCTTGTCAGTGTTGCAGTATTAGACCTGTACAATGTATGCTAATGTACCGCCTGCTACAGCTGTGGATTTTGATACATTCATGGGGCTATTAACTATAAGGGGGGTTGCAGGTGAGATAAGATGAGATGAACATTTCCTATCATCAATTTAGCTATACATTGTGCAAGGACAAACCTGGTGAGTTTCCCCACTAAGCAAACGCAACAGGATTAGCCATGCAAAATGATTAGCTAAATCGGTGCAATCAAATGTTCATCTCACGTCAACTTACCTGCAACTCACCTTTTAGTGAATAGCTCCATCAGAGTCCACTTAGTAAGCAAAATTATTGTGTTGAGAGGGTTGGCAGATTCTGTCCTCACAGCAAAGCAGTGATTTGTTTGTAGATTTGTTGAAATATTTGCTTTTACTCCCTATTTGCATAGAAATATAGGACTTATATAAAGGATCTGGTAAGTATATAACACTATTTGATATCAAGCAGCAATATAAATGCAGTCAGCCACAAAAGAAAAAAATATCCGTGCATGTTAAGAATTAGGACAGAAAATATGATTTATGATGGTCCTGACAGAAAGGAATGATCAGGTTTAGCAAGAAACATGTCATGAAAGATATGTTATTCTTGATTAAAAACATTATCACCGTAAAATCCATACTACTGGCACTGAAAGAAATATAAATCGCCATGTCTTTATGTTGTGAAAAGTGAAAGTTGAAACACAAAAATAAAATGTCATCAACCTAATTTGATTGAAATACAGTATATGCATTATCTTGCAATATTCTCTAGTGATAGGCTCTATTCAATGACCGGAGTTATTGCATATCAGTGGCCATCTATGTTATTCACTGACCAGAGAAAAATAAACTTGCCATTCAAAATAGAGCCCCAAATCTCCATACTTCAAAATGTTTACAGGACAATTTGCATTATAGCAAAAATTGTTGAAACAATAACTGTTTTTTCCATGTTAAAAACGCCCCCATGTATAGGACGACCCCCTTTTTTTTTTTTAGCCCAAAATTTATAAGAAATACACTCACACACACTTACACACTCTGCTACTCAAACATACACAGACATATATATATATATATATGTGTGTGTATATATATGTAGGTATATGTGTATGTATGTATGTGTGTGTAAGTATATATATATATATATATATATATATATATATATATATATATATATATATATATATATATATATATATATATATATATAAAAATATATATATGTGTGTGTGTGTGTGTGTATATATGTATATATATATATATGTGTGTGTGTGTGTGTGTATATATGTATATATATATATATGTGTGTGTGTGTGTGTGTATATATGTATATATATATGTGTGTGTGTGTGTGTGTATATGTATATATATGTATGTCCTCATGGTCCTCAAGGACCATGCTTTGCAGGACGTATATATACCTCCAAGTCATTTAAGGGGTTAATGTAGCCGTGGCCGAACTTCTTAAAGTGGCTGAGGCTGAAATTGCAACATTCCGTGTATAAGATGAATTTTAAACGTAAAATATTTGGGAAACAATATCGTCTTATACATGGAAAAATATGGTATATCATTTTTATATTAGCAAGATAGCATTTAGCAAAACATGTATTTTGTCTAAGATGGGGTGAAGGACAGCATATTTTACGTATTATAAGTATAAACATTTTTACACTACAATATATTACTCTTATATAAAGGTAGTATTTTCTTAAGTCACTTTGTGTTAGTTCATCTAGAATAAGGAGACTGTGGTGTTGTGCAAACCTTCCTGTCAAGTTAAGTTCAAATGCTTATTTCTGTTTGCATTCAGTCAGATCATTTCAATAAAATCTGAAACATAATGAATACTTGCAACATGTATGTGATTTGACTTGTGCTCTCTGCTTTTTTTCATACCCAGCCCTGTCTTGGAGTACATTTCTTTATACCAGTCTATATGTCTTATTTTTGAAGAATCCATGTTTGATTGTAAATCTTTTATTACACGCTGGTAATGTGGTTCGCAGTTCCCCTCTCATTAGTAACACCATCTGCTATCACCACATTAAACCCTAACTGAACCATCTGTGTGAGTAATCTACATGTGCTAAAAATGGATGCCTCTATGCTGAGATCTTTGGGATTTGTGCAGGACATTTGTTGCATTAAATCTTTAAGTCATCAAAGTCCTTTATGTGAACTTGGCATTTCATTAATATTTCAAGCCTAGTGGAGTTCTAGCTTGTCTTGATGTTCTATCAACAATCATTTCTAAAGAAGGTATTTTCTACATTGTGTGTAACTTCCCATTGTACCATCTTTCCAAGAAAATAAAAGCCAAAAATGTAAATTTGTTGAATATTGTCTGACTTTTCACAAGCTCTGCCATTGTTATGGATAGAAAATAACATAGGTAAAATATCTATTTACTGTGTATTCCTGCTTGTACTAACTCACTCAAAATGGCTGTTTAAGGACCCCCTCCCGTCGACAAAACACCTTGTGTAAGAAGATGGCGCCTGCATCCGGAGTAGCATTCCAAAGATAAGGATGACACAAGTGCATTAGATAAGACACTTCACACTTAACCAATTAAAGATGTATTCTCTCTGTTATCTTGCTTTCTTCTGATAATGTATTGTTGCCTTTATAAGAGGCTTGCTGCCCCTCTGAATAAACATTCCGAAGTTTTTCATGAAACTGAAACTTGTGTCAGTGTGATTTTCTTCCTGCGTGCACGCACCTGTTTTTCAAGCAATTTGCAGAGGCAGATATTCAAGTACATTTCGTCTAATCCAAAACAATTTGGCGCCCAATGAGGGGCTCCGGGTTCTGACCTGATGAACAGCCGTCCTAGAAGACACTGGGACAGAGACTTGCAGTGGCTGGATGGAGTCTCTTTGTATAGAACCTGCCGTCTGAGTGTGAATGTATTCTGTATGAGTGCGCCCCTACAGCAGCTGAGTGTGGTATAGTGCCAGCTGTGTGTGGGGGGGGGGGGGGGACACTCCCTGTAGTGTTGAGTGTGGTATAGCGTCAACTCTACAGGGTAGGGTTTTCCGCAGTAGCTGAGCATGGTATAGCACCAGCTCTGCTGGGTAGGACTTCTTGTATTGTTGAGTGTGGTGTAGCACCAGCTCGACAGGGTAGGGTTTTTCCACAGTAGCTGAGCGTGGTACAGCACCAGCTCTGCAGGGTAGGGAGATCTGTCTGTCTGTATTTTGTCTTTATACAGCATTATACAGTGTTCTGGTATTGGTGCATGTACTTTGCTTTTTGATTTAATGGTATAGCAAGCAGCTTTGCAAGATTAAAGGAATTATAAATGTGTTCTAACCATATATTTTTGGGGGGTTTTGTTTGCAATAAATGTAAAGTTGTATCCTGTTTGTCTCCTCCCTTTTATATTCTTTGTTGAGAGGAGTGTTTGGTCACACACTCCTCACCCCATTTCAATCCGTGGCCACCTCGGGTGGGCGGACTCAGTGACTTGTTTACATTTTGGAAAGACGCACGATCCGTGGCAGTCGAGCACTGTAGACGCTCTCTTTCCTGTTTGTCTTCCTCTATCTTGTGATGACTAGTTTAGAGGAGATGGGACAGAAGCATGCGAAGCCCACTAAGGGCTGGTTAGCCTGTGATATTGTGAGGAAGAGAGAAGGTGCAGAAGTAGTGGAAAAGGTGAAGCAGAGATGTGACATTACTATTACACCTGTCATGGCCGCTCTCACCACTTCCGCCCTTAGTATGCCTTCACTTCCTGCCTCTGCTACTCCCGCCTCCATCATGGCTGCCACTTCCTCTTCCACCCCCATTGTCACTTCCTCTCCCGCCCATAACATGGCTGCCCCATTGTACCTAGTCCCATAATGCCTGTTTTCGCACACAAACCATTTTTATCGTTAGCAGATCCGCCCGCTCTCACACCCCAGGGTGGAATTCAAGTGTTGCCCACCCCTCTCCAACCATCACACCCACTCACCCTAATAGAGCGAAACAGGCCCCTGACTCTTTAGAGCTTGACCTCTAGCTGCCATGGCTATCAGATGCCCCCTGATGACAGCATGGCACTAGTCCTCCTGCCCCCGAAAGGACCTTGGCACTATGTAAAAATTGTGGAACACCGAAGACCAGACCCAACTCTCTGAAAAGGGTATCGTCAAACAGAACTTGAAGTGGGAGATAGTTGGTTATCCCCAATTCCATGCAGAAGCTGCATGTGCTGCAATTTCTCCTATAGAACATGATCCAAATCCACCTCATGATTGTTTTGAACAGATGAAGATGGAAACAACACACCTCCCCACTGTGCATGATGTTGTTCTACAAGAACCTGATCTTACCCTATTTGTGGATGGTTCCAGATATGCTGATGAACAAGGAAGATCTCATACTGGATTTGCTGTCACCACAGTGGATGAAGTACTTCAAGCATACTCACTCCCCCCATCCATGTCTGCACAAGAAGCTGAATAATAGGCACTGACCACAGCATGCAAGATCTCTGAAGGAAAACGCTCCAATATCTACACTGACTCAAGATATGCACTAGGTGTGGCACACTATTTCGGAGTAATTTGGAAAACAAGAGGATTTCTCACAGCTACTGGTACACCAGTTAAACACAACACGGCTATCAAAGATCTGACGGATGCCTTATTCCTCCCTGAAGAAGTGGCCATACTCAAAGTAAAGGCTCAAAGGAAACTGAATTCAGATGAAGCACGAGGCAATCATCTAGCTGATCGAGCTGCCAAGCAACCCGCGTGTGAACCGCGGGAAGTGGACAGAAGAGTGTCTGCTGAAGAAAACCTCATATTCACTATGAAGACTTTACCCACGGACCTCAAACTCATAAAGGAACCACAGGAAGCTGCTGATCCTGGAGAAATACAAAGCTGGAAACAGAAAGGAGCAACCCTTGAAGACGGGCTGTACTACAACAATCTCAAGTTCTGTTTACCTAAGAGCATGTATCCTGCAGTTGTCCAGTGGGCTCATGGACCATCACACCTGTCCAAAACTCTCATGAATTCTCTAATCAACAAATATTATGAAGCATCTGAGATCACTTCTCTGACAGACTATCCAGAGTCTGATACAAGCACCCACCGATTACTCCCTGGTGATTGGGTTCTGGTTAAGAAATTCGTGAGGAAACACACTCTTGAACCAAGATTTGATGGTCCTTTACAAGTCCTCCTGGTCACAGCCACATCTGTCAAATTGGCCGGGAAAAACACCTGGATACACGCTTCCCACTGAAAGAATATTCCAGCTAAAGAGGAAGCAGACCTATCCAAGCCATGACCAGCATACATATCCTTTTTCTGTTAAGTCTGGCAGGAGCCCAAAAATATCTATATCTAGAGTAAACAATATAATTACATATTGGTATAACTCATCTAACACTCATGTGGCCACTTAGTTGAATGTGAGGTGAATGCGCCCTAGCCAAGGTTATTATGCCCCTACATAATGTGTCTGACGTTTCACAGGACACACGTGGTAAGCCACCCTCACTTATCAGTAAAAAGAGGAATGCCCCTGTAGGAGGTAGTTTCGACCCCCATGTATATATAGATGTCATTGGTGTGCCAAGGGGGGTGCCAGATGAATTCAAAGCAAGAGACCAAGTTGCAGCAGGTTTTGAAGCTCTTTTCCCGATCATCACTATTAATAAGAATGTAGATTTCATTAACTACAGATATTATAATCAACAAAGGTTTGTAAACTATACAAGGGATGCCCTCCAAGGAGTAGCTAAGCAGCTAAAGGCTACATTCCAGATGACTTTCTAGAATAGAATGGCCTTGGATATGATCCTAGCAGAAAAAGGAGGAGTGTGCAAAATGCTCCCAGCCACTAGTACATTTTCATCACTTACACTTTCATCACAGATAACACAGGCCCTAATGGTAAAGTGGCCCTGAAAATAGAGAAATTAGAGGATCTTTCAGAAGCGTTGAAAAAGAACTCTGGGATCACTGACCCATGGGATAAGTGGTTTGGATGGATGAATGGCTGGCATAAAGTCCTGACCCAAATAGGTATAGTTATCTTGGTATTCCTAATTATCCTTGCCATTCTTATATGTTGTGTTCTATCCTGTATAAAAGTGTTTTGAGAAAGCATACACTCCGTTGCAGTCCCTCCTGTCCGACATAACACTTTAGGGACAGCATCTGACTTCCCTATGTGCAGAGGGGGGTGATGGACAAGCCATCACTCGTCTAACGTGCAGCAAGAAAAGAGTTCCGAGGCACAATGGGACAGATGAGCTAGGACCCCAGTAGGGACAGATATAAATAGTCATTTTAAGGGGGAACTGTTATGGATAGAAAATAACATAGGTAAAACGTCCATTTAGTGTGTATTCCTGCTTATACTAACTCACTCAAAATAGCTGCTAAAGCACCCCCTCCCTTCGACTGAACAGCTCGTGTAAGAAGATGGCGCCTGGATCCGGAGTAGCATTCCAAAGATAAGGATGACACCACCTTTTGGGGAAGTGCATTAGATAAGACACTTAACAATTAACCAATTAAAGATGTATTCTCTCTGTTATCTTGCTTTCTTCTGATGATGTATTATTGCCTTTATAAGGGGCTTGCCGCCCCTCTGAATAAACATTCCGAAGTTTTTCATGAAACTGAAACTTGTGTCAGTGTGATTTACTTCCTGCGTGCATGCACCTGGTATTCAAGCAATTTGGACAGAGGCAGATATTCAAGTAGACATTTCGTCTAATCCAAAACACCATCAAACACATATAAATACAGTGATGCAGTAGGCCTGTGTTCGGAAATTTTAAATTAACACCAGTAAACTATAAAAGAAATGAACAAAAACGTATTAATGTTTTACACTAATTAGCAAAAAATAACCTTTATTTTCAAGCTGTGAGCATATTTTAGATGACTCACGGTCAGCCACAGTAAAATCCCAGCATGCCAGGTCCTTCTTACATACCTTATCATTTTGGGTTCCTTATAACTTTTTTTAATTTCATTTACTCCTGAAATGGAAATATTGTATTTAATACCCTCCAGTCACTTAGAAATAATCTAATGCAATGTTTTAGTTTAACTTGACTGACAGATAATAACTGATAATATCATTTAGCAAATTGGTACTGATAACATTTCAGCACTGAGAGAATTGGGGGGGGGGGGGAATTGGTAGGGAACATGTAAAAATTATGGAAATTGTTATGTCTTTATAGCATTATTGAATGAAAGGTGTGAACAAACTGTGATATTCATAGAATGTTTATGAGAGATTGTTGCAAAGTTTGTCTATACATTTGATTTTCACTAGATGTGGTTAGTAGCTGGCACACTATAGATTTATTTTTTTTAAGACTTATTCTTCTTAAAAATGTATAGCATTATTTATGGAAAGATGTGCACAGACTGTGATTTTTGGTTTGCGCTGAGCATTATTTAAGTATAAGAATTTTTAAATTAATGGGGATATATTGTGGGAATTTAATGAATTTGCACACAGTTTACAGGTTCACTAAAGGAGAATCTTTTGGATACATCCAAAGTTATTAAAAGAACTTAATGGTGTACTAGCAAAACTGTTAACAGATTTTTTTAACCAATCATTGTTAACGGGAGTAGTCCCAGAAGATTGGAAAGGTAGTAGGGAGGAGGCAGGCAACTATAGACCAGTAAGTCTTACTTCAGTAGTGGTGAAAATAATGGAAATCTTGTTAAAGAATAGGTATTGTTGAACATCTAAAATCGCATGGAGACAACATGGGTTTCCTACAGGGAGATCATGCCAAACTAATCTTATTTTTTTTTTGATTGGGTGACTAAAACAATAGATCAGGGTGGTGCAGTAGACATTGCTTACCTAGATTTCAGTAAGGCTTTTGACACTGTAGCACATAGAAGGCTTATCAATAAACTGCAATCTTTAAGTTTGGATTTCAATATTGTTGAATGGATTAGACAATGGCTGACTGACAGGCAACAGAGGGTTGTAGTCAATGGAATATATTCGATGCAATGTCTTTTTACTAGTGGGGTACCTCAAGGATTTTTATTTGGACCCATTATCTTTAATATTTTTTATTAGGGATATTGCAGAAGGTCTTGTTGGCAAAGTATGTCTTTTTGTTGATGATACAAAGATTTGCAGCAGGTTTGATGTTCATGGAGGCATTAGCCAAATGGCAAATGATTTAGCTAAACTAGAAAAATGGTCAGAGCTGTGGCATCTGACCATTACCATGTAATGTGGAATAGTGCTAAGATTATGCACCTTGGGCGTAAAACCCAAAAAGCAAAATATAGAACAATTGGAACAGTCCTAACCTCAACATCCGAGGAAAGGGATTAAGGAGTAATAATTTCAGAGGACTTCAAGGTAGGTAGGCAATGCAATAGAGCAGCAGGAAATGCTAGCAGAATGCTTGGTTGCATAGGGAGAGGTTTTAGCAGTAGAAAGAGGGAAGTGCTCATGCCATTGTACAGAACACTAGTGAGACCTCACTTGGAGTATTGTACTGGTGACCGTGTCTCCAGAAGGATATTGATACTTTGGAGAGAGTTCAGAAAAGGGCTAGTAAACTGGTAATTTGCCAGTATTTTGCCCCTTTAAAGTTCTATTCTCCAGCTAAAAACTTGGAATGCATTTAGGCTTGTTCGATAGTAATCAGCGCTTATTGGGTACCCAAAGTCCTATGCTTTTCATTGTAAATACTTCCAATGCTTTGGGATATGAACAATTTTGTCCTATATTGTATTATATTGAGTAAGTGAAAGACGGGATTTCCTGAATTTTGCATGTTTTTGCAGATTTGGCTCCATTTTGGACTAGATCATGCTATATTGAGTAGATCCTCTAAATTGTTGTCTTTAGAACCATCAAAATATCATCAACAGGACAACAGCTAAGGTCACTCTTTTATCTATCTACAAAGGTTCTAGGCAATATCTATTATACTCAACTTTTTCGTTTCAATTGAAAGAGATTTGTTGTTCTGTCACTATGACTTTATTCTTCTTGGTATAAGAATGGTTGCTTCTCCAAAGATTCCATTTGCTTCCAGACAACAGTTTTTTAAAACCATAATCCTAATGTTACTAGTGATTAGTCAAATTATATGTACCCAATGCACGGTTGCTTTTCTCACTGTGAGCAGATTTCTCAGTTTTATTGTATGGGTAAAAGTCTAACACACAAGTCTAACACTTATCAGATAATTGAGATGTCCTCATCAAAATAAGTGTCTCATACCTTAGGTTTAAAAATAGTTACTCTTTGGGACTAGAATCACAAGAATTGGTGATTTAAAATTGTGTTTTATCAGTAAATCTAAAGGGGCCAAAAAATAATTTTAAGGTACCTAGTATTAGCTTCTGAGATCATCGTAATTAGGAACTCCTTTTATTTTCCATTACTTCCTAGGTATACTGGTATAATCATACAAGTCTTATGAGTGGCCTCATAGAAATAAGTGTCTCTTAATCCTGAGGTGCAAAAAAGTTACCACTTGGGACTGGAATCACAAAAGGTGGAGATTTATAATTGTGTTTTATCACTAAACCTTATATCACCTTCTGAGCACAGTGGAATGAGGAGCACTTATTATTTCCCATTAGATCCAAGGTAAGACCTTCAGAACAAAATCTTTATGGAATTAGTTGAATGTAAATTTTCCCTAAAGCAGGAGTATTGAATAACATAGCAGAAAGTGATAATACGCTTAAAGTAGTCCCTATGATCCATGCAAATGTTACATTAGCAACCAGGAGTGGGTATAAGTGCAGATATAAAAATATCTATACATTTGACAGCAGATCTGGACCATTTGAGCAATCTGACAAATTTCCTACCTTCTGCAAAACATCATCCTTGTTTGGTTATTGTTTAAAAATCAGTTTATACTTCAAATGAATAAAATAATTCCATTTATAGAAAATGTTGTGAGTCAATGTGCATTGTAACAGAATTAAGCCCTGAATCATAAACAAATACGAAGGTCTAAATTGTGTCACATTCTAAATTATAATGATCCCAATTATGCAATTAAAGCAAATATTGATAAACATATTACAAACATTGAAATATGTATTACAAAATAGTAGGATGTTTTGAAATAGGTGCAAGCTGTCAGACAAACGTCCATTGTCTCCATGTGTTTGCTTCAGGTTGATATAATGCAAATTATAGTGAGCCTGGTGTCTGCTGTGGCAAAGAGAGATGAATGAGGAATTGATTAAACCTAGATTTGAACAGCATAACCCTGAACAGGATTCTGACCTGGACAGAGCCAGATCATATAACTGCTCAGGAAATAATGTCTACGACATACAAAGTTCTAGGGCCCCAACAATACAAACTGCCCAAAATATAGGAGTACTAACTACTGTTACCTGGTCAAACTCATGTAATGCAGGATACAATGAACTTGGTGGGTCGATAAATATTTAATTGTAAAGCAAGAGTTACACACATTTAAAGAAAAAAGTAATAGACACAACTGAATACTTTGCAAAAGATAGTATTTACTTCATAGGCAAATGCACGGTACAGTGGCAAAAATGTACATAGTGACATGTACGTACATAAATTAATGCAGAAAAAAAAAAACTAGTGAACTCCCAAAGTTTCAACTGGAAGGATTTGTCACCTGAAGTACGAAGTCCTGTATGGCAATGGAATGACGGCCATCAATGGAAATTATAGCGCATGTTAATAATAACTTATGCACATAAACATGTTGTTTATGCGTGACCATAGCAACCCATTTCTAATACACAGGTGTTTGTTATGCAGAATCTGAATGGCACAGTGTGTATTGGAAATATGAATCACTAAGGATAAATGAGAAACATGGATTTTTTACAAGGGTAAATCTGTCACACTGTCAACATGACAGGCCAACAAACATAAACATAGAGACATTATATTGAAGAGAAACAACATAGCAAAATATATTAATAGATAACTACCCAAACAAGACATTTTGGGATGCTATTCAAATATACATGGGTTGGGGAACAGATTGCTAGGTGTTATATAGGCACTAGTGAAAAATGCATAGGCTGAGAGACAGGGTGCTAGGTTTTACATAAAGTCACAGATATACCAAACATCATATTAGAAATTTATCACCTTTGGCCCCCAAGACTCCAACCGGAAAATCTGGTAAACTTCTGGTTAAAATGTTTCACAAGGTTGCTACCTTTAGGGTACCCTTGTATTTTTTTCAATCCCAGAAAAAGTAAAGAACCAATAATTTCCATTGAACATTCTAAAATTTCCATCTGAAGGGAAATCCACCTGTTAATGTGTTTTCCATGGCAGGTGGAAGGTAGATGTTTAGTATTTCTGATTTGGATAGATTTGCTTTCAATTTCAGATAGGTCTCCATCTTGAACATCTGGGTAGTGAAATGAGAGTTTGCGACACACCCAGAAGGAGGTTGTCCACGAAAGTTGATACCTTATGGATTGGAGTGTAGAGCATTTGAAAATGGGTTCTAGCACCAGAACGAATGGGAGAGCTAAAAGAGTGTAGCACTGCCTTTTTCCATTTAAAAGGGTAACTGGGTCAGATAAAATGCCATTCATCAATTATGCAGGCAGTGGGATAATGATGCAGTGAGTTGAGCCAGTGCAGCATGTAAAGGCCTAGCCAAACATGTTGCAGTACTGCTAATAGAAAGGCCCAGTTCCCCCTGCTAAACACCTTTTTTGCATCAATAGAGTGTTGGAAAAGAGTTTGTTTGGGCAGATAATATTAGACTGAGTTCCTTTGTGGCATTGTTTCTGGCCTTGGGTTGAAGAGTCTGGGGTTTCATTTTCAACTTAGTAGTGTCTCAGATTTTGGACACATACGCTGGGTTTTATAGGATATTTTCCTTGATTTTCCAGTTGGAGGTGCTGCATGCTAATTTGGTTATGTAGGCTCGACTTTTTAAGGATGTTTTCATTGAATCTCCATTTGGGTTTCTAAGAGAACTCATATACCATCTTATCTTTCAAAATAAATGCTTCACAGCTTCAAAACATAGGCAGAATTTTTCAGAGCTTGAATGCACCCTAACCTTCAGACATCCATCAATCCATCATCATCACAGCAGTCCAGTTCTACTTAGCCTGTAGAAAGATTCAATTATTTATGTAACAGTTTGTAAAATTATTGAGGTTGGATGCCATAAAGCATTCTTTCCATGCACGTCCTATCGCTCTTACCGGGTTCTATACACATCACAACATAGGCCTTTTTATATTGTTTTCCAGCAAGACAATTAGGTTTATGATCTAAATAGAGAATTGAAAACAAATCTGCAAAACCTTCCAACCCTCCAATTTTTCCAAATTGTCTCTTCTGGCCTAAACTGTGCTGCTACATTTTCAAATCACAGCTTAGTGAACAAACGATATTATTTTGTGCTAATATAGTTGAATGGTCCTCTGCTTCCTCTCATGCTACAGAATTCTGTAGATCGTTTATCTGGATGTTCAGCATTGCAGAAAGAATGGAAATTTTTTTTAACAAACCTAAAATGCCGTTTTCCAACTAGAAAATTGACGTATTAGACAGCATAGTTGTTACTAGTCCCGCCAGTGCTGGTGAAACGGGTGAAACAGATTATTCTCTGTATATTTGAGTAAATAAAGATGGAATCTAGTATATATTTTTATACATGGGACTCCCTGGATGTCTTCTGATGTTATTTTGGCTTCCCGAGTACACTGTTTATCCACTCGAATTATTTAGTTAGTGTGTTTGACAATGGAAATCCGTTAATAGCAGCACCTGGATATACTAAGTCAGTGCCTTTGACTGCTCTTACATTTATCAAATTCGGGCATGTCCATGCATTTGTTCTGCAAATTGGTGCACAGTCTGCATTGTGTTTGAACTGTGTGTATCTGACTGACATACACAACCTGAATGCCAGGAAATGAGCTTCAGACACCAGGTAACTGTACGAGGTGGCCTAGAGCGCAATGATACGGGGTCACGCAGTGTTGCGTCATGTCACATCGTGTTGCATAACTGCGCCTCTTTAGGTTCTGCCCCTTTTTGTCCTGGCTCCCTTTTCATGCAGGGGTATAAAATATAAATTGTCAGCTATGAGAGAGAGAAGTAAATTGTTGGGAGTCCAAATATCAAAAGATTAGTTGATTTCTTAATGTGAATAACCAAAAACACATTTTTGAGATTTCATATATGTTAAAAACTGAACTAAACTAAGAAGGGTCCAGCATTAAGCACATATGCTAGAAAGGGCATCATGTATATTCTTTTTACATGAATACATCAGTTTATGCATTTTAGGCATTTTCTGTAAATTGCAAAAGACAATTAAATACTATCCATATAATATATCCATTACTTGGTTCTTAAAGAATACTAGTGGGTTGAACTAAGCAACACATGTATAGAATTAAATAAAGAAATTTCCCCAAAATACTTTTTAGGAAATGAGTTGTCTAAAAAAAAAAAGTGTTTTTCATGGATGACTCAATTCCTCCTGTCTGCTTTTAACCATTTGACTCCCAGATACGCTAGGATTTGAACTGAATGCATGCAAACCAAAAGGCTAATGTGACTTCTAGCAAAGAATCCAAAGACCGCTAATCAAGCTGCTCGTATAATAAGATTAGCTGTACCCTATATGATGGCAGATTTTACAGTTTGCAGAAATCTTACATTTTTTTCAAGCTGCAAATAGAGATCTGGAAAATTTTAAAGACATTAGATGTTCTAAAATGTTGTTGAAAAGGATTTGTCCCCTCAGGGAGTCCTGTTCTGAATAGCCTCTGCTCCCTTTGCAATTTTCTAAATGAGACTTTTCTATCATGCGTATTTCCTTGCTTGGATGGCATTGCAGATAAGAGAGTACCACATGTAGGACAGATTCGCAAATGACTCATGCACTCGCTGCAGTTTTTTTTTTCTCCCATGTCTGACGTGCTTAAAATAGCTGCTGAAGGCTACAAAAATAATACCTTTCACTAATGACAAACAAATGTCACAAAAAAGGTAATGCTTTCACAACGTGGGAGAAGAACTAACTGCTATTTATAACGCCATATAGCTACAGATCATTTAATATATCCCAGAAAGTGACCGTAATTTTATGTGGTTTCCTTTTCCCAAATAGAAATGTATGTAATAGCTTTTGATCACTAAAAATATTTTTGTTCTCTACTATTTTTACGTAAATAGACTTCGTCTGCTATACATTGTTAATATTGTAAATGTAGAGAATAAAATATATATGCATCATGTTACAAGAGCTGCAAACAAATGTATAAAGAAAAGAAAATTGTTTAAAAAATCTGTGGTGTATCCTGCCTATGACATCACATTGTGGCTTGATATACACATTTACTCTTGAAAGTACTTAATTTGCATAATTTACAGACACAGTCAAAATATATTTTTTCTCTCAATCTATGCATTTGCTTTAAATTCTGCTAATACAATGTATATATTACAGATTTACAAAATTCATTTAGAGAATAAATTAAACTAAATGAATATAAGTTTTGTTTTTGGTGATGACAATATGCTTCAATATGCTTCAATATGCTTCAATATGACAATATGTACAAAAAGGATGGAAAAGCAGAGGTATTTATACAAGGTTTTTTTTTAATTTAAAATAATTTACATGATAGAAATTGAAATGGTATTACTGGAAATTCATTTTAATTAATGAATTTCCAGTAATACCATCATTCTATCATATAAACAAAATACACAAAAAGGTAAGCCCTCCTCTGGGATGTCTAATTGTCTCAGGCATTGGTTCCCTGGGGGAGGGTTTGGCTAAATGGGTTGATCTATGTCTTCAACCATTGGTATTTGAATTAAAGGGCATTGTTAAAGATACAACACATGTTCTGACTCAGCTGAAGGATTTTGTTTGGCAGTCAGATTATACTTGGCTAACATTAGATGTATCTTCATTGTATTCATCCATACCACACCACCTTGGAATCAGAGCTGTCAAATTTTGAGGGGATTATTTTTCCACTTACTCTACAGAAGAAAAGGAATTGATATTGGATGCAATTACTTTTTTGTTGAATCCGAATTATCTTATGTTTGATGGTTCTTTTTTTCTGCAACGCCAGTGACCAGTGATGGGTGCATGTTTTGCCCCATCGTATGCTAACTGATATGTATGTGCCTCATTATATAGTTATAAATTTACAATGTGGATTGATATTCGTGTAAATTATTTCAAACTCAAAAAAGACCTGTATATACCTCTGGTTTTCTATCATGCAAACTATTTTAAACCAAATAAAAGCTTGTATATACCACTGGTTTTCCATCCTATCTGTACATCTTGTCTCATGTTTGAATTCTATCTTTCTCAATAGCATTTATCACGATCGTGGTAAGAGGGGAAAAAACAATAATTTCTAGTCTTGAATTACTATACATATATGTAAGAATATCTTTGTATCTGTTAATTAAGTGCAGTTTTTACCTCTAGCTATCCAATAAGTCATGGGTTAATGGCACTTAATTAAGTTTTAATCTCACAATAGCTTGATAATGTTAATTGGTGACTATTTAAAAATATAATCATGGAGGTAATGCACACCTATGATTAAGCGCATTCTGAGCGAAACACGTAAGGTGTGCGCTTGATGTTAGTTTGTTTTTTCCCCCTTTGCTGGTGTCATGCTATAAACTTTTTTGAAATAAAGCATTTTTCATCGTCAGTTGGTGTGGTGAGTTTCAATCTTCTTCTGTGGAGTTCATCTTTTTTGTGATTCGACCCCAGTGAAAGCCTTCTCATTGAAGACTTTCTTCATGCTCGCCTGCACCTGATCGAGGGATGTGAAAGTCTGTACAAAATTGCCACCTAATAATAGGCCTTTAGCCCAAGTTATGAGGTGGCCATGTCGACCAACTTAGTTTTAATCTTTGAAAGTATGGCTTTATGTCTCTCAGTAGCCAGGGCTGTATTACCATTGCATAGTAGGCAGATAGCTCTTTGGATCCACCCTCTCAGGGTAAGAAGGCTCCACCATCTCCAAAATTCTAGTGAGCGGCACCAGGATATCCAACACACTATCCTAGTAGTTCTGCCATGAGTAGTCCAGGCCCTTTTTGGGTTTCCAACAGGTTTAACCCCAAAATAGGATGAATTTGGGATCTACAGCAAGTGTATTACACACTAGATCATGCACAGTCTAGGTCATTCGCATCTCAACTTATTTCTGGTAGATTTGTCCAGGCAAGTATTTGCATACATGATCAGTCGGGACTACTTGTAATGCATGGGGTCCAGGATGGTAAATGGACCCTGAGCACCCGATATCAGGAGCTACGTTGCAGGGTGGAGACACAGAACCTAGGTAACTGCAATCCCCTGGAGGTTTGGGACCCCAGGTTTTTGTAGCCACAACCAGGCCCTGTGAAGCAGCTGCTGTAATCAGGTCCCAGGCTAGAGAGGAAATGAACTAAGTGATACCCAAGCAGAGCTCAAACAGAAAAGTGACTGAGGGATAGCAGAACTAAAATACAGAGTGCAGGGCTCAAATACAGTCACACACAACAACAGATCAAACATTGTAGTGTACTTATTTGAGGGAAGCAGCAAAGAAAGAGGAGTCAAAGGTGTTAATAGACTTATACCCGACTAAGCACCCAAGATTAGCCAAGCGCAATGTTTCAAAATGTAAAAATGTACATGAAATAGTTCTCACCTAAAATGGCAAGGCTAGTTTAAGAGAATTTTATTCTGCCATCCGTTTTTATTTTAAGAACACAAGGTTGTTTTTTCATCACTGTTTTCGCAGGATTACATGATGTATCTTAGGGGATACATGCCACTGCTGCCCGCATGCTTGCTGTTGATCATTAGTGACAGCATTTTGGGACAGTTAGTTAGTTGGGTGTGACCAGAGGTTAATAAATGGATGTTCTAATGGGATGAAGGGTAAGCTTCCTTAAAGTGGAAAGTTTTTAGGGACTTTTTGAAATGGATGCTCTGTGTAAGTGAGTTCCAGAGAAAGGGGGCAGCTCATCTAAACTCTTGAAAGTGTGAATGGAAAGAGGTGACAATTTAGGAGGAGTTGAAAAAAACATTTAGGGAGTTGAAACATAGCTGCTTTATTGTTGTTGGAATAAACCACTATTCTCTGTGCGCTGAGCATTTCGGATATTCATTCATAGGCCCAAACAGACAATATGACAGAGGGAGAAAGGTCATGGAAGGGGAGGTAGATTTTAGTGTCCTCTACATACAGGTGGTTAGGGCCGCCACCAGGAATTTCAGGGCCCCTTACTGAACAAATTTTCTGGGCGGTGGTTGGGAGCAGTTGCTCAATATGCCAGTAATATTTTGCCACTCAATAAGTCAGTATTTAGCAATTCAATATGCCATTCTTTTGCCGTTTAATATGCCAGTATTTTGCCCCTCAGTATGACATTCTTTAGCCATTCAATATGCTATTGTTTTGCCATTTAATATGCCAGTATTTTGCCCCTCAATGTGCCATTCTTTTGCCCCTCAATATGCCATTCTTTTGCCATTTAATGTCAGTATTTTGTCCCTCAATATGCCAGTATTTTTCCCCTCAATATGCCTGTATTTTTCCACTCAATATGCCTGTATTTTGCCCCTCGATATGCCATTCCTTTGCCCTTTAATATGCCAGTATTTTTTTCCTCAATATTCCTGTATTTTGCCCCTCATTATGCCATTATTTTGCCCCTGAGTATGCAAGTATTTTGTCCCTCCATATGCCATTCTTTTCCCCCTCAATATGCCATTCTTTAGCCCCTATATATGCCATTTGTCCGCCATTTAATATGCCAGTATTTTCCCCCTCAATATGCCATTTAATATGCCAGGATTCTGCCCCTCAATATGCCATTCTTTTGCCCTCAATATGCCAGTATTTTGCCCCTCAATATGCCAGGATATTGCCTCTCAATGTGCCAGGATATTGCCCCTCAATATGCCAGGATTTTGCCAATTGATATGCCATTCTTTTTGCCCTCAATATTCCAGGATTTCGCCCCTCAATATGCCAGGCTTCTGCCCCTCAATATGCCAGTATTTTTCCACTTAGTATGCCAGTATTTTCTCACTCAATATGCCAGTATTTTCCCCCTCAATATGCCATTCTTTTGCCCCTCAATATGCCATTCTTTGCCATTTAATATGCTATTCTTTTGCCCCTCAATATGCCATTATTTTTCCCCTCAATATGCCATTATTTTGCCCCTATATATGCCATTATTTCGCCATTTAATATGCCAGTATTTTTCCCCTCAATACGCCATTTAACATGTCAGGATTCTGCCCCTCAATATGATATTCTTTTGCCCTCAATATGCCAGTATTTTTTCCCTAAATATGCCAGTATTTTGCCCCTTAATATGCCAGGTTATTGCCTCTCAATATTCCAGGATATTGGCCCTCAATATGGGCAATCAGGATTTTTCCCCTCAATATGCCATTCTTTTGCCCTCAATATGCCAGTATTTTGCCCCTCAGTATGCCAGGATATTGCCATTTAATATGCCAGGATTTTGCCCCTCAATATGCCAGTAATTTCCCCCTCAATATGCCAGTATTTTTCCCCTCAATTTGCCAGTATTTTGCCCCTCAATATGCCAGTATTTTGCCCCTCAATATGCCAGTATTTTGCCCCTCAATATGCCATTCGTTTGCCCCTCAATATGCCATTGTTTTGCCATTTAATATGCCAGTATTTTGTCCCTCAATATGCCATTCCTTTGCCCCTCAATATGTAATTTAACATGTCAGGATTCTGCCCCTCAATATGACATTCTTTTGCCCCTATATATGCCATTCTTTTGCCATTTAATATGCCAGTATTTTCCCCCTCAATATGCCATTTAATATGCCAGGATTCTGCCCCTCATTATGCCATTCTTTTGCCCTCAATATGCCAGGATTTTGCCCCTCAATATGCCAAGATATTGACCCTCAATATGCCAGGATTTCCCAATTAATATGCCATTCTTTTTGCCCTCAATATGCCAGGATTTTGCCCCTCAATATGCCAGGCTTCTGCCCCTCAATATGCCAGAATTTTTCCCCTCAATATGCCAGGATTTTCCCCCTCAATATGCCATTCTTTTGCCAATTAATTTGCCATTCTTTTGCCCTCAATATGCCAGTATTGTTCCCAATATGCCAGGATTTTGCCCCTCAGTATGTCAGAATTTTGCCATTTAATATGCCAGGATTTTGCCCCTCAATATGCCATTATTTTGCCCTCAATATGCCAGGATTCTGCCCCTCAATATGGCAGGATTTTGCCCCTCAGTATGCCAGCCTTCCCCAGTACTTACCTCCTTCCTGCTCTGTCTGTCTCCCTGTGCAGGTCCGCGGCTGTGAGGGAAGTGTTGTGCGCTCCCCTCCAGCCGCTCGGATTCAATAAAGTTTGATAAAAAAAAATGTGACTGGAGTTACTCTGGTCGCATTTATTTTTAAAACAAACTTTATTGAAGCCGCGCGGCTGGAGGGGCGCGCACAATGCTTCCCTCACAGTCGCGGACCGGCTTAAATGGGGGAATTTCTTTTTTTTTTTATCCTGGCGTGAACCAGGCCTCCCGGGCCCCCTGGACTGGCCGAGCCCGGGATGCCAGTATCGCCCGTCACAGCCTGATGGCGGGCCTGCAGGTGGTATTGGAAGACAAATCAGTTAATTACCTGAGAGTTTAGGGGAAGGGAAAGAGGTATGAAGTGGCTGTGTTAAGTTGTGACGGCTAACATTATACCTGATTGCATCAACTTTATTTTTTAATTGGGATGCAAGCGGCAGGGGCAGAGGAGGGTATTAAATGTTGAGAAGAGACATTTGGCATTGATGTTTGGAATATATGTTTGCTGAGTGGGTTGATATTTGGAGAGGGAGCAGAGTTGTATCTGTCATTTCAAGCCCATAATAGGCTCAACATAAAATATTCTCTTGGTACTATTAATGAAACAAAAGATATTTTTATTGTTTATTTTGGATTTTACGATGATACAATATTTCTTCATAAATAAGCATGTTGTCAGGGCAACTTCTGCATTCAAAGAAATAGAATCCCCATAGGGAAACAACCAGGCTCTACCTTGCTGGTGAGATACAATCATTTGTCAGGTAGCTAACGTTTAAGATCAAAGGTGCTCAGGCTGTCCGCTTACAAGACAGGATACAAATATGTGAACAAAGAGCCGGTATTCCAAGATCCAATAAAAAAACCTGTTTAATCCCAAAAAAGTGGTACTTGAAAGCCGAACCAACTATGAATACAGATAAGGGGGAGGCGAACACTTTACATGTTTCGCATCCTATGATGCTTAGTCATAAGTGTAAGTTAAAGTGAGCAGATAAAACGTTATATAGAAACACTGAACCGAACTTCACAAAGGTCAACGTGATTAAAGAAGAGTAGCCAATGAAAATGAAGTGATGGGTTTGGATTAGAGGAATACTATCATTTGAATTCTACATGCAATTGTTATTATTAAACATACATAAGGAAAAGGATAATACAAGCACAACCAATGTGCTCATAGTGATATGCTAGAACTAATCTAAAAGCAAAGGATATATTAGACCTCACAATTTATTAGGAAAACATACAAAAGAGAAGAAGACTATATCTTATGATATTCAAGGCGCTGGAGGCAGACTCGTTTATGACCAGATCGTTCAGATGATACTTCTATGGTAAGTTGGTTCCGTGAAGATAGAAGATGTTACAATGTATCTAGTTCACTAACCTAGAGACATAATGTATTTAGTAGCAACGGAGACTCAAAGATGTCACCAATGATCCAACAACTGTCCAGCTCTATCAATCACTGCTGTAAAAAGAAAAAACAAAACAAACCAATGAAGCTGTTACTGCAGAAGTTTAAAACTTTATGCCAGCAGATTTCCCTGTTGGACTTCTTGCAAAACTATTTGGTAGATGATTCTTCTAAACAGTATTGGGAGTACTGGGAGGGTTGGCTGTTGAATCTCTGTCAACATATATTAAAAGATTTACTAATAGCAATGCTTTTTTACTGACAATAGGCTTGAGGTCAACATTAAGTCTAGGGAGGCAATTTCAGGCCAGTATTTTTTCTGATACTCTCCTTTATTAAGATTGCTCAATGCGCTATTATTGCTGGAATATTCAAAATTGCACTAATTCAGCAAATTCACAACTGCTACCTACATGTTAACTACATGAATGAAACACTGATACACCACTTAAATAATTTTTACTGCAAATCAAAATGTGTTTACTGGCAGGCTCAATTTTAATATTTTTTACTTACTGACAATAACATTACTGATGGTTGGCAATCCTGGTTTCCATTAGATGGTGGTCATTTATCTCTCTTATCCCAACTATAATGAATAAGGATAAATCGGAGCAAACTAAATGGAGCTATTTGACCAGGTACATTGTCAGCGCTGTATCCAATTTATTGCCTCACTATCAGGTACTGAGTATAATTCATTTACATGTGGTGTCACGTATGTAATATGGTGTTTGGTGTTTTTTTTAATCTTCACTGTTACTAAAAGTGTTATTATAATTCATAATTACTTTTCACTAAATAGTTATTTGACAGAATTCTGAATAATCATTCGTATTGTGCGCAATTTGATTTTGGGTTCTATTTCCCCAATAGAACCTAAAATTTCCCCTATTTTCTCTAAAAATGCATTGTAATGCAAGTATTGACATTTTGTTTATGAAGAACTGTACTCCTAGTTTAGATTTAAATATTTTCAAGTTATTTCATTACTCTTTAGGACACCTGTTCTGAACATTTTCTGCATTATAAAAATATGTTTGAAACTGACACATACTACTATGTAAAACTTGTAACCACTTTTTTGTAATTCTTGTTAACATTCAGGTCTCATGCCAGCGTATTCCATCATGCTTACTCAATTGTCTGGCATGCATGAGCTCTAGCGCAATCAGGAGGTTAGCTACATAGTCAGCCTTGGTTCTAAGAGTTTCTGGAGGCTACAATACATTTTGACTTACACCATCTTCTGTCCTTTCTAAGGATGACTGGAGCCATGTCATTTACCAGGGCAAATAATCATGTGGATTGTACTTTGGGTGAGTTGCAGGTAAAACGAGGTTAAGTTGAGGTGAGATAAAAATTTAATCTCACCAGTGTAACTATACATCCAGGGACAATCCATGTGAGTTTGTTTAGTGGGGGAAACTCACTAGGTTTGTATAGTTAAAATAGTGAGGTACAATGTTCATCTCACCTCAACTCACTTGTAACTCACCTTTTAGCGACTAGGCCCCTGAGCTAGATCTGGCATTGCCCCTGACATTAGTTGTCAGTCTCAGGAGGAAATATTGACATCACTCTGTCCTTCTTTTTAATAGCTTACGCTAAAAGAGTTGTGTCCCTTGACTACATGTTAATAATTCCTAAAGACACTTAAAGGGTCATACATAAGTAATTGCTGTCATTTTCTATAACCACATACATTTTATTGGACTGCATTAAAACATATTATTATGTAGGCCATTGTGGCTACAGGGCTGGTGACAGTTATCGCTACTAAAGTACATTTAAAAAGTGGAATTGTTACATATGTAGCGCTATCAGCATACATAATGTAATGTAAATTGTAATGCTGTTGGGCAGCGATGTTGCAGTGTTTGTTTCTACATAAGATACATTAAATATTATATCATCCATCCCATCATATCATGCACATTCATCATTCTGATTTGTTATTCCTTGCTTTACAACATTGTTAAGCCACACAAGGCTGCATAAGAAGTTTTACTAAGATTTTCATCAGTAAATTCTTTATTTAGCGTTTGCCCAGGAAGGATATATTGATATTTTTCTTATTTGAAAGAATGATGCTGAATTCTGAATTTTCTTAAAATTTTAAATGTCTTTTAATACCAGAGGCTATGGCTGCTAGCAAAAAAAAACTTTTTTTTAATGTATTCATCAGTGACCTTCAAGTAAAGGTACATCTGTTGACATCCTAAGGGTCTTAAATTAAATGAGTAATGATGTAAAGAAACCTATCAACTGAACTTGATTAAAACAGAATGTCATGATATCAAATAGGACATAGCTTCAAATAATAAACATCAATAGGAACTTCTGGGTCTTCCTCATCCAGGATTTAACATCCGAATTCTGAGCATATCATAGGCAAAAGAAAAATGTTGTAGGTTGTGTCAAGCACAAGCAACATAAAATACACAGTCTAATTTAGTGGCCAATGGGTGGTAAAACTTAGGTCCTCCTGGTGAGTCCAGGAGAGATTCAAGTTATGATCATATAACCATAATGATAATACCTCATTTTTCAGGTCAATTTGTCAGAAAAGTCAAAAGCCTGTTACACATTCTTGTGTCTGACTTGGGGTACAAGTGGTAGATTAACTCCCTCTGTCCAGTAAGCTGAAGGCAAATTACAGATGATGGTCGTTAAGACACTATAATGCTCAATCTGTTAGAGCAAAGGATATATTTTATGTGTGAATCCCTGTTCAATCTTGGCTGTAGCTATGCAGCAAAATACTTTGAGAGAAATTTGCTCTAGAATAGAAGAACAGAAGATTGATCCTTTTTTTAAACTTGGCAATAACAAAGCTTTCTGCACATCCAGACATGGCTATTTGTTATTGGCAAATTAGAGGTTGTGGTGGGGAATATAGTTAGATAAATACCAATGTACTTGGTAAGCCTAGAAGAGTGCAAAGGAACAAGAAAATAAAAAATGAATTACAATATATTATTGACAAAAACTTATCATGCAGAAATTTAGATTGCAAGGGTGACAAATGCTTGTTGAATTTCTGTTGTTGGTTAGGGAATATAGATGGCGAAGCAAGAAGAACTCTACCTGGCTAATTTTTTTAAATGTGTGCTGAAACATTCTTTTTTGATAGTGCAGAGGCAGCACCAATTCTTTGCGGGGAGGGTTGAGGGTTACGGCCAATAATGGTTAACAACTTTCTGACATACTTGATTAATGTAACAGAGGATAGTGGTTTGACGGGAAATGGTAACAGCCTTAGAAGTTCAGGAGCCTGTGTTGGTCACCGTAGTGGACCCCCCCCACCAGCACCCAGTTATAGTCCAGAACTAACACACCTGCTATTAACTACAGTTCCCATCAGGCTCAGCCAGACATACTGCTTCCATGATACTGGCTGAGTCTCAAAGGAAGTGCAGTCAAAAGAAGATAAAGATGCATAAGTTAGCTGTGAATTATGATGCTCAGCCAGGTGTCCACTATGACTAGCCATCATGGGAGTTGTAGTCAAGAACTAACACCTATCTCACCATCTCCTGTTAACTAGAGTTCCCATAAGGCTCAGCCAGATCTGCTGTTTTCATGATGCTGGCTGAGTATCATGGGAAATGCAGCCAGCAGTAGATAAGAAAAAAACATGGGGCACAGAAAAGGAACATAGGGGGACAGAAAAGAAACTTGGGAGACAGAAAAAACATGGGGCACAGAAAAGGAACATGGGAGACAGAAAAAATGGGGGGGCAGAAAAGAAACATGGGATACAAAAAAAAACATGGGGACAGGAAAGGAAGATGTGGGAACAGAAACATGGGGGTGGCAGAAATGAACATGTAGAACAGAAGCATGGTGGTTCAAACAAGGAACATGGGGTCAGCAAATGAACATGGTGCAGAGAAAGACCTGATGAGCATGGACAGAGAAAGACACTCAATCAGCATGCTGTGGCAAGTCCTGTTAAGTGCATTCATCTTTTAGGCGTAAGTCCTGTTGTCATGTCTGGGGGCAGATAGTCATGTCTGTGGGGTAGATTGGCAAGTCTGGAGGCAAATTGCCATGTCTGAGGGGCAGAGTGACAAATCTGGGGACAGATTGGCATGCCTGAGGGGCTTTTGGCATGTCTGGGGAAAGATTGGCATGTCTTAGGGGCAGGTTGACGTGTCCTAGAGGCAGATTGGCAGGTCTGGGGGCAGATTGGCAAGTCTGAGGGCAGATAGGTTGACTGTTTTTAATAGGCTTCTCTATGTGACATAATTAATGGACTCCTTTATGTGGCATATTTATTTTAATTATATTTAATTGGGACAATAACGTTTATTCAGACAGGATCTGCCTAACTATATTCTGATGGGGAGCTATGCTGTACAATTTAAAGTATGATTATCTTTCTGGCTATCTATACATTGATTAGAGCTGTTCTGTACAACCAACTGAATACTATTGGACGTTTTTACTGGACCACATCTGTGTTAACTATAGAGCTTGACTATACCACCCCTGAAATGGTAACACTACGTGGAGGGGCAGTATAGTCCATCTTCACCTAGGGTGACAAAAATACTTGCACTGGCCCTGGCTGGGAAGCGTATCTTTATTCGAGGTACGTAACCTTCAACAAGAAGGGGAATTTTCCTTGAAACTGGAGAAGGGCCATGACTAATAAATAGAAGTAAGAAGAAGAAATGACTATCTGAATTAACCAGACACCTTCTAACGTTAAAGCCAGTTAGTGAGCATAAAAGATGAATAATAGACCCTGCGTAACCCCAACAGGTGAGAGTAAATAAAATGCAAACATGAAACTAGATATATCAGTAAGTCGCTAGGCCTCTATTACATAATGTTTTAAAACAAAGAAAGAAATAAGATGCCTAGGGAAAACTTGCAGTACTTATAACCATAATACCCTGCAAGGATTTAACTCATACTTCTAATAGGATAGTACCTAAAATACATGATTGGCATAACACCATATAACAGGAATTAAGCCATATTATAACTGATGAATAGTGCTGACTAGAGTTGAGCGGACACCTGGATGTTCGGGTTCGAGAAGTTCGACCGAACTTCGGAAAAAAGTCCGGGTCCATGCTCGAACTTGACCCCGAACCCCATTGAAGTCAATGGGGATACGACTTTTAGCCACTAAAATGCCTCTAAAATAGTCATGGAAAGGGCTAGATAGCTGCAAAAGGAATTAAAATGTGGGTAAGATTAGGACAAGTGCCCTGCAAACAAATATGGATAGGGAAATAACTTCAAAAAACATAAAATACATACAAATTAAAAATACTGCACTATTTAGCACCCAAAACTATTCGAATTTTTCAAAGTGCGCTGTAAGCACAGTACTTGACGGTTCTATTTGGCTCTCAGATGTAATACATGCAATGCTATTGCTATTCTATAAACCAAAATAGAGTTACAATTCATAAGAATAGGTCAATTGACCTATTTTTATGAATGGGGACTCTATTTCGGTTTATAGAATAGCAATAGCATTAAATGTATTCTATAAACCGAAAGTCTATAAACCGAATGTCGAAATTCTTATGAATGGGGACTCTAGTTCGGTTTATAGAATAGCCAATAGCATTACATATATTCTATAAGCTGAAAGTCTATAAACCGAACGACGTTCGGTTTATTGACTTTCGGTTTATAGAATAGCATAGAATTACATGTATTCTATAAACCAAAAGTCTATAAACCGAACGACATTCGGTTTAAATACTTTCGCTTATAGAATACATGTAATGCTATTGGCTATTCTATAAACCGAAATAGAGTCCCCATTCATACGAATAGGTCAATTGACCTATTCGTATCAATGGGGACTCTATTTCGGTTTATACAATAGCAATAGCATTACATTTTTCTATAAACCGAAAGTCTAGAAACCGAATGTCGTTCGGTTTATACACTTTTGGTTTATAGAATACATGTAATTCATGTAAACAGTGCTGTTCGGTTTCACTCAACACTAGTCTTTAGGTTTTTTAGTATTACATTTTCAATGTTGTGTTCCAATACTTTAATAGTTGTATGTTCTGAAATCTTATCTACAATTTTGTGTTTCTTTTTAAACCTTTGCCAAAACTTAATTAGGTCATCTAATTATCCTGGAAGGTGTTTTTCCCTGATGCTTACTTGTGCCCTGTTGTTTAACCACATGATTTATTCTATATCCTCCAGACCCGCTGTTTCAGATTCCATTTGGTACCATGGTTCTCCCCATAATAATTAAGTCTGGTAAACCAAGACGTTCTTTTACCTTTTTCATCAATTGCATTTTACATATTCTGTGTTTTTCCCCCTCCCAAATGTATGGCAAATATTTTTTGTACAGACTGTATCTTTCCCTTTTGAGATGGACTGAGGCAACATTGAACAGGATATTTAAGCGGCCCAATCAAGATACTTCCATCTTCCACACTTTTTTGGTTAATTTTTCATTGGTGTCCCTATAAAATATGTCAAAGTTCTTTTTTTATTGCATCCAGAATGTTTGCTGGAATATAGACGCCTAAGTAATCAAGACCCTTTGTGTCCATTCAAATGGATATCGGTCTGCCAATTTCTTTATTTCCTGCTCCTTACTATTAATTAACATTGCCTTCTATTTGTTCAGATTTAATTTATAGTTTGCAACTTTGCATAATTATCTATTTCTTGCATAAAAGTGCTGACTAAACAAACTTTTGCAAAGATAAACACCAACCTTCCAATGTATCCCAAAGGGTAGTGGTTTCACTTATGTATGGGAAAACACAATATCCTTAACTAGCACTACCAATACAAGAGATGGAATTTAGTAAACGTAAAAATTTAGTAAAGAAAAAGTGTATAACAAACACATAACTAGTGTATTTTAAGGAATGTAACATACTATGACAAGATCATGCCAAGTAACACTGGAAATCACGGGTCCAGGCACATTTGATGGAAATATGATTGAATGGATTAACTTGAGTTAACAATATGTCAACAAATTACATATAGGTTATGTGTACATACCATGAAAATCATACTAGTAAAATATTGCACAGCCTAACTAGTCTGTATTATATAACAAATTCCAAAGTAGTGTGAGCTCATCCTAGAATTAAACAGAAAGTCTTCAAATTGATGTTGAACAATGAGACAAACTGAAATGGAATTATTATTAACACTAATTTTTGAAACAGTGACCTGTTAAGCATGCAAATGAGCCCACGGCCCTCCATTAAATATACAGGGCTGGCCAAAGAGCTCCCTGGCCCTACTGTTATTAATGGGGCAAGGGCTGCCCAAGTGCCCCCAGCTCCACTCTTAAACAAATTTAGCTGGGTGTTGCCCAAGTTCCCCCACTCCCCTATTAACCTTGGGGCTGAGGACTGCCCGAAGGCCCCTGGCACCCTCTAAAATAAATACTTAAATACTACTCTCCCTACCTCAAAGTTGCTAAGGACACCACCCTTTGAGAGCCATGAGGGTGGGCAGTAAAAATCCAAAAATAATATTAAACAACCTTATATTAAACATCAATACGTTTTCAAGAAAAAAATTGTGGCAATTTTTCAAAAATAACCGTTAGTTAGAACCTGTACATAGCACAACTCATTAAATCTCAACAGAACTCTCCTCGTTGCTACATTAATGGCAGAAATAATATGTAGTCACCCTACCAGCGACAGGATAGTTTTGGGCCCTTAATTGTGTTGCCAAATCTTGGAGGTGGGTCCATGGTACATCCATGTCTCTATAAAGAACCCTTCCGGAGAACTGTTTAATAGATATGAGTTTACATCCCCTGTAGAAGACAACACATGCAAGACTTAGATAATTTTTATAACACAACTATTTTGGAATGTGTCTTTTCAGATTCACTGGTTCGCTGACTCTATCAGCAGCTGGATTGGCTTAAATGCAGGCTCCCTGTGTCAGTCTGCCACCTGAAACAACTCTCTTCAAACCGCAGGAGAAGAGGACATGCCTCCATCTGATTTGCATGGTACTGTCATGTAAGTGTTTCCCCTCCCATCTTCCTAGCAAGTTAACTTAACAATGTGTAACAGACCTATTCCCTCCCTCACTGCTGGAGATTTAGTCAACTAAAATCTACTCAATTCGAATCTAAATAATAATTTTTTAGTCAAACTAAAAAAATTCAGTTCACTAAAACAAGACTAAACTAAAATGGCATTTTAGTCTAAAGACTATGACTAAAATTAAATAAAATTTTGTTGTCAAAATTAACACTGCCTGGGAGTCTATCTAATGAGAAGCGGTAACAGGTTTTCAGTAATCTCCACTTGTTAACAGTATGCTCATTGGTTAAGGTGATAGCATACAAAATAGCGTTGAGGTGGGATCTAGACCCTTCTAACATTAAACACGTGTATCATGACACAAATGGTCTCCGTCTATACGAAGGTGACAAGGAGATCTCATCCTATCATGCTTGGTGGACGTGTGAAAATCTAATTCCACTATGAAAGTTAGCCTGATATTTAAGGTGGTGGGGATGTGTGTATAGCCCTCTCCCCTACTCACACTTCTGGAATGCAACCACAGAGAAGAATACCTCAACAAAAACCAAATTAAATTGATCCACAGAATATGCGTGGCGACAACTCAGGCAACAGCTAAACACTGATGGAACCTAATGATAATGGATAAAATGATGGCCTGTGTTCATGACACAATGGACAAGTTTTTAAAAAAATCTGGGAACCCTGGACACAAGCCAGTCCCATGCAGAGCACACATGAGGCAATCTATTGCTTATGGAGTCCTGAGTCATCTTAGATTTATAGCAACATCTGTCTCTCCACTTCTTCCCTTTCTGCTACTGTATATTCCCTTTCATCAATACTTTTAAGTTACTGTTAATTTTTTGTTTTTTTTTTGGTTACCACAATATCATATTTTGTAAGGTTGTGCAGCAAAATGTATAGAACATAGAACAGAGCTAGTAGATATATTGTTGCCTGACAAGTGGCTATCAGAATGCATAATATTGTAAAGAACATTTAATTTGCCGTTAGCACAAGCCAAATGTGCATCTATTATATGTGAAACTATTGTACAATGATAATAATACTGTTCTACTGTAATATCTTGATTCTGGGCAGAAAATGATTTGAAAATGGAAATGCAACAAAAAAAAAGTTTAAAATATTATGGTGGGATTTTTACGCTAATTGACAGCTGAAGACATTTCAGTCATATTGCTGCATATACACAATTTTACAGATTGCAATTATAGTGAGTTACAAAGAATCTCTAGTAATATGACAAGGATATAAAAAAATCACAAAAGGATTTTGAAATATACATTTTTCAGAGCACATTACCTAAACATTTAATTAAAGAGCAATCAATTTCTGCTACATTGTAAATAACTCAGCTGTCACTGCATGCAGTCTCAGCCACCCAGCAGTGTAAGCTACATCCTACTTCTGCCTAACAAGTGACAACAAATGCTTTAAATACATTTAATTTTGACATCTTGGAATTGTTTTCTTTTTTTAGCTCTTACTTGATAAATGAACACACTTCAGAACTATAACTTTGTGTATGGTAAAACACATTCAAAAGGAATTCTATTAGCTGATTTTACAAATACCTTTAATTTGCCTTTACCAGCACTAAGTAGAACTAATTCATTTTCATTAAACTTCCCTTAAAATGTGCAGTTTTAAAAATAAAATAAAAATGATAGGAAAATAGGTCTTGCACTGCTTTCAACTGATTTACTCATAAAATGTATCTAACAAAAGCCTGACATTTCAAACACGCCATTCTTAATAACAAAAACAACTAAGCAGACTACTTGAAAATGTTACTGTAGGGTCAACTCAATATATACCTATTTTGGACCAGATGGGTCAAAGTAGATGAATTTCCAAAATATGTTTTTTTTCCCACAAGGGGGCTTCTTCAGAGGTGAGTGGGGGCTTTATGCGAAAGTAGCACTGGGACCTCTGCATTAATTTAACAAGGTAAAGAATTTAGTAGAATGGATTTCATTTATTTTGGTCCTTTTTTTTCGTTTTGGTAGATAAACAGCAGCATCTGCACTAACACAGCGGCAAACAGCGCTTAGATGTTCCTTAGTGCAACAAGATTAAATCTTGCTTCTCTTACACAGGCTTGGAGATCCTGTGACACAGCTCTCCCAGTTTCTCCAGGAGCCTATCAAGTCCAGTGCCAGCAAACCGGGACTCATACACAACACTGTAAACTCTTTCATCTGTAGTACCAAAAGGAAAAAAATAAGGACCAAAATAAAGGGAATTCTACTAAATTATTTACCTTGTTAAATTAATGCAGAGGTTGTAAGCACATCACAGCGCTAACTTAACATAAAGCATTCAATCACCTTTGAAGAAGCCCTAATATATGCGTCATGTGTTTCGGCATAAAAAATCTTCACAAAGGTGCCAACTACAGTATATGATTTGTTTCTGTGGTAAGTCCTAGGTGTGCAATGTGGGTGTTGGGGCATATCCTGGGGTGTTGTGGTAAGTCCCAAGTGTGCAATGTCTGTTATGGGGCATGCCCTAGGGTACTGGGGTAAATTCTAGGTGTGCAATGTGGGTGATGGGGCATGTCTTGGGATAAGTCTTAGATGCGCAATGTGGGTGGTGGGGAATATACTGGGGTAAGTCATGGGTGTGCACTGTAGGTGTGTAATGTGGAATACATTGGCAAGTCGGGATGCAGAATATCAAGTCTCGGAGGAGAGACTCTAATAAGTATTTAAACCAGCATATTTCGGAAACAGAACGGATCTCGGCTTTGAGGATCATTAAGAGGGGCAAGGCTCTGGGACCTGATGGCCTCTCTTCTCTTTTTTATCTAACACTCCAACCAGATATTACATCGGTACTACTTAGGGTATTTAACAAATCATCCCAGCTGGGTACATTCTCCCCAGAGATGCTGGAAGCATCTATTTCACCAATTCTTAAAAGCGGTAAAGACCCATTGCTTATTCCTAACTATAGGCCCCTTTCTCTGATAAACCTAGACGTTACGCTCTTCTCCGGGATCCTCGCAGATAGGCTAGGACCTGTAGTCCCTGACCTTATTCATCCGGACCAGACAGGTTTTATACATAATCATTTGAGTGAAGATAGTATTAGGAGAGTTTTGGACTTATTGCACCGGGTTAGAGTCGAGCGGGTCCCTGCAGTTTTTCAGGCCCTCGATGCCGAGAAGGCATTTGATAGGGTCGACTGGCTATTCTTGACAGAAACCCTTGAGGCCTTTGGCTTAACAGGTAATTTTAGAAGTAGCGCCATGGCCCTCTACTCGGCACCAAGGGCTAGGATCTCAGGCCCCTCCCTAAATACAGAACATTTTAAGATCACCAACAGTACAAGACAGGGGTGTCCTCTGGCTCCCCTCCTGTATGCCCTTAGTATCAAACCTCTTGCGGCTTTGATTAGAAAATCGACTCAGGTCAGGGGCATACGGGTGGGGAACCTGGAACACAAGATCTCACTTTACGCAGTGCTTCTTTCCCTGGTATCTCCTGAAATATCTGTACCACAGGTTTTCATCTTAATCAATCAATATGCCCTCTACTCCAACTATAAAGTAAACCTAGCCAAGACACAGGTTCTCATGAGCTCGTTATCATCTACTCAGATTGCTGAACTCTCAAAGCTGGAAAATATTAAATGGCATAATAAGACACTAGATTATTTAGGGATTAAGATCATCCCGGACCTGAGACAAACAGTGTTTCTCAATTGTGAGACTCTGATTCATGATCTCAGAAGATTATTCACAACCTGGAGGGGGAAAGAACCCTTGTGGATGGGCCGGCTTAATATCCTTAAATCATATACTGTCCCGAAGGTTCTATACCTGATGCGATCAGTCCTGTGCATATTTCATATGTTTGGGACTCCAGAAGACCTAGAATTGCTAACTCAACGTTAAAACGGGGGGATTAGGTTTCCCGGATCTCTATAAACTTCAAGATATCTGGTTTTGCTCAAATTTCCTGGCTTGGAAATACAAGTCACCCTCTGATACGGTATGGTACCAGATTGAGACTTAGGAGAGCAGGGCTTTTAATCCCTATTATTTTTTCTGGACTAAACTTCCTGCCTTTTAATAAACTTAAGATCACTAACCCTATAATTACTGATGTTGTCAGAGTTATGTTTAAATTTAAAAAGCTGTTTTCAGAAGAACAGGGCATAACTAGTATGACTCCTCTGGGAGCCCTTGCGATCCAAATTCCCGATCTGGATACTACTCAGTGGTCCTCACTGGGCCTGATAAAAATTTCTGATATCATGACCGATGGGAAAATAACCCCCTATGAAACACTAAGAGCCATCTTAGATCTACCTGGATCTCAAATGTTTAACTATATTAGAATAAAGAACTTTTTAACCGTTAATCCTCCGGTGGAGACTTCCCCTCTGGACGACTCTTGGGGGCTCTGCTGGAGGATTCGGCAACACTTGATAAACCTGGCTCTATACGTCACTGGGAGGTAGACCTGGGAAAGTCATTTCTCATGGAGGTTTGGAGCCAGACATGTATACATGTCATAATACTAGGAGAGCTCTACATGGTATAACCTACAGGAGCTATATTACAAGATGCTATATCATTGGCATCTTGTTCCTTCTCGACTTAATAAAATTTCTTCTAGTAATATGAATCTTTGTTGGAGATGTGGTAAAGAGGAAGGTACCCCATTTCATATCTGGTGGTCCTGTGACGGTTTAATTCCAATCAGAAGTAAAGTTTCACAAACTCTAAACCTTATTCTCCAACGAACCACCCCATTACTACCAGAAATGTAGGTCCTAGGAGATCACCAGAACAAATTTTTGCATTTAATTTCCTCATGGCAGTAAAATCTCTCTTGCCCGCCTTTGGAGGGGGCAGGACCTTCCCACATGGCCTGATATTCATAAACAGATGGAACTCCAGTTGACTGCGGAGAGGGCGTTTTATCTCTGGAAAGGTCCAGAGAAGAGATCGGAGGAGATTTGGACTTTGTGGGAGACCTTAGGGACAAATATGTAGTTGGTAAATGGATCTTGTATCTCTCTAGGGGCGAGGCATTGGGCAGACGCGGGGCGAACGTGGTGGATTCTGGGGCAGGGCCCTATTTTTTTTTTTCTTCTTCTCTCCTAACTCTTTTCTCCTTCTTTTTTTTCTCTCCTTCCTTTCTCAACCCGTAACTACTCTGGGACTGCTGATTGTACTTTGCAGCTAGAACTGGGTTTATAATTGTAACTACGAATACATGTTTGTTTGTCTTCCTTTTATACGTTTGATGAAGTATTAAAAAAAAATGTTAAATAAAGATTTATAAATATAAAAAAAAAAAAGAATGTCAAGTCTGAGGTGCAGATTGGCAATTTTGGGGATGCATCGTCAAGTTTGTGGGGCAGATTGGCAAATAGGGGGGCAGAATGGCAAGTCTGGGGGGCTAATTGGCAGATAAAAGGGAATCAAAACAATAAATGCATTTTCTCAACCATAGGTTTTCTTACATATGGGGAAAAAAATAGTTTACATGTGAAATATTATTTAGTAGTAAAAAAAAAAAAACCTGTAAAATCATCTTATATTTAGGCTTTTTCTTTTTTTAACCTAAATGAATATCTAAAATGTATAAATAACTGCTGATTTTGCCATGATATGCTAAGTTTATGAATTACTGCTGATTTTGCCAAGTTTATACATTACTGCTGATTCTGCCATGTAATGCCACATTTATACATTACTTCTGAAATTGTTCTGCCATGTTTAGACATTACTGCAAAATAAAAATTCACAATAGTGTGCAGTGTGTGTATATTACAGACTAAACAACAATAAAACTCACAGTAATGTGCAGTGTGTGTGTATCACTGACTCCACAGCAATAAAACTCACAGTAATGTGAGAGAGGTCGTAACTAAGTATTTGTTTTTGTCTGTTTTCTATGTATTCTCTTTATTTATATATAATAATAAAAACTAATATGTAGAGACACAAGAATGTGTTAAAAAAAAAATAATAGTAGGGATGTTTAATCCCATCACAACATTTTAACTGAGTGTCTAAAAAACCTATGGAGTCTATGATACCCTCACATTGCATATTACTGTGAATCTTTATTATTTATGTGTGTGTGTATAATTTTCTCTCAATGAAAAATGAATGTGGCCCACACATATACTTCTGGTGAAAACTTGGACACCTTTGCTTTAGTCAAGGAATTTGCACACAATTCTGCTAACACAGTGGGGTCTATTCAATGACCTGAATTAATCTCATGTTATTGAATCCCACAGACTCCAACAGAAAAAAACTGCAATTAGTGATGTTTTCTGCATTGAATCGGGCCCAGTGTGTACACAGTATGATCTTTGATCATTTTTTACTCTCCACATTCACAGTGTAAAGAATTTATAGGTAATGGAGGCTCTTTATGGATTTGTCACATTAAGAACATTGTATTACTTTAAAGGTTTATTCCAATGATGTCAGTTCCATATGCATATGCAAGTTAGTGTACATTTTGAAATGTTTTCAATATTCTACTATATGCATTGTTTACGGGCCAAATATGTGGAATTTGTTTATGTTTTACAAAGAAATTATAAGTAAAACTAATAATTTAATAAATACAATAAAGTGAACATGTGCGCTAGTGACCAACACTAGAGAAAAAAGAGCATTACACACTTGACAAAGCCTCAACAAGAGGGGAAACGCGTTGTGTGAGAGGAGTGCACAGACAACACTATTGGTTTTATGGACAAGCATCTGGGACTTTTAAAACGTTTTTAAATGTAAGATCTTACTGTTTGTTGGTTTTATTGCTTATATTAAAATAATTACTTGTGCAATCCTGCCTTCTCCTTCCCATGTGATCTGGATATCTGGGCTGCCTCTGGAGCTGGTTTACAAGATCTACTTGCTCTTATCTGAGCTTACCCACGCTATTTATCTTGAGCAGGGTGTTGCTCATGTAAATGTGAGTGTACCATTTATGCACTTTGCACTATTATACCATTGCACTGATATACTACACTATTATTGTTTTTGTTTTTCCCTTTGCATAATATCTGAGAATTTCGTCTCATAGAAAAGGGTAATGCTCTTTTTTCTCTAGTGTTGGTCACTAGCGCACATGTTCCCTTTATTGTATTTGTTTTCACTGGTTTGATAGGAGTGAGACACTAGCTGTGCACAAGTGCTAGCTTACTCCATCACAGTTATTGGCACAGTATACTGTATTGTTTGTTTATAATAATTTAATAGTCAGATAGGGATGTAATAATCTACAGTCCTGTGAGCAGCGTTGTATTTAGCATGAGGCAAACAAGTCAAGTGCTTAGAGTGGCACTTGCCTTGTATGCCTTTAAGTGGTGGCACAAAATGCAAAAAAAAAAAAAAAATTACAAAAAAAAGCTGCCCCTTTAAAAAACAAATAAAACCCTTGCTTGCTGGCAGGGACAGTGGCTGGGGAGGTCAGAAGATCTCCCCTCACCACGCTCTGTCTGCAAGCAGGCTAAACTTGAAACCTCCGTGCTGCCTGTTCAGCTCCCTGTGCAGTGTGATGGGGGAAGTGCCGACAGGTCACGTGACCCGGCGCTTGTATGATGTCAGAGCGCCGGTCACGTGACCTATCAGCACTTACCCCGTCACACTGCACGGGGAGCTGAACATGCTGCCTGCCACTAGCCACCAGGGACAAGGGTAAGTCCTGGGAGATTGGGACATGTATTTGCCAGATTGGCTGTGTCTTATTAATGGCAGCATAATACTGGCATATTATTGGGCAAATTGGCATTGGCTTATTAATTACAAAATAATACTGGTATATGACTGGGCAAATTGGCTGGGGCATATTAAATGGCAAAACAATACGGGCATATTATTGGGCAAATTGACAGGGGCATATTAAATGGCAAAATAATACTGGCATATTATTGGGCAAATTAGCTGGGGCATATTGATGGCAAAATAGTACTGGCATATTATTGGGCAAATTAGCTGTGCCTTATTAATGGGAAAGTAATACTGGCATATTATTGGGCAAATTGGCTGGGGCATTTTAAATGGCAAAATAATAGTGGCATGTTAATGGCACAGTAATACTGGCATATTAATGGCAAAATTGTTGTAGCATATTATGACAAAATAACACTGGCATATTAATGGGCATATTTAATGGACAAATGGTGGCATATTTTAATAGGCAAACTGACTGTTGCATATGTTTATGACAAAGTGACTGTGGCAAGTTAATTGGTACCTGACAGTGGCTTATTTTAATTTGCAAAGTGATGCTGTGGCATGTTCTGTGACACTTTGGTATGCCAAATTGTGTGGGTAAATATGAGTGCATGACAAGTACTGTGGGTACTGTATGGTACTGTGTGAAGTCCTTTGAGTGCAATGTGGGTGCAGAAAAAAGGGAATAAAAACAAGAAATGCAATTTTTCAACATATTTACATATACAAATAGCTGATTGTGATATGAAAATAGTTGCATATAATATTAAAAAGTTTACATTTACATACAGTTTTTTACAATGCAACTTTAGAAAAATTGGGTCGAAGGGGTCCACTGCTAAATACTTTGCCCAGGGCCCACTAGGGTCTTGATGGGGGCATGTGATGGGGGCATGTGATGGGGTAATGGAGCATGTGATGGGGAAATGTTATGGGGAAATGTTATGGGGGCATGTAATGTGTATGTAATAGGGGGATGGGGGCATGTAATGGGGGTGATGAGGCATTTAATGTGTGTGCATGTGGGTGATGGGGCATGTCCTGGGTGTGCAGCGTGGGTTATGGGTCATGTCGTGGATGTGTAACGTGGGTAGGGGGTGCCCATATTTTGTCTGCAGCACAACACCAAGATACACCACTGCCTGTGAGCTAATGTGCATTGCATTATAGGCTGCTATTGGGCACTACTTAAATAGCTCTCCTAGTCCACATCTCTAGGCATTCTTATTATCTCTGGATCTCATCTACTATCAGATTTCAGCATTCAGTAGAAATCTAATATGTGGGTATGCATAAAACCAATGCACCTTATCTATGTTTTTAGACTACAAGCAGAATTTATTGTTTATAAACATCAATATGCTTTCTTTGTCTTGTGCCTTCCAGGGACGAATTGAGACATTGTAGGCCTCTGGGCTACAGGTATTGTGAGACCCCCAGTAATAGTGGATTGGGTATAAGTCGCTTGACAAATATCCAGCACGTAGATTTCTCTCACATGTCTTACCTCAGCATGTAGATTGCAATAAAGATATCATAGACATAACATGGCAAAATCAACAGTAATGTATAAACATGGTGTAACATGGCAAAATCAGTAGTAATGGGGGGGCGTGGCCGACTGCGTTAGGAAATGGCCGCATAATTGCTGAGCTCCGTCATTCCCTCCGTAATACACGAATAAGACACATCAGAAAGCACTATGGGTCGCAACAAACGTGGTCTGTTAGACACCCCAACACCCAGGGTTAAGGGTAAAGCAATCACAAACTCATTGAAATAATTTTTCAAGACGCCGGCGGACTTGGCGTCTCAGGCGGAAGATGAACACGAGGCCTATTCCTCGGCGAGCTCTATATGCGCAGAAGAGGATATCTCCCTCGCTATAACCCAGCAGCCAGGTCGGGTACACAATGCCCCTAACTCTGAGACGCAACAATTATTCGCTTCTGCACCGTGGAAGACTGACTTTATCCATCTCATCACTGAGATCAAACAGGCTATACACGTGGAAGTCGCTACTCTCAAAACAGAACTAGGCCGCCTGAATGATAGAGTCTCCGCGCAGGAAGAAGCCTCAGCCCAGCAAACGAGAAGGATCTCCTCAATAGCCCGAACCTCCACACGACACTCTTTACATCTGGCAGAGTTTCGACGGAGGTTAGAGGACTTAGAGAACCGTGGCAGACGGAACAACATTCGGGTAAGAGGAGTGCCAGGAGCAGCCCCACAAGCAGAGGAAAATGTCAATGGCCTGTTACAGGACATTTTCACGACGCTCCTGGGTAGACCAGAGATAACTTCCATTAACATGGACAAGGCACAACGTGCACTAAGACCCCGGGGCCCACCAGGCAGTGCACCAAGAGATATAATCTGCCGGATAACGGACTTTCGTATGAAAGACTCCATTATGCAACGAGCACGGGAGGTAGGCCGCTGGTCCCACAACAACCACCAAATTGCCTTCTATAATGATCTATCTGACCTAACACTCCAAGCCAGGAGGGCACTTAGGCCTCTCACGTCAATTTTACAGGAGAAGAATATCACATACTCCTGGGGCTATCCCTTCAGCCTGAATGTCTGAACAAGAGAAGGCTCATACTCGGTCCAATACCATCAGGATATACCAGGCCTCCTAACGTTCCTGAACTTACCGGAGATCACTGTGACAGACTGGAACATGGCATTACCGGGAGAATCACTGAGGATTGGCCCAGGGACCGCGGGCCGCATGCTACGCCCTAGACTGACTCAGAGGGGGCAAGGGAGACCATTTCCCAGACATCCACCTACCCAGATCCCGGCGGATAACTTGCCTCCGGGAATGGAATACATTTTAAAAAAAAAAATCCTTACTAGGGGGAGAACCAAGTATTACAAAGGTGACCGGATCCTTCGAATTGTTGTGACTATATTCTCAGTTCCTGATTGATGGAGATTATTAGGTCATGAACACGACCGTGACATTATCATTGCAGTGAATCAACTCCTGACGGAACCAGCTCATGGAGGACCGTGGTGAATATAGAACCCCATAAATGCATATCCACTGTTATTGTTATCTTGATCCCTAATTGCCTATAACGAAACGGTTTACATGTCTTATCCAAAGCACTAAGTTTATAGAAAATGGTTTCAAATGCAGATATTTGTTAGTTGTCCCACCGAGACGATTTCGGAAAACTATTGCATGGCACCCACCACGCCAAGTTTTACGTACCCCTGAAAATGACAGTTGCTAGAGCCGGGGGTATCCCCCCCCCCCCTAAGTGCCCGTCTGAAATGTCGGGGTCAAACCCCCACTATACGAAGGCTCAGAGCAACCAGATACCCCCCGACATCAGGGGTTATACGCCCAGTTCTAGGGTTACCTACTAGACCCATAAGAAATGTAAAGTTTGTTATCTTTTATTTTACCACAAGGTTATTTGGTCTAGATCAAGTCTGACAGATCTTCATAAATATGCTTCCTTGAAGGAGTGAAACTCCACTTTAACTGTGACGTCCAGATCATAGACTTAATGTTTTTTTATGTGAAGTTGATGATGTCATAATTAGGCTGTTTATGTACAGGAGAGGGGGAACGGCGGGCCCGCCAACACCCCCGGGTTCTTTTTTCATTTTTTGAACTTTTCGGTTTTTATGTTTCTAACTTGTATAGGAACAGGCAACTCATTGCCGATTCCACTCTCGACTAATTCCTACTGCAAAACGCCACCAACCCCCCGACCAGAGCCCTTGGAGATATTGGTAGGTGCGGTGATCTAACTGACTAGTTCAGCAGGACTCCGCCCGACCAATAGGAGCTAAAGGTCACTTGTTTAGTTTTTTAAGTTTTTTCTTTTCCCCTTCCCAACCGTGTCCCCCCTCCCCCTTTCCTCCCCCACCTCCTAAGTCCGTACAATATATTGAAAAGAAAACACCTCAAAACCTTGGTAGGCAGTGGCCTCGAAATGCCTGGCACACGTAATGTACCGGGAAACCCCAACTACATCCCTGCTAGGTTGAATATAATCTCCCTGAATGTAAAGGGGCTCAATATTCCTGAAAAGCGATCCAATTTGTTTAAGGACCTTCAGGCCAACTCTACCTCAGTTGCGTTTTTACAGGAAACACACCTACTGGGCACACACCACCCAGCATTACACAATTTCAAATACCCGTTAGCTTTCTATAGCAATGACCCCTGTAAGAAAACAAAAGGCACAGCTATCCTGTTCTCTAGACATGTTCCATTTCAATTGATCGCGCAAATCTCAGACCCGGAAGGTCATTACGTAATGATCAAAGGCACTATCCTCACCAAAACATACACATTTGTAAACGTATACCTACCAAACAGGTTGCAACATATTACATTAAGCAAGATCATGAGTATCTTACGTGGATTCAAGAAGGGGTTCTTATCTTGGGAGGAGATTTTAATTTGGCGTTAGACCCCAGCTGGGACACGTCCACTGGTTCCTCACAAACACCTATTCATGTGGTCCGCAAGATTAGGAAAATGCTCACAGATGCACAGTTGGTAGACTGCTGGAGGACCCTCCACCCCACAACTAAAGACTATAGCTATATTATTCAACCCCTCATAAACTATATACTAGGATAGACTACCTGTTCCTGACTTCGTATCATTTGACTTTACTGGACAGAGCACACTATGGCCCCATGACATGGTCAGACCACGTACCACTACACATGACACTTTATTCCCCACTAACGAGACCCACGCAAACGACTTGGAGACTTAACGAGACATTGCTGTCAGATACGGCAACAGAAGACTTAACGAAACAGACACTGACGGAATATTTTCAGACTAATCTAACACCTGATGTCCCACTGCTCACCATTTGGGAAGCTCACAAATGTGTGGTGCGAGGCCATTTTATAAGACTAGGTGCCGAAACCAAACGTAATAATTCAGAGAAGCTCCGTGCCCTACTTACCCGTATTGCCACCTTAGAACAACAACATAAACGTTCCCTTGAGCGCTCTGTTTTCCAAGATCTACTTACACTACGTAAAGATCTAGCCACCATACTCAACAAACAAACCGCTAAATCTTTTCATCGAATGAAAGCGGTATACTATGAACATGGTAATAAACCAGGCAAATATTTAGCCAGAGCATTAAGGAAGAAATGTGCCCTTACTTATTTCCACAAAATTCGAGACCCCAAAGGTATCCCCAAACTCCTCCCCGGCTGCAATAGCAGAGGAATTTGTGAGCTACTTTTCTAAATTGTATAATCTCCACCCTACAACAAACAACCCAACAGACAATGACAACCATCTTACCCGTATAAAAGCATATCTTAAAAAACATTCAAATACGACACTTCCGCAACCCGCGACCGAGATTTTAGAAGCGCCGATCTCACACGGGGAACTTGCTACTGCCATAAAAAACTCAAAAACTGAGAAATGCCCTGGGCCCGATGGACTCCCACTTGTTTATTATAGGAAATTTTGGGGGGTTTTGGGACCACATCTGGTGAAATCCCTGAATTCTTTATTAGACTCGGGATCTTTCCATTCCCACTCACTGGCAGCCACCATTTCTCTCATTCCTAAGGAAGGACGTGATGCTGAGCTATGTAGCAACTATCGGCCGATTTCGCTGTTAAATGCAGATTTGAAACTGTTCTCAAAAATTTTAGCCTCACGCATTAACCCCTTCCTGCCAGATTTGGTCCACTCAGATCAGGCAGGTTTCGTGCCGGGACGGGAGTCCAGGGATTGTACCATCCGAGCCATCAACTTAATACACCATGCCAGGTCGAATCAAATCCGCACATTATTGCTCTCAACGGACGCAGAAAAGGCCTTCGACTGCTTAGACTGGACATTTATGTTAGAAGTGCTTCGATCTATGGGTTTTGGCCCCAATATGATGGCTTGGGTGTCATCCCTGTACTCCTGTCCCTCGGCGTCGATTCAAATTAATGGGGCCTTATCCCAAACATTTATCATTAGTAATGGCACACGACAGGGTTGCCCCCTATCTCCCATACTATTTATATTGTCTCTAGAACCATTCATGACGGCGATTCGCCATAATCACGATATTTGGGGGATGGAAGTGAAAGGCAAGCATCACAAAGTGTTAGGATTTGCAGACGACCTTTTGTTCACCATCACCAATCCGATAGTATCTCTCCCGAATCTCCTTAGCGAATTTGAGGAATATGGTGTGCTTGCTAACCTGAAAATTAATAACAGTAAATCGGAAATTCGCAATATTTCCCTTCCAGTAACAGAAGTACAACAGTTGACGAAGACTCTCCCTTTTAAATGGTGCCGTCATAAATTAAAATATTTAGGAATTTGGCTGTGTGAAGAGGTCAATGCACTATACCAACATAATTTTCCATCTATCTTGACTATATTGCAGAAAGATTTGACGAAATGGAATTCGCTCCATATCTCCTGGACAGGGAGAGCAAACACTCTTAAAATGAATGTGTTGCCCCGTCTATTGTACCTCTTCCCGACAATACCGATATTGATACCTAACGCCTTTTTTATTTCCCTCCGAACAATGTTCTTGAGATTTTTGTGGGCACAAAAACCTGCTCGCTTGAAACACGCCTTGTTAATCAGAGCTAAATCCCAAGGAGGCCTAGGGCTTCCCTGCCCAAAAACATATTTTATAGCATGCCACCTTAGACGCATTCTGGAATGGGTTCATAACCCACCACACAAGCCCTGGATTTCTCTTGAGGAGAATAGCAGTCCCATCCCCTTGCGACTACTACCATGGCTCTCACCTGGTTCGACAAGACGGACAATTAGGAATCACCCACTAATTCTTGCTACTTTATCGGTACTGCATAACAACGCTAGGAAATACGACCTTACATCATACCCCTCACCCCTCACACCACTGAGACATAATCCTGATTTCCCACCAGGGTTGAAGGAGGGACCTTTCCTAGCCACCTCTTTAGATGACTCGACTACAATCGCACATTATTTTAGTGGAGGGGCAGTTAAGGAGCTTGCAAATATACTCCCGAACTCACAACATACGGGACTGGACAAATACCATTATGTGCAGTTGTGCAGCTTTCTACATTCCGTGCCACAAAAACACAATTTGACTCGGACCACGACCCCATTTGAGGACTTGGGTAGAGGCAGTATGTTGCCCTCACATGAAATCTCCCTGCTCTACCGCTCCCTTATTGGTGTTATAGGGATAGAAGTGGCCTCATTTAAGGGGAAGTGGGAAGATGAGCTCCACATAACATTGTCTGATCAGCAATGGGAAAAAATATGCATCCTCACACACAAATGTTCATTGAGCAACAAAACGCAAGAACTAAATTACAAATTATTAACAAGATGGTACAGAACCCCGGTTAAACTACATCAAATGTTCCCTGATGTTTCAGACTCATGCTGGAGATGTGGTTTGGCCCCGGGTTCGGTCTTACATATTTGGTGGACATGCCCGCTAATTATCCCGTATTGGACTAAGATATACTAAATCTTGGAGCGCCTTTCATACACACCACCCCCATTTCTCCCGGCACCGATACTACTCCACCACACATCTGCCCCCATTAGTGTATATAAGAAATCGGTAATTCGCCACCTTCTCAACGAGGCCAAGGCACTGATCCCATTGCACTGGCGTGACTCCCACCCCCCCACTTTCAGAGAGTGGATTTTGAGAGTGGAGCAAACCCGTATGCTCGAAGAGCTGGCACTTAAATCTGATAACCGGAGGGAGAGGTACAACCTCATCTGGTTTTACTGGTTAGAATTTTTAGCAGAACCTCAAACCAAGGCCCTATTGGAATCCGAGGTTCCCTGCCCAGAAGTATGATACATATAGGGACTAGACACCCAGAATATCACTACCCATTAGATACCCTTGACTATATTCTTATATTTTAAAGTCACCACCAATTGGAAAGTGAGTGGATATGTACAACTTGCCTTTATGTTTTAGCAGTATACTACATGTATTTTAAGGTCTATGTATAACAATCTGTACCATACTATCAAGCGTTGTCAATCACTTCTATACCAGAAAATGAAAAATGTAAACATATGTTCACTATATTCGATATGTTGTCTATGACCCATTTACCCCCCCCCCCCCCCCACTGTATCTGTTTTTGTCTTATTTTATCCATAAAATCAATAAACAATGATTTACAAAAAAATAAATCAGTAGTAATGTATAAATATGGCATAATCGGCTATGGCTTCCCCCAACTCATAAAGGGTTGAAAGACCCAAAATGGTCACTAATATGGCTATACTAGCTTCATCTTTTAGCAGGAGAATTGAATATAAAATTGTAGAAGAATTAATGTTAACATATTAAAAATACAAAAATAATTATAATATATTAATGTTATTTATTACAATAATAGATCTGAAGCATTAATATATGCATTTTAAAATGTTCATTAAATTTATTTTTTGTGTTGATTTACTTTTTTGATGTGTTTTAACTTATTATAATTTATTTTCATGTTTGTTTTTTTAACTTTTATTTCAGCTATTTTGGCCATAGCTATGGTCCTACCATGGACTTCTATGGCAATACTTTGCCTTTTCAGGTTATGGCCATGGTCCCTCCAAAATGGCCCCAAACTAAGCAGAAGTCTTCCCCATAAGTTTATGGCTAGGAGTGAGGTTACGATTTTCGTTCTGATTTGGGATCACATCGGTGGTCTCTGAGTAGCCTGAATTTAAAGGCTATTCAGATCACTTATGATACCAAATTCTAACGTCACCAAAACTGACTTAATGTTACCCTCAATAATTTGTGTCAGGTTAGATTTCATGATATTTTATGCTATTCATCCAATAAATCTACATTGTCAGTTGTCATTATTGGCACAAGTTCATGGTTGTTATTTACACACATGATACAGGCACCCTCTGTCCTTGTTTTGGGGAGTAATTAGATTGATGTTTCATCACCCTTTGTCACCCATCTAGTTTAAATACCTCAATGAGAATGTGTTCCCCTATGGAGAAAGGTGTAAAAAAAAAAATATTTTTGTACAGTTAATTTCTATCCCAAATAGTTCTGAGAAAAAAAGCCTTGCTCCCGACACCATTCACCAAGCCACATGTTAAAGTCCCTAATACGCATCTGTCTATCATTCTGAAAGTTATACACATGATTCAATTCAGATTCCTTACCAATTTAAGGTAGGAGATCACTATAAATCAACAAAAATGTTGACTAAATTACTTTTTGTCTCTTAGCTGTATCAGGTGTGGCCTTGATTTGAACGCACCCATTAATTGTTTTAAAGGAGGGCACTGAATTACTTTTGCCTGTTAATTCAATATAATTTTTTTCATTAACTCACTCCACTGAATATACCTCATTTTATTTAAATAAATGGATATGTAATATATACATACATTAGGCATCTTTATTAAATTTAAAGTATTTACACACCTTTCCCCCTTCATACTTTATTTTCCAAAATATACTTAACTATAAAATTATAATTATTTTTAAAGTACCAAATAGCATTAAAATATAGTTTAATATGCCAAACCAGAAGACTGGACATGTATTTAAATATTGAAACGTATCCTTGGATTCTGAGGAAGTCCTTTTGGGAATAGAACATAATTTATATGCTATGTGTATAATGTTTACAAATACATATATTTTTTGTAAGCATTATTTTTTCCTTTTTATAACTTATACATATTAAAACATGATCACATTAGCTTGTTCTCTCTCCATCTATATTTCAGAATAGTTTGGCGCTGGATGAATATTACAGACTAATAAATAATATAACAAATTCTGTACTCCATTTGGAGTTTTAAAGCTCAGTGCCTATATTTGGTGTATTTTAATTGTATTACCCTGATTAAGACCAAAGAGTAGGTAAAGACATATATATTGTATTTGGGCAATTCATTTTAGCTCTTCCATCTTTTTACACAAAACTGTGAAACAAAGATTGGGTTAATCAAATTATTGCAAACAAATGACATATAATATTTTGACTAGCAAACTAATGAATCCCATCAGTGCACATCAGACATCCAGAGTCAGCAATCTGTGACATAGAAACAGTCAGATAAGGGAAAACTGTTGCCAGGAAATTCTGGCCTGCAGTAGACATATGGGTCCAGATGCACTGAACTCCTGGTGAGACATCTGGTCTCTACAGTAGTGAGGATAACCCCTCTAGATATCAAAAGGTTAACGGTGGCAGTACTTTAATGGGTAACCCTTTCAGTACTGAAAATCTAGCTTCCACAAGCACTTTGCATTGTATAATGATCTAACAATAAAAACATTTCTTTTGTATCCTTAGATTATGTCACTAGTAAATTCCTCGTAATAGGTTTTTGTCATCCAGATACCACAGAGGTTAGGCAGCTGGGCTTTCTGCCTCTCTTTGACCCCAGTGTGCTGTTACTCAGGACTAATGGAAATTTGCATAGATAGATAGATATGATATAGATAGATAGTTTGAATGACAGTGAGAGAGCTACAGGGATTAACTGATATCTATCATTAATTACATAATCTGCTAACTTTGGCACCTGCAGCATGGCTGATTGATTGTTTGCTCTTTCTAACTAATGTAAATAGGATGTTTTTGAGAGCAAATGCTAATTTTCAGCATGGATTTGAGAAGATAAACAGGGAATTTGACCCATCTGTTTGGTAATTTGTTTTCATTTTACTCCAAGGCTTTTTAGAGAAGGCAGGGTTACACATTCTGAGTGCCACAGATAAGATCAGCCTCATTTTTTCTCACATTGCTGCTTATTGGAAATAAAGAGATATTTATTTATTCAAACTAAAATTTTACATTGGTTTCAATGCGTCATCAAAATTATTTTTCTCTATAAACTATAGAGTTCTGCTAAGGCGATTTCTGATTATTTATATATATTTTTGCTTGTGGTACATTCCATGCCATTCTCACATATCACTATGGGGGATTGGGAGAGGTAAAAAAAAAAGGGTACAGACTCCATTTGTTATGTACAATGGTGGTTGCATCTTTTTATATAAATCCAGACACTTTTCAGTGTAAGACAAGGACCTACAAAGTAGCACAGACTCCCCAAAATGTATACATAGGTGCACACGCCGATAAAGGGTGTTATTTGGTGCTATCTGCATGTGTGCAGCAGTGATACACAATAGCCATCCAACTAAACCTTTTTTATATAAATAAAAACATACTATTTGTTATTCAAAACTGAGTGTAGAATTAATTTTTTTATTATATAATGATGGTGCCTTGTATTTTGCAACCTAAAATTGCTTTTTCCAACACATTACAGCTAAAACAAAATACATACCATGATGGGGTATGTTGTGGGGTAAGCCCTGGGTGCTGGATGGGGGTAATGAGGGATTAACTATGGTAAGTTCTGGGTGTGCAATGTTGGTGATAGGGCATGCACTAAGGTGCTGGGGTAAAGCCTGGGTGCTGGATGGAGCGGTGCATGTTCTGTGTGTACAATCTGGGTGCTGGATGGGACATGTCCTGGGTGTACACTCTGGGTGATGTGTCCTGTGTGAACAGAGAAAGTAAATAAAAATCAGAATTTAAAAAAAAAAAATGTTTTATTATCTCATAACTATACCTTACCGCTACCTGTGACTTGGGGGGGTCCACACAGGGAGCCTGAACACATAAGGCCAGCCCTAAATGTACATAGGACAGTGTTGAATAAAGGCTTATGTAATTAATTCACAGCCATATCGTATTTTAGTTAACATACTAATAGCCCGAAATACATGCTAGGTCCCAATCAGTTCCAACATGTAGCCAAAATATACATAAAGCCAATTCATTAATTAAATTAATAAATCTCCTTTGACAGTTGACAGTAGCATAAAATCACCCTTGATAGGTGGCGTGTAGCTAATGTCTGCCAAAACATGGACATTTTTTTTTAATGCTCTCAGAGCAGGGATTTCCTTATTCTCTCCTTGGATGGATGCTTAGAAGAGAGATACTTGCCATTTTTTTTGGGGGGGGGGGGGTGAAAGGGGCAGTGGCTATTTTAATTAGAATAGGTGGATTCATTTAATTATTTCTGGGTGGTCCCTTTACCTGGGCCAAAGATGAGAATAGACGTCACAGATCGCTGTTGGACTGCAGGTCATTTTACTTTATGTTTTTATTAATTAAATGGGGTCTGGGGCCCATCGGGCAGCCCACAGTCCCCGGGGGCTTATTATTTATTGTTATTGAGGCCTGTGGCCCATTGGTCAGCTCCTATGGCCTATTATTCATTTTTACTGGAGTCTGGGGGCCATTCGCGGGGTATTTTAGTATATGGAAGGCCGCCAATCTATTTAATGCAGTTTGGTAGCTATTTGGCCAGCCCTGGTAATGTTAGGTGGCGCCAGGACTAATAACTTTGGCAGCTATTTCTTTTATAGGGGGCTGGGGTCACATTGGGGCATATTGGGTAGATTGCAATTTGACTTTCAATTTGTTCTCGATGGCCCTGAGTAATCACATTAATGCACAACTTCGATGTACACATTAACCTTTCTATCTCCAATCACTCAATTTCTTTTGGTAATTTAGTATAAAACCTATACTGGCAAATTCCTTATATTTTGCAACTATCCATATGTAAATACATTTCTTCTGCAACATATACTTAAATACATACAGACTGGTAAGGCCATTTGCAGGCACCCCCAGGCAATTGCAGAATGTTAGAATATTTTCTAATATAACATTAATAAAGATATATGTAATATTATATAGACATAGACAAAAGGTTAATATTTTTTTTTAAATATTAAATGACATGCTATTGTCATTTTAACTCCACTTGTTTTCTGTTTTTCCAGCGGCTATCCTTTTAACTTTGCTATTTGTTGCAGTCTAAAGAGCATATTTTCCTTCATTTTACTTATTTCTGTATCTTATAAGATGACAATCTCGAGTTAACATCACACTATTTTTATGCTGAAATTGCTATACAACTACAGAAAGGAGGAAAGAGATGGGCAAGAAGTCCAAAAAGTCAGAAAAGCCGGAAAGACAAGAAAATCAGCCACAACTGACATTGGGACCTTTGTAATAGCCTTCCAGCAGAAGTGGTAGAGGTAAACACAGTGAAGGGGTTTAATCATGCATGGGATAGGCACAAGGCTATCCTAGATATAAGATAGGAAACCGTGGACTAACAAAGGTTTTTAGAAAAGTGGGCAGATTAAATGGACTGAATGGTTCTTATCTGCGGACACATGAATCTATGTTTCTCCAATTGTTTTACAAAAATATTTTTCATTTGTAATTAAATATATAAAAATATAAAATATAACAATTAATACAGTAAAATATAAAATAAATAATACAGAATAAGTTAATAAAGGACCATAAATTAAACAAGTAGATGTAAAATAATGCCAGTATTATTAAAAATAAATAAATCCTTATTACAAGGATACAATAAATAGTTGTTATCAAGCTGAGAGTATAATTGCATATTTTTAATTATGAGCCATGCTTAGAAGTTGCAATTTTGGATGTATCATAATTCATTATAATAATAGTAATGTGCAATTTTTATAGCACTTTTCTCCCTGTGAAACTCAAAGCACTTTACAAATATATAAGCACACATAAAAATTAAGATGATGTTGTTACTATATTTATCAGAACTATAAAGTATAATTACTCTAAAAATAAATGTTTAGCCTGGATTGGAATAATAAAGAGTTTGTAAATAATGGAGACTGAAATACAATGTATTTACATTTTCAAGAACATTATTATGATTAGCATTTATTATGCCTACAGAATTGGTAGTTTTGCCAAAAATGGAAGTGATAATCATAATTCTGATTAATATGTTGTTTATTCCAATGTATCATTATTATGATATGAGCACATGCTTTTGAATTGTATGGGGTTTTTTTTTTTATCATGAGGATGGACCACTTTGATAGCACTGAACATGGAGTGGGAGTATTTTACACACAAGATATTTTATTGTGGTTATGATGAAGTTGCTTTAATTCAGCGCGGTTGAGCTGCTTAGATGGAGTCTCACATATGCGTTTTCAATTTTTAATTACATACCAGAATATAGTAGTGAGTATGCCCAAATATTTCCACTAAGAGTTCCCAATATGTATAGATCATTCACCAACACCAGTGTTCCAGGACATTTAGAACATTACATAGCAAACAACATGCTTCTTTCTCCATAGAATTGGAGGTTGTGGGAGGGAAGGTCTGATGACGGTTTCCAACCTACAAAAACATGTAACAAACAGTTCAAAGGAAATTTGACAGGAAATTTCTTTCTCAATAAATAAGATGCAATTTGAAAAGCAGAACAATAACTCATTGGTTGAAATGTCTTACGCATTTCGCTCTTCAACCAAGAACTTAATCATAGGCTTCCCACATCAAGTTACCAATTATGAAATAAAAATTTGAAGTCTGCCATTTATTGAGTAGAGAAATCACCTTTGAACTATTTAGAACATTATGCATATGTGTGGCTTCTCTGTTGCATGCTGTGCTGTTCTAGAATTTAGAGGAACAAAAGTCAGTGGCGTCACGAGAGGGGTGCAAACCGCACCAGGTGACACCGCCAGCGGGGTGACACCCGTGCTGCAGGCACACCCTGCATTAAAAAAAAAAAAATCGAAAACTTACCTCCTTGCTGTTGTCTCCCAGTGCAGGTCCGTGACTGTGAGGGAAGCGTTGTGCGCTTCCCTCCAGCCGCGCGATCAATAAAGTTTGTTAAAACTTTTTTTTAAACAAACTTTATTGATCTGCGCGTCTGGAGGGGAGCGCACAATGCTTCCCTCATAGCCACGTACCTGCACCGGGAGACGGCAGCAAGGAGGTAAGTACAGGCTGGGGAAGGGGGAGGAGGGTGGCATAACGAGCATACTTAGGGGCAAAATCCTGGCAAATTAATTGGCAATATCCTGGCATATTAAATGGCATATTGGGGGGCAAAATCGTGGCATATTAAATGGCATATTGGGGGGCAAAATCCTGGCATATTAAATGGCATATTAGGGGCAAAATACTGGCATATTGAGAGCAAAATACTGTCATATTAAATGACATATTGAGGGGCAAACTCCTGGCATATTGAGGGGCAAAATCTTGGCATATTGAGGGGCAAAATCCTGGCATATTAAATGGCATATTGGGGGGCAAAATACTGGCATATTGAGAGCAAAATACTGGCAAATTAAATGGCATTTTGAGGGGAAAAATCCTGGCATATTAAATGGCATATTGGGGGGCAAAATCCTGGCATATTGAATGGCTAAATCCTGGCATATTGAATGGCTAAATCATGGCATATTGAGTGGCTAAATAATCCTGGCATATTGAGTGGCAATATAATCCTGGCATATTGATTGGCTAAATCCTGGCATATCGAGGGGTTAAATACTGGCATATTTTAATTGGCAAAGTGATGCTGTAGCATGGTCGGTGGGGCAAAATAACATGTACTATGTGGAAAGTGACACTGGCTAGTTCTGTGGGGCAAAGTGACACTGTGGAATGCCAAATCATGTAGGTGCAATATGAGTGCAAGCCCAAGTGCTGTGGGTGCAATATAGGTGCATGGCAAGTTCTGTGGGTACTGTATGGTGCTTTGTTAAGTCCTTTAGGTGCAATGTGGGTGCAGAGGAAGGGAATAAAAAATAGAAATGCAATTTTTCAATAACATTTTTATTAAATAGAGTATTAAATAAGTCAAATAAGTATAAATGCAACTAGTTATAGAGAGATGTCTGTGTTTATAGAAATGTATTGTTTTCGTATTGTACAATTGTCACCTTGTGGGGCTCCTGTGTGTCGCATAATTAATGGCTGTCCCATGTGTGGCATATTTATTGGGCCCCATGTGTGGCATAATTAATGGGCTCTTTTGTGTGGCATAATTATGGGGCGCTTATTTGTGGCATAATTAAGGGGCGCCTGTGTGTGTGGCATAATTAATTGGGCTCCAAGGTGAGGCATAATTCATCGGGCTTTGGTGTGGCATAATTCATGGGGTTCTTGTGTGTCATAGTTATGGGGCTCCTGTATGTGGCATAGTTAAAGGGCTCTTGCGTGTGACATAATTTGTGGGGCTCCTGTATGTGGCATATTTAATTGGCCATCTGACTGGCATTACTAAGGAATCTGTTTGGCATGGTACTGGAGGAAATCCAGTGGGGTGACACCATGAGTTACCGCACCTGGTGACACCAACCCTAGTGACGCCTCTGACAAAAGTCATTGGCTGATTATGTTAGCTTCACCCAGCAGCATTGATTTTGCAATTTATGGCAAAAAATGCATGTAGTGTGATTGCTGATAGCCACAAATGCATGAATTTTAAATGTTATGTAAAGCAACAAGTCTTTCTTAGATCCATCTGTGAGAAAACAAACTGTGCAGCAAATGCCAATGCTTGTCATAGACTATGGGAATGTAATTTATACATTCGGTGTACTTAAGCAGTTTGCTCACTCGACCTCCCTACTTCTCCTACATACTCAAGTCCAGCTTGAGCACCTTAATAGCCATTCCACAAGAAGGAAGTAGGTTGAGGCACCTACTCTTACAGCACTTTTATTTGTAGATAGCATTCCAGAAACCATCAAATCATTTGCTAATCTAAAATGCCTAAAAAACACCCTTGTTGCTTGTAAAAAACAGAATGTCACTGTTAATAGTTTAAAAACTTTTATTGCTATCCTCAATAACTTAGTATGATATCTGCATGGCTGTCTAATTATTCACAAAATATTGAATGCCCGAACATTTCCGTTATCACACAAATGGTGTGAGCATAAACCTGATGTGCTCTCTTAAATACAACTTTCATTTGCTGCCAAGAACACCAACAATTAGCAGGAGACATAAGCAGATCTAAGTACACTTACCTCCTTTTCCTGATTCTCCAGTTTGCAAAGTTAATAATTTGCTCAAAATTATGATGGATGGTATATTGTATTTTTGCAGCCATTAGTAGGAAAAATGATATGACTGTGGTAGTAGGAACTAACAGACCAACATGTACATCCACAACATGAGAAATATAGTTTACAATAGCTAGGGTGGTAATGACTTCAATTCCTATGATATTCAGCCAGTAATGTATGTGTGTATATCATGGGAGCTGCAGTCAACATGAACAAAAGGCCAGTGTGTAGTGTAGTATATAGGCCACGATTATCCCAGTAAGTTACTACAATTCACATGAAGTTCAGGTAGCAATATGGCTGGCTGCATATTGTTATAGATGCAGTCAACAAGTTAGGGCTTTATTCACGAATGTGGGAATTTCAATTAATTGGGATGGTAATTTCAAACTGCAAAAGTAGTTGAGTTACAAAAATGATCCAATTCAGCTATACTGTGGACTTACTGTAGTGCCCCATTTTCTCCCCCACCAACAGAAAGTACAATTCCCATAATACCCAACTAGCATTGTTGTATGCACAACATCATGCCACTGATAATTTATCCCATTAATGTGCCTGTGTTATTTTGCCCATTAATGTGCCACTGTTAGTTTGCCCATTAATATGCCATGGTTAATTTGCCAATTAATATGCAAGTGTTAGTTTGCCCATTAACATGCCAGTATTAGTTTGCCCATTAATATGCCACTCATAGTTTATCTGTTAATATGCCCCTGTTAATTTACCCATTATAATGCCAAGGTTAATTTGCCCATTAATATGCCACTGTTAGTTTATCCATTAATAGGCCACTGTTAGTTTGCCTATTAATATGCCTGTGTTATTTTGCCTATTCATATGCCAATGTTAGTTTGTCCATGAATATGCCACTGTTAATTTGCCCATTAATATTCCAATTTTAGTTTAACCATGAATATACCATGGTTAATTTGCCCATTAAGAAGCCAGTTTGAGTTTGCCCATTTATATGCAACTGTTAGTTGGCCCATTAATATGCTTGTGTTATTTCCCCCATGAATATGCCATTGTTAGTTTATCCATTAATATGCCACTGTTAATTTGCCCATAAATATGCCACTGTTAGATTATCCATTAATATGCCAGTGTTAATTTGCCCATTACTATGCCAGTGGTAATTTGCCCATTAATATGAAAATGTTAGTTTATCCATTAATATGCCACTGTTAATTTGCCCATTAATATACCACTATTAGTGTATCCATTAATATGCCACTGTTAATTTGGCCATTATTATGCCACTGTTTGATTATCTATTAATATGCCCTGGTTAATTTGGCCATTACTATGCCAATGTTAATTTGCCCAGTAATATGCCACTGTTAGTTTATCTATTAATATGCCACTGCTTGCCCATTAATATTCCAGTGTGAGTTTACCCATTAATATGCCACTGTTAATTTGCCCATCAATATGCCAGTTAGTTTATCTATTAATATGCCACTGTTTGCCCATTAATATGCCTGTGTTATTCCACCCATTAACATGCCAATGTTAGTTTATCCATTAATATGCCACTGTTAGTATATCCATTAAAATGCCACTGTTAATTTGCCCATTAATATGCTACTGTAAATTTGCCCATTAATATTCCACTGTTAGTTTATCCAGCAACATGCCACTGTTAGTTTGCCCATTATTATGCCTGTGTTATTTCTCACATTAATATGCCACTGGTGGTTTATCAGCTAATGTGCCACTGTTAATTTCCCCATTACTATGCCACTGTTAGTTTATCCATTAATATGCCATGGTTACTTTGACCATTAATTTGCCAGTGTTATTTTGCCTATTAACATGAAACTCTTAGTTTGTCCATGTATATGCCACTTTTAGTTAATTTGCCAGTGTTAGTTTGCCCATTTCTATTTCACTGTTAGTTTATCCTTTAATATGCCACTGTTAATGTGCCCATTAATATGCCACTGTTAGTTTATCCATTAGTATACCATGGTTAATTTGCCCATTAATAACCCAGTGTGAGTCTGCCCATTAATATTCCAGTGTTAGTTTATCAATTAATATGCCAATGTTAGTTTATCCATTAATATGCCACTGTTAATTTGCCCAATAATATGCCACTGTCAGATTATCTATTAATATGCCCTGGTTAATTTTGTCATTACTATGCCAATGTTAATTTGCCCATTAATATGCCATGGTTAATTTGTCCATTAATATGCCATAGTTAATTTCCCACATTAATATGCCACTGTTAGTGTATCCATTAATATGCCAATGTTAGTTTGCCCATGTATATGCCACTGTTAATTTGCCCATTAACATGCCAATGTTAGTTTATCCACTAATATGCCATGGTTAATTTGCCCATTAATATGCCAGTGTGAGTTTGCCAATTAATATGCCACTGTTAGTTTATACATCAACATGCCACTGTTAGTTTGCCCATTAATATGCCACTGATAGTTTATCCGCTAATATGCCACTGTAAATTTTCCCATTAATATGCCACTGTTAGTTTATCCATTAATATGCCATGGTTACTTTGACCATTAATTTGCCAGTGTTATTTTGCCTATTAATATGAAACTCTTCTTGTCCATATATATGTCTATACTTTTAGTTTATTTGCCAGTGTTAGTTTGCCCATTTCTATGTCACTGTTAGTTTATCCTTTAATACGCCACTGTTAATTTTAATGAATAGTCCTGGGGCAGTTGCCCCATGTTAAAGATGGTCCTGTATATGTGCATTGAATCTCTGCCCAAGAGGGACTCTAGGCATGGAAAGTAACAACAGCTAGATTGAATGGGTTGGAGATCAGCTACAGGGAGATGAAGAGAAAGAGAACAGACCAAACCACTCTAACATCAAAGGATGCATATAGTTAAATAAAACCTTTTTATTGCTGCATTGCCCTGGTGTTGTCTGGTGTTTTTTCCTGTTCTCTATCTCTTGTTAACTTTCCCCAAACAGCTAACCACTTGTCCCTCCATTGCTGCTGCTCCAGTGGGCCTGTTTGAATTTTTAGGGGTGTGCGGGGAGAAATGCCCAGGATACCCATGATTGCTCTACTTTGTTTTTTTGTTTGTTTTTTACAGAAAAAAAAATAATTCCAAATGTTTCAGTGGTGTTTGAAAAATGCTGACTACAACATTTGATATTCACATGCTGACAGTGGTCATTACTGGCATCCCATAGAAAATGTTTTGTTTAATCAAATTAAAAAGTCAGTGAATGCTTTATATAGTTACATAGTAACTTTCGTGTGTTTTATTCAGTGAGTTTTCACTTACCACTGGTTTTTAATTCAATGTTATTCGTTCCAGAGATAAATCTCTTCAGGTTGTGGAACATACGTGTGGTCCAAATAAAATATCAGTGTTTAAAGCCATATCTACAGTGGGGCAAAAAAGTATTTAGTCAGCCACCAATTGTGCAAGTTCTCCCACTTAAAAAGATGAGCGAGGCCTGTAATTTTCATCATAGGTATACCTCAACTATGAGAGAAAAAATGAGAAAATAAAATCCAGAAAATCACATTGTCTGATTTTTAAAGAATTTATTTGCAAATTATGGTGGAAAGTAAGTATTTGGTCAATAACAAAAGTTCATCTCAATACTTTGTTATATACCCTTCATTGGCAATGACAGAGGTCAAACGTTTTCTGTAAGTCTTCACAAGGTTTTCACACTCTGTTGCTGGTATTTTGGCCCATTCCTCCATGCAGATCTCCTCTAGAGCAGTGATGTTTTGGGGCTGTCGCTGGGCAACACAGACTTTCAACTCCCTCCAAAGATTTTCTATGGGGTTGAGATCTGGAGACTGGCTAGGCCACTGCAGGACCTTGAAATGCTTCTTATGAAGCCACTCCTTCATTGCCCGGGCGGTGTGTTTGGGATCATTGTCATACTGAAAGACCCAGCCACGTTTCATCTTCAATGCCCTTGCTGATGGAAGGAGGTTTTCACTCAAAATCTCACGATATATGGCCCCATTCATTCTTTCCTTTACACGGATCAGTTGTCCTGGTCCCTTTGCAGAAAAAAAGACCCAAAACATGATGTTTCCACCCCCATGCTTCACAGAAGGTATGGTGTTCTTTGGATGCAACTCATCATTCTTTCTCCTCCAAACACGACGAGTTGAGTTTTTTCCAAAAAAGTTCTACTTTGGTTTCATCTAACCATATGACATTCTCCCAATCCTCTTCTGGATCATCCAAATGCTCTCTAGCAAACTTCAGACGTGCCCGGACATGTACTGGCTTAAACAGGTGTACACGTCCCGGCACTGCAGGATTTGAGTCCCTGGCGTGTGGTTCTGGGATTTTTGCTCACCGTTCTTGTGATCATTTTGACCCCACGGGGTGAGATCTTGCGTGGAGCTCCAGATCAAGGGAGATTATCAGTGGTCTTGTATGTCTTCCATTTTCTAATAATTGCTCACACAGTTGGTTTCTTCACACCAAGCTGCTTCCCTTTTGCAGATTCAGTTTTCCCAGCCTTGTGCAGGTCTACAATTTTGTTTCTGGTGTCCTTCGACAGCTCTTTGGTCTTGGCCATAGTGGAGTTTGGAGTGTGACTGTTTGAACTTGTTATCAGACACCTGTCCACAACCTCAAACAGGTGCCATTAATACAGGTAATGAGTGGAGGACAGAGGAGCCTCTTAAAGAAGAAGTTACAGGTCTGTGAGAGCCAGAAATCTTGCTTGTTTGTAGGTGACCAAATACTTATTTTACAGTGGAATTTATTAATTAATTCATTAAAAGTCCTACAATGTGATTTCCTGGATTCTTTCCCCCCATTCTGTCTCTCATAGTTGAAGTGTACCTATGATGAAAATTGCATGCCTCTCTAATCTTTTTAAGTGGGAGAACTTGCACAATTGGTGGCTGACTAAATACTTTTTTTGCCCCACTGTATATGCCCTCTTGCTGAAATTAATGATATTTATAAGAAATAAAAAAAATAATTGTACATTAAAACTACCACAGACCAAACTATCTAATTACATAAAAATTCTAATGCCAAGTTCCTTATCTGTTGTAAATTTATGCTGTCACCTGTATTGATATTTTCAAGTAATTCCTTTTAGATTTGTTCATTTTTATTGATATCTATGTATTTTTGTACTTTTGTAATAAAAATTAAATTAAGAAAAAAAGTTATTATACCAAGCCAAGTCTCAAGTAATGTGAATTCAATACAAAACAATATAAATCAGCGACATATCGTTTAAAATACATTACAGAACAGTAAAAATATTTGGCTCCAAATTAGGCCTTAGAAAGAAGAAAAAGGCAATCTGGTAACTAAAAGGGAAAACAAAGTAACATCAGAAATAGACAGTGCTTAAAACAATTTATATTTAATTAATTAATTACTAGTATAATGGACCCAGTTACATTTAAACAACCGGATGACCCACTGTACACCAATATTATAAAATGTATGTTTATATAGCACATATAAAATATACCCTACAAAAATAAAACATTTCATATATCTATACATGTAGAAGTCCATATATCAATATATAAAAATGTATTCATCTATTCAACATATATACAAAAAAATACCAAGTGTGTCCTTGTGATAATAACATACACTACTAACATAAAAAGCTGTCAAGTTCCCATTTGTAGAAAATATATTTATTCCTAAGTAACTCGGGTATTCGTTTTCAGACAAAAATCTTCTGTTGTCCATTTCTCTGAAAACAAATGTGAAGCTGAAAAAAAGAATGAATGAATGCAATACATCCATTTGTTTATTCGATATGAGAAAATTGGAGCTCCGTGGTTCAGACCCAATTAGATTACTTATGTGATACAAGTAGCTCTTGAATTCAGGCTACTCACAGACCACCCGAGTTATCTCAAATCACCACGAAAATTGACCTATGTGTCAGATTTTCATGTTGACATTCCAGCTGCCGAAAAAATCAGAGGTGGGTTGGCGATTAACTGTTACTGAGCCTGGCTGCAGATGTAAGAGGGTGGTGCAATTTTAAAAAGTTGCCATCAGCAATACCTCCCACACACCCATCAATCACATTGCATCACTCTAGACACATATACATAGACCTTGTCGGATCCAGATGCCCAGTCTTAGACAAATACTTAATATATGTCATATGATTGAACTGTCAATTAGAAGTCAGAAACTGGCATGTTCAGTGAGCTTCTTCTCTAAGATGTTAAGGTGATTATAAAAAAAAAGTAACAGCCATGGTATGCTCATCGTACACGAAGAACAAGCTCAGAGAAGAGCAATAGATAACACATCAGATAAGGGACCAATGATCTCTAACAAAAAGTTAAAAGCAGCATACTGGAAAAGTCTCTACAGGACCAGTTTCATGACTGTTGATTTTAGAATAAACTAGTATATCATTGAGATATACCATAACATGTTAAAAGGAGTGTTAAAAGGTGTCCTTCCCTCATTATCATACAGACTAAACTGTAGGCTTCCCTGAGCTCTAAATGTCCTCTTTAAACTAGTCATATAATTTGGTAAGCAGAGGGACAGGATACCTGTTCTTTACGGTGATCTCATTAAGTTCACTATAAAAGGAAGAATCCTTTCTTCTTGACTATAAAAAAGGATACCGCTAAGACTGGAAATGAACATGGATGACTGAAGCACTTTTTGAGGCTTGTATGTACCGATCCAAGGTCTCATTCTTATTACCTGCTCCACTGTTCTGCCAAAATTAACCATTGACGTGCAGTAGTCCCTTCCTCCCATCTTAGCACTCTGGGAACTACAATTCCCATGATCGTTGGCTTCAAATGTACGAAGCCCGTTATGGTGAAGCAAAGGAGCTTCACAACCGGTGTGCCAGGAAGAACAGTATTCCTTATCCAAACTGACCTATGACCCAAAACAAAATTCTGGATTATGGGTCGTTTTGGATTTTGGATCTTCAGATAAGGGATACTCAATCTGTAATTATGTTTTTCTATCTTTGGAGAGTCCATACCACACATGCACTTGAGAACTTTGGAGGATTTCTTTGTGGAATATCCACACAATATCCCTACAATGGCCCTTTGGAAAACATGTTTATATATTTAATATTATTTCTATGTTTGCAGTGTAAACAATCTAATAAAGTTTCTTCATGTATCTTTGCTTTGTTGCCATGGCTACAATTCTTTTAATCCTGAATTAGTAGCTGAATTGCTGTCAAATATTTAAACTTGTTAGCATCGCAGCAATGTTCATGATTTTATTCACAGGCTAATCCTATCTTGAATGAATACACTGACCATAAAGTCATAACACTTTTTCTGTAGCCTTTTCAAAGATGCTACATAGTTATCTATACATGACTGCCACCTCAAGCGTCTGCTCCAAATAAAAAGTCTATAAACACTGCATGTGAGATGCCAATCATTAAACATGAATATTTATACATCAGTGTTTTAATAGAAAACAAAAATCACTATCTGAGAATATAAAGGTCACCAGTTGGAAAAGTAAAGGTCACTGTGTTTATAATAACACTGCCTGTAAATATTCACATAGAGAATTTTATATACAGCAATCTTATGAAGAAAAATTTAAAACTTCCTTTCATTGTACATTAATTTTTAGTTTTATTTAAAATTTTAATTAAACAGAAATAGTTAATGTTCTTAAAATTATTTATTCTAACATCACCTGCAAAGAGAGTGTTCATTAACCCCTTAACGACAGATGACGTGCCAGGCACGTCACGGCAAATCGAGGACTTGCCGACAGGTGACGTGCCTGGCACGTCATGCACTAAACTGAGTAAAGAAAGCGACCAGCTTTAGGTAGAGGCATTGTGCAACACCCCCCAAATGTGCAGGGGCGAGCTACGATCACTCCACGGAGTGATCGTAGCAGCCATTTAAAAATGGCTGCGCCCACTGCACACATGTGCTTAGAAAGCGAACGATCGTTCGCTTTCTAAGCATCTCCGGTGTTGTTAAAGTGCCTCGCTAGCGAGGCACTTAACAACACCTTGATGCTCCCCAGAGCCGATGGTGGTCGCTCTCCTGAGCGACCCCATCGGCTCAGTAGAAGGGAACGCTGCCTGTACAAGCAGCGCTTCCCTTCTAATGGCAAGAGCATCGGAAGTGAAAGTATTTCACTTCCGATGCTCTAGGGGGAGCCAATCGATGCCGGCACAACAGATCTATGTGATCTGTGTGCAGGCATGTATGGTAAGTGCTCTGATGATTAGCAAATATTGCCTTTGACAAGTATTGATCTGCCTCCCTCACCTTACTAGTTATAGTAAGGGAGAGAGACAGATCAGATAAAGTAAAAAAATAAAATAAAATAATAAAAAAAATATTTAAGTAAATTTTAAACACCAAGGGCTTTTATAAAAGCCATTTAACCCCTTCCCTGCCATTGATCGCTGTGTACGCAGTGATCATACACAGCAGCACATTTTTTGCTGTCTGTGCATTTTTTAGGGGTTCATTTTTTTTTTACTGTAATTCATTACAGTATAAAAAAAAGCTCTTTTAAGAGAGATTAACCCCTTTCTTGCTGTAGATCACTGCCTAAGCAGCGATCTGACGCAAATGCAGCAATCTTGCTGCAGAAGCATTTTTAATTTTTTTTAAACTTTTTTATTACACCCGTCACGTGTTAATTATACCCGCTAGGGGACTACATTTAACGTAAAAAAAAATTTTTTAGCTATCTGACCGCATGTATAGCGATTAGTAACAGCTGATAAGTGACAAAGGCGGGTTGGCGTTTGCTTAGATGAGCATCACCATTCGTCTGGTTAGATCAATATTTGTAAATATTTGATCTGACCCGTGTAGATCTGCCTCCCTCTCACTTGAGTTTTAGTGAGGGAGGGAGACAGAGCTGTATAATGTAAGTTTTTAATTATAATATATTTAATAGAATTGAGACCCAAAGGCTTTTATAAAAGCCGTTTCCAGTATTTTACCCCTTCCCTGCAATTGATCGCTGTGTACGCAGTGATCTTACACAGCAGCACATTTTTTGCTGTCTGTGCATTTTTTTAGGGGTTATTTTTTTTTACTTTGATTTATTACAGTATATCAAAGGCTCTTTTAAGAGCTATTAACCCCTTCCTTGCCGTATATCACTTCCTAAGCAGCACATATGGTCACTGCCTAAGCAGTGCATATGGTCACTGCCTAAGCAGCGCATATGGAGCAATCTAGTCGCAGAAGGATTTTTTTTTGCTATCAGCATTTTTTTTGTCAGACTCGCTAGGGGTTAGTTATACCCACTAGGGGATTACGTGTATTCCTTTTGAAGCTGTCTGAACGCGTGTATAGCGATCAGTAACAGCCGATCAGTGGCAAAGGTGGTTTGGTGATTTCTCAGATGAGCATCACCATTCGTCTGGTTTGTAAATATTGTTCTGACCCATATGGATCTGCCTCCCTCTCCTCACTTGAGTTTTAGTGAGGGAAAGAGACAGATCTGTATAACATAATTTTTTAATTGTAATAAATTAAATAAAATGTTAAAAAATTGTGAGTCCCAAGGGCTTTTATAAAAGCCATACCCTTTGTATAGTGTAGTGTATTAACCCCTTCCCTGCCACTGATCACTGCACAGCAGAACATTTTTTCTTGTCTGTGCATTTTTAGGGGTTAATTTTTTTGTACAGTACTACAAAGGCTCTTATAAGAGCTATTAACCCCTTCCTTGCTCTACATGTTCAAATTCCAAGTTTGAAAATCAAAAAGCGCACCTCTCAAATGTAGCCTTTCAACACCCAACAAAGCTGACAAAGCTATGCATGGGTGGTATCCCTGTGCTCGGGAGATGTTGCTGAACATATATTGTGGTATTGTTTGTCAGTGACACATACCGAAATATGTGAATTTGTGTCTAAAGTACAATGTATGTGGGAAAAAATACACAATAAAATGACTACCACAAACTTTGACAAAGGCTGGTGGTAGAATTGGTGCATGGAAAGTGTTAAAATAACACCATTTAAAATAGCCTAGGGTGTCTACTTTTACAAAATATATACTTTTTGGGGTAAAATACACTGTCCTACTTTAAAAAAAAGTCCCAAATGAAAGATGGGCTCAGGCTGGCTACACGTCAATATTCCAAGTTGAAAATGCGCACCTTCACAATGTGGCCCTTTTAGCCCCCAAACAACCCAACAAACCTATGCATGGGTGGTATCATTGTACTCAGGAGATGTTGTTGAACACATATTGGGTTATTGTTTGGCAGTGACACATACCAAAATCTGTGAATTTATGTCTAAGATACAATATTTGTGGAAAAAAAACACACAAAAATTACTACCACAAACTTTGACAAAGGCTGGTGGTAGAATTAGTGCATGGAAAGTGTTAAAATACCACCATTTGAAATAGCGTAGGGTGTCTACTTTTAAAAAATATATGGGTTGATGGGGTAAAATACACTGGCTGGTTTCAAATATGTCCCAAATGGGACATGGGTGCAGGCGGTCTGCATGTCAAAATTTCAATTTGGAAAACCAAAAACTGCACCTACCAAATTTGGCCTTTTACCCCCCAAACAACCCAACAAACCTATGCATGGGTGGTATCCCTGTACTCAAGAGATGTTGCTGAACACTTATTGGGATGTTATTTGGCAGTGACACATACCAAAATCTGTAAATTCATGTCTGAAGTACAAGGTTTGTGAAAAAAAAACACAAAAAAATTACTACCACAAACTTTGACAAAGGCTGGTGGTAGAATTAGTGCATGGAAAGTGTAAAAATACCACCATTTGAGATAGCCTAGGGTGTCTACTTTTAAAAAATATATGGGTTGATGTGGTAAAATACACTGGCTGGTTTCAAATATGTCCCAAATGGGACATGGGTGCAGGCTGTCTGCATGTCAAAATTTCAAATTGGAAAACCAAAAACTTCACCTCCCAAATTTGGCCTTTTACCGCCCAAACAATCCAACAAACCTATGCATGGGGGGTATCCCTGTACTCAAGAGATGTTGCTGAACACTTATTGGGGTGTTATTTGGCAGTGACACATACCAAAATCTGTAAATACATGTCTGAAGTACAAGGTTTGTGAAAAAAAAACCTAAAAACATTACTACCACAAACTTTGACAAAGGCTGGTGGTAGAATTAGTGCATGGAAAGTGTTAAAATACCACCATTTGAGATAGCCTAGGGTGTCTACTTTTAAAAAATATATGGGTTTATGGGGTAAAATACACTGGCTGGTTTCAAATATGTCCCAAATGGGACATGGGTGCAGGCTGTCTGCATGTAAAAATTTCAAGTTGGAAAACAAAAAACTGCACCTCACAAATTTGGCATTTTAGCCCCCAAACAACCCAACAAACCTATGCATGGGTGGTATCCCTGTACTCAGGAGAAATAGTAGAATCTATTTAGCATGTTTTTTCGTTCGCTATTGTCGATGAGGAGAAGTTGTTTCAAATAAAAACAAAGAAATTTGTGTATTTTTTTTTGTTTTACCATATATTTTTTTTTTTTTTAATAATATGATAAGATATGATCAAAAATATGGCATCCATAGAAAGCCCTTTTTGTCCCGATAAAAACAATATATAATATGTGTGGTTAAAGCAAATGACGAAGAAGAAAATTACTGCTAAACACAAACAGCACAGAAATGTTAAAATAGCCATTGTCCAGAAAGGACAAAAATGTTTCAAAGGCTCTGTCCTTAAGGGGTTAAATCTACAGACCACACTATGATTGGTCTGTTCCATACTGTAGGTTTATTGGCAGAATTATTCAACCACTGGTGTATGTGTTGTTTTATTTTCTCTTATTCATATTAACCTCTTCAGGATCAGTTATGGTCTACAACTATATTATCTGTAACTTTTGGCACTGCAGTTGATTGAAGCGACATATCCCATGATGCTTTCCCAACAGTATAACTGGCTAGGCATTTTGGGATATGTTATTTATATGTTTATCATAGTCTAGTTCTTAACAAATGCACACTAGTAAAATTACTTATGATAATTCCTATACACAAGTCAAAAGTGAAAAGATGTTTTTATTTGTCAATAATGAGACTTAAGTGATTCATCAACAAATATATTATGAGTGCTATGAGGTCCAAGGGTGACATAGAATATTGTGGCAGCAGAAAACAGATTTGGGAAGCCACATGTATACATGAGTATAATTCCTTTAATGCAACTTCCTAACAGCTGTTGTATTGACATACACACACACACTATAATAGGTGTGGCTATGCAAACTGCATCTTCCCTTAACAAAAGTGATTTGGTTTAGTGGCTTACATGTAGCAATTTGAATACAAACACAAAACGGATACATGTTTATATAGAGCAAGAAAGTTTGTCAAATCAATACAGTGACTTTTTTAGATTTACTTTTTGTATTAATCCATAGCTATTTAGCTAACTTGTTTTTTTGTTTTTTTTTGCAATGTGTGTATGGACCTAGTTTTCAGCAGTTCACATCCAATTTTATTTGAATACATTGTGTTTATTGATGATTGTGACTGCCCAATATTTACCCCAGTTACTTATTGTGAAGCTATAATTGATTTTCACTATTGATAAACTTAACTGGGTTATTCTCAATTGTTTTTAACATTTACACCTTTTATATATGCAGTGTCTTGTTATTTGTTTATTTTATCCTATGGACATATAATAAAAGTTAAGTTTTAATTTATCAGAGACTTCAAATATTCTCTTCTTTTGTCCTTGCTGATATCTGGGTTATCCCCAATTTTTGAAGTCTCAACCCACAGTGTTGCCATTGTAGAGACTCCTATATAAAGAAAACACAATTAATTATTAAAGTTAGATACAGGAAATTGGGACACCACTTCAGTATTCACAGCAGGTAAGGATGAGCACGTTATATGGGAATAGGGAAAATAGGGCACAGCAAAATGTATTTGTATGTGATAAATGCATATTTTCAAATATAACTACAAATGTTAATTTTTAATCCCACATATTTTTCTCTCTATATATATTGTTTTAAGATATGCACAAAAAGTAATTTTTACCCTTGTTGTGGGTGGTAATCAACACTTTCAGTACAAAATTATAAATTATTATTCTTATCTTTGAAAGGTTTTGATATCGTTCATTTTGCCTTTAAAACAAAAATTACATTTTATATTTGTTACCCAAACTTAATATTTGGGAATAGCCTGATCTTGTTTAAAATATTCCGTTTTTTATAGCACCTAATGTGATCAAATGCTGTCATTTCAAACACAAGCACATTGCTGAGAATATTGAGGCACAAAAATTAGTTTTTTTTTATTTTTAAAAAGGGCAAATTATAGGTTGCGTTTATGAAATCTGTAGCTTGCTGTCCTGAAATTATTTTAAAACAGTTATAATTCAATCTTCAGTGCACTGACATTTGATAACGTCACTTAGAGGTGTAGGGTTGAGCGAAGGGATTATTTTTAGACGAACAGAGAACTGAACCATGCTCAAATTCAAACGCCTAGTTGTTAAATGCAGACTAGGAAAGATAAAATCACACATTATAGCTTTTAACTGTATTTGTTACTGATAAAACTATAATACAAAAAAATATTTTCAAATTCTGGCATAGGATATTGCATGAGCATTTATGTGTAAAAATAAATTATTTGATAAAAAAAATAAAAAGTTGTCTCTACAAACAATAAGGTTAATCACTAACTAAACAAAAGCACAGTTAATCTCAACTCTTTTGCCGCACTAAAAAAGTAAGATAAAAATAGGAATTGAACATAAAATAGTAATGTTCATTTTAGGGTCTTCCCTTTTATAAACCAACCTGGCCCAGATAGTTCAAAATAGCCTAATTCCGAATGTTACTGAAAATCAGCTACTCAATATAGCTGAGTTTGGACCCACATCGTCAATTCCAAATGACTTCAAGCTAATTTCCGATGATTTCAAGCTGATTTCAGGCCGAAATCCACCGAAATTAAGAATTGGAGAATTGATAGAAAAATAAAAAAAAATATATAGAATACAAGCAAATTAAATTTACTTTTAAAAATTGGCCCCATTAATTAAAATATATTCCTTAGCCCCTGTTACTTACATTTGGGGCCAGGGCTAGTAACCATGCAACCCCCTAATAATAAAAGGGGTTCTGAGCCTGCGAAATGCCTCCCAGCCCCCTATCCCATACATTGACATTGATCTGAGGAAAATCAGAGCTACCTGAGTAGCCTATAATGTTTTTTTTCTACATAACAAAAGTGATGGTAATTTTAGTATGGTGTTACTAAATCCATAATATCACTAGGGCTCTCTTGTGATTAGAGAATGCATGAAATACAATGGACAAAATGTAGAGTTTCAGATTTTATATTTACAATTTTACTGAGCCACATAGTCTAGCTGCATAAAAATACTATGTACTAATATAACTTGCTTTGTATTAATTAAAATTAAGAAAATGAAAAGTTCACTAAGTGATTTTTAACAAATAAAAAAAATTAATAACCATATCAATATTAAACAGTCAATCAAGTGTTTTAAAAAATCATATTTAAAAGATGTTCCCTTTCCGCTCTGCTATACTAATATATGAAAAAAAAGTTGTTCCATTGAGCGTAATCTAATTTTTGCCTTTCCATAAATTCTCTTCTCATACAATCTCCTATAAATGATTGAATAGTAAAGGTTACTGGTAATCCAGCCAAAGTAAGTGAGCATAAGTACTTAATTGTTTTTAAATGTCAAACAACTGGAGGCTTGATTTTTTTAGAAAGTGTGTGAACATCTTGAACAGGTTTATACATTGTATCTATTCTTAGTTAACCGGACCAAAATTTGTTTTTACTCTCATTGTAGTAAAGGCTTCAGTGAGTTTGTCGTGTTTTCCAGCCTGAGAATTGCTTGATTTTATGTGCATTCTATTATGTCCCGGGGTGTTCTCAATCGCCTATCTGGTGCCCAGCGCCCAACTCCTTCACCTGCATGCAGTGTGTGTTGATACCCATTGATTGCTTCTGTGACACCATCCTAAAAGATATAGAGTATGCATTGGTAACTTGCAATCAAACTAATATGACTCACCTTCACAACTGAGTTTGTAGTTGTGATTAGGTTACTTCTCAGTAACAGTGCTATTTCATGGAGTTGTTCTGTTATTTAGTACCCTGGTGAAAATCTTGACTAAGTGCAGCATAGAACCACAAAGCAGAATCATAAAAAACTTCCACTGAAATTAATTCCTATCCTTTTAAATCATTAATGACAATGTTTAGTCATTCTTTTAGTTTTTTATTGTTACTGATATTTATTTGATATGAGTTTTTGTAGCATAGGCACTTTTTTAGAATAGTGGAATGCAAAATAAATTACATTTTTGATACATTCACTGGTCACACACAATAGCATCAACATGGTGACTACACCAGATATGCCCCTGCTATTAACAACTTACTACAAATGACTCCTGTAGCTGTGGAAACACACATGTGATTGTATAAAGGCTAATATCATACCTTTTAATATATTTGTGGGTTGCAAATCCACAATAATATAACTGAGGATCAAGCAAATGTTTACATCTCATCACAGAGCAGAGAAGTAGCGGCACTTAAAGTAATAAATATCCAATAGCCAGCTTCACGATCTTAGCTGATCAACACAGGCAAATATATTCATGATCGCAAATGGGCACACAAATCTCCTATTGTCAATTTAAAATAAGTGACTATACATAATATACAACACATAAAACACTTATTTAACATGCAACTTAATATGCTCCTCTAAAGGAAATATGGGATATATACTGATGTGCCCTCTCCTGTATATATAAGCACAAACATCTGACAGGACCGAACAAGATTATAAAGGCGGGCTGCTTGAAAGGCTCAATGTTATGTTCTAATAGAGGCTTAAATTTAACCTCAGAGGGCAACATAAGAATGTATTTCATAACACCTGCAAGCCTTGATCAACAATCAAATATATGTTGTATATATATTTAGCCACTCAAACCTTTAGAGTATGATGGATGACCAGGAACCTCTTAATATTCTTGAAAACCTATGCATGAGGGACTATCCCCTACCCCACCTACATTAAATCTGAATGTAAATAAATACAGGGAGTGCAGAATTATTAGGCAAGTTGTATTTTTGAGGATTAATTTTATTATTGAACAACAACCATGTTCTCAATGAACCCAAAAAACTCATTAATATCAAAGCTGAATATTTTTGGAAGTAGTTTTTAGTTTGTTTTTAGTTTTAGCTATTTTAGGGGGATATCTGTGTGTGCAGGTGACTATTACTGTCAGGGCCGGCCTTAGGGGTGTGCGACCTGTGCGAGCGCACAGGGCGCAACACCCCAGGGGGCGCCTGCCCGGCCGGTATAAAGAAAAAAAAAAAAGTAAAAAAAAAAAAAAAAAGCCGGTAGAGGCACTGGCTGGGGGAGATCAAAAGATCCCCCCTCACCAGCCCTCTGCTCGGCATTCTTGTCTAGGTCCGGGGAGGGGGCGGAGCTAACCGGCACAGTGGTGTAGCTCCGCCCCCACCCCGGGAAGCAGAGCAGCATCTGCTTCACGGGGAGCCCCGGGCAGCATGAGATAGTGCTGCTCGGCTCCCCATGCCTGCATTAAGCACGAAGAGCCGAGCAGCACAAAGTCTTGCTGCCCGGGGCTCCCCGTAATGCAGACTGTGCTCTGCTTCCCGGGGTGGGGGCGGAGCTACACCGCTGTGCCGTTTAGCTCCGCCCCCTCCCTGGAGCCACCTTTTCAGGCAAAGGTAAGGAAGGGAGGGGGGGGGGAAGAGAGACAGAACAGGGGTTAGGGGGGAGAGAGACAGACAGAACAGGGGGAGGGGAGAGAGACAGACAGAACAGGGGGAGGGGAGAGAGAGACAGACAGAACAGGGGTTAGGGGGGAGAGACAGAACAGGGGGAGGGGAGAGAGAGACAGACAGAACAGGGGCAGGCGGGAGAGATAGAACAGGGGTTAGGGGGGAGAGAGACCGACAGAACAGGGGTTAGGGGGAAGAGAGACAGACAGAACAGGGGGAGGGGAGAGAGAGACAGACAGAACAGGGGTTAGGGGGGAGAGAGAGAAAAGGGGGAGGAGGGAGAGAGAGAACAGGGCTAGAGAGAGAGAACAGGGGGAGGGGGGAGAGACAGAACAGGGGAGGGGTGGGAGAGAGACAGACAGAAAAGGGGCAGGGGGTAGAGACAGAACTGGGGGAGAGAGAGACAGAACAGGGGACGGGGGAGAGAGACAGAACAGGGGACGGGGGAGAGAGACAGAACAGGGGACGAGGGGAGAGAGACAGAACAGGGGACGAGGGGAGAGAGACAGAACAGGGGACGGGGAGAGAGACAGAACAGGGGACGGGGGGGGAGAGAGACAGAACAGGGGACGGGGGGGGAGAGAGACAGAACAGGGGACGGGGAGAGAGACAGAACAGGGGACGGGGGAGAGAGACAGAACAGGGGACGGGGGAGAGAGACAGAACAGGGGACGGGGGGAGAGAGACAGAACAGGGGACGGGGGGAGAGAGACAGAATAGGGGACGGGGGGAAAGAGACAGAACAGAGGGAGAGAGACAGACATGGCAAGGAAGAGGAAAGGGACAAACATGGGAAGGGAGAGAGACACAAACATAGGGGGGTGAAAGAGACGGGGGGGGGCGCCACGGGGGAAGCCCGCACAGGGCGCCGGAACACTTAAGGCCGGCCCTGATTACTGTGCATAATTATTAGACAACTTAACAAAAAACAAATATATACCCATTTCAATTATTTATTTTTACCATTGAAACCAATATAACATCTCAACATTCACAAATATACATTTCTGACATTCAAAAACAAAACAAAAACAAATCAGTGACCAATATAGCCACCTTTCTTTGCAAGGACACTCAAAAGCCTGCCATCCATGGATTCTGTCAGTGTTTTGATCTGTTCACCATCAACATTGCGTGCAGCAGCAACCACAGCCTCCCAGACACTGTTCAGAGAGGTGTACTGTTTTCCCTCCTTGTAAATCTCACATTTGATGATGGACCACAGGTTCTCAATGGGGTTCAGATCAGGTGAACAAGGAGGCCATGTCATTAGATTTTCTTCTTTTATACCCTTTCTTGCCAGCCACGCTGTGGAGTACTTGGACGCGTGTGATGGAGCATTGTCCTGCATGAAAATCATGTTTTTCTTGAAGGATGCAGACTTCTTCCTGTACCACTGCTTGAAGAAGGTGTCTTCCAGGAACTGGCAGTAGGACTGGGAGTTGAGCTTGACTCCATCCTCAACCCGAAAAGGCCCCACAAGCTCATCTTTGATGATACCAGCCCAAATCAGTACTCCACCTCCACCTTGCTGGCGTCTGAGTCGGACTGGAGCTCTCTGCCCTTTACCAATCCAGCCACGGGCCCATCCATCTGGCCCATCAAGACTCACTCTCATTTCATCAGTCCATAAAACCTTAGAAAAATCAGTCTTGAGATATTTCTTGGCCCAGTCTTGACGTTTCAGCTTGTGTGTCTTGTTCAGTGGTGGTCGTCTTTCAGCCTTTCTTACCTTGGCCATGTCTCTGAGTATTGCACACCTTGTGCTTTTGGGCACTCCAGTGATGTTGCAGCTCTGAAATATGGCCAAACTGGTGGCAAGTGGCATCGTGGCAGCTGCACGCTTGACTTTTCTCAGTTCATGGGCAGTTATTTTGCGCCTTGGTTTTTCCACACGCTTCTTGCGACCCTGTTGACTATTTTGAATGAAACGCTTGATTGTTCGATGATCACGCTTCAGAAGCTTTGCAATTTTAAGAGTGCTGCATCCCTCTGCAAGATATCTCACTATTTTTGACTTTTCTGAGCCTGTCAAGTCCTTCTTTTGACCCATTTTGCCAAAGGAAAGGAAGTTGCCTAATAATTATGCACACCTGATATAGGGTGTTGATGTCATTAGACCACACCCCTTCTCATTACAGAGATGCACATCACCTAATATGCTTAATTGGTAGTAGGCTTTCGAGCCTATACAGCTTGGAGTAAGACAACATGCATAAAGAGGATGATGTGGTCAAAATACTAATTTGCCTAATAATTCTGCACTCCCTGTATATAACTAATTTCCCTTCACCTTAAATTATTCTCCTAAACATTAAAGTATAGCATGAGCTGTTATGCTGATGTAGTGTGATTTACACAACAAATCCTCATAATAAATAAAATATGCATAAAGCATATGATTGAGCCCCAACCATCAAAATTTAAATTCACCTCTTAAAGAGACAAATGAAAAACATTAACATGCTTTACTAGGCCGGATCACACAAGGACAGCTGCTATCAGGGCCGCCACCAGGAATTTCAGGGCCCCTTACTGAACCAATTTTCTGCCCCTCCCCCCGAAAATATCTCCCACTCGTCCCAACTACCCTCACAAGCATGTTATAATATGTTCTAGTTCAAGCATGTTCTAGTATAATATGGAGGGTGGTTGGGAGCAGTTGGTCAATATGCCAGGATTTAGCCACTCAATATGCCAGGATTTAGCCATTCAATTTGCCTGGATTTAGCCACTCAATATGCCAGGATTTATCCATTCAATATGCCTGGATTTATCCACTCAATATGCCAGGATTTAGCCATTCAATATGCCTGGATTTATCCACTCAATATGCCAGGATTTAGCCATTCAATATGCCAGGATTTAGCCACTCAGTATGCCAGGATTTTGCCACTCAATATGTCAGTATTTTTCCATTCAGTATGCCAGTATTTAGCCATTCAATATGCCAGTATTTTGCCACTCAAAATGCCAGTATTTTGCCATTCAATATGCCAGTATTTTGCCACTTAATATACCAGTATTTTGCCACTTAATATACCAGTATTTTGCCACTCAATATGCCAGGATTTAGCCATTCAATATGCTAGGATTTAGCCATTCAATATGCTAGGATTTTGCCACTCAATATGCCAGGATTTTGCCATTCAATATGCCAAGATTTTGCCATTCAATATGCCAGGATTTGGCCACTCAATATGCCCGGATTTAGCTACTTAAAATTCCAGGATTTAGCCACTCGAAATGCCAGGATTTAGCCACTTAATATGCCAGATTTTGCCATTTAACATGCCAGATTTAGTCATTTAATATGCTAGGATTTTGTCCCTCAATGCCAGATTTTGCCATTTAATATGCCAGATCTTGCCATTTAATATGCTAGGATTTTGTCACTCAATATTCCAGATTTAACAATTTAATATGCCATATTTAGCCATTTAATATGCTAGGATTTAGGCACTCAATATACCAGGATTTAACCCCTCAATATGCCAGATTTTGCCATTTAATATGCCAGATTTAGCCATTTAATATGCTAGGATTTAGTCACTCAATATTCCAGATTTAGCAATTTAATATGACAGATTTAGCCATTTAATATGCTAGGATTTAGGCACTCAATATACCAGGATTTAACCCCTCAATATGCCAGATTTTGCCATTTAATATGCCAGATTTAGCCATTTAATATGCCAGATTTAGCCATTTAATATGCCAGGATTTTGCCCCTCAGTATGCCAGATTTAGCCATTTAATATGCCAGATTTAGCCATTTAATATGCTGCGATTTAACCCCTCAATATGCCAGATTTAGCCATTTAATATGCCAAGATTTTGCCCCTCAATATGCCAGATTTAGCCATTTAATATTCCAGATTTAGCCATTTAATATGCCAAATTTAGCCATTTAATATGCCAGATTTAGCCATTTAATATGCTAGGATTTAACCCCTTAATATGCCAGATTTAGCCATTTAATATGCCAGATTTAGCCATTTAATATGCCAGGATTTTGCCAGTTTTACACCACCCTCCTCCCCCCCTTTCCTAGTACTTACCTCCACGATGCTCCGTGCAGACGATGCTGGTCTCCTCTGTGCAGTCTTCCCTCCTGCACGGAGGAGGGAAGCTCAGCCACCAGGTATGACGTAACGTCATATCCTGTGTGAAGGAGTTTTTTTTTTTTTTTTTACTTACCTTTTCTGATGCGGCTGCCGGCTGCTGTCCAGATGTATGGGCAGCGGCGGGGAGGCGGCGTTTCAGCGATTTGGCCGGTGATCGGCCGAAATAGCATCTATTGAGGTGGCAACGTGCCGCCTTTGCAAAAATGCCACCTGGGGCAGTTGCCCCACTCTGCTCCATTGTAGGGCCGGCCCTGTATACTATAGTAGTTACTCTCTTGTTATAACATACAGTCAGGTCCATAACTATTATACACCAACACAATGGGTTTGAAATGAAACAAACAAGATGTGCTTTAACTGCAGACTTTCAGCTTTATTTGAGGGTATTTACATCCAAATCAGGTGAACGGTGTAGGAATTACAACAGTTTGTATATGTGCCTCCCACTTTTTAAGGGACCAAAAGTAATGGGACAGATTAACAGTCATAAATCAAACTTTCACTTTTTAATACATGGTTGCAAATCCTTTGAAGTCAATTACAGCCTGAAGTCTGGAACTCATAGACATCACCAGACGCTGGGTTTCATCCCTGGTGATGATCTGCCTGTCCTCTACTGCAACTGTCTTCAGTTCTTGCTTGTTCTTAGGGCATTTTCCCTTCAGTTTTGTCTTCATCAAGTGAAATGCATGCTCAATCGGATTCAGGTCAGGTGATTGACTTGGCCATTGCATAACATTCCCCTTCTTTCCCTTATAAAACTCTTTGGTGGCTTTTGCAGTATGCTTCGGGTCATTGTCCATCTGCACTGTGAAGCGCCTTCCAATGAGTTCTGAAGCATTTGGCTGAATATGAGCAGATAATCATGCTGCTTTTGTCAGCAGTCACATCATCAATAAATACAAGAGAACCAGTTCCATTGGCAGCCATACATGCCCACCCCACTACACTACCACCAGCATGCTTCACTGATTAGGTGGTATGCTTTGGATCATGAGCAGTTCCTTTCCTTCTCCATACTCTTATCTTCCCATCACTCTGGTACAAGTTGATCTTGGTCTCATCTGTCCATAGGATGTTGTTCCAGAACTGTGAAGGCTTTTTCAGATGTTGTTTGGCAAACTCTAATCTGGCCTTCCTGTTTATGAGGCTCATCAATGGTTTATATCTTGTGGTGAACCCTCTGTATTCACTCTGGTGAAGTCTTCTCTTGATTGTTGACTTTGACACACATACACCTACCTCCTGGAGAGTGTTCTTGATCTGGCCAACTGTTGAGAAGGGTGTTTTCTTCACCAGGGAAATAATTCTTCGGTCATCCACCACAGTTGTTTTCTGTGGTCTTCCTGGTCTTTTGGTGTTGCTGAGCTCACCGGTGCGTTCTTTCTTTTTAAGGATGTTCTAAACAGTTGATTTGGCCACACCTAATGTTTTTGCTATCTCTCTGATGGGTTTGTTTTGTTTTTTCAGCCTAATGATGGCTTGCTTCACTGATAGTGACAGCTCTTTTGGATCACATATTGAGAGTTGACAGGAACAGATTCCAAATGCAAATAGCACACTTGAAATGAACTCTGGACCTTTTATCTGCTCCTTGTAAATGGTATAATGAGGAAATAACACACACTAATTGTCCCATTACTTTTGGTCCCTTGAAAAGTGGGAGGCACAAATACAAACTGTTGTAATTCCTACACCTGATTTGGATGTAAATACCCTCAAATTAAAGTTGAAAGTCTGCAGTTAAAGCACATCTTGTTTGTTTCATTTCATAGAAACATAGAAACATAGAATGTGTCGGCAGATAAAAACCATACGGTCCGTCTGCCCAATTTTTTTTTAGTACTTTTATTAGTCCCCCGTTCCCGGTCTTATAGCTAGGATAGCCTTGTGTCTATTCCACGCATGCTTAAAATCCTTGACTGTGTTTACCTCTACCACTTCTGCTGGCAGGCTATTCCATACATCCACTACCCTCTCAGTAAAGTAATACTTCCTGATATTACTTTTAAATCGTTGCCCCTCTAATTTAAGACTATGTCCTCTAGTTGTGGTAGTTTTTCTTCTTTTAAATATACTCTCTTCCTTTACTGTGTTGATTCCCTTTATGTATTTAAATGTTTCTATCATATCCCCCCTGTTACGTCTTTCCTCCAAGCTATACATGTTAAGATGCTTAACCCATTGTGTTGGTGTATAGAGCCAAAAAGATTAGAATTGTGTCGATGTCCCAATATTTATGGACCTGACTGTATATAAATGTGATTGATACTAGTTTACTAACTAACTAACCTTCTTTCAAGTACAATGATCAGTTTGAACTTATTTTGTTTGATATGCTCAGCATAATGATCAGTTATATTATACACTTTTTCCTTCCACTTTAAAATGATGTCCATTTTCCTGTTTTATGTAAATTGTATGTGTTTGCGTTGTTGTTTTGTGCTAATAATGTTGTATATCTGATTTAATCTATGTGTAGCTCCAGATTTTGTATGGTGTCGGAATTTTATAGCTGTGGCTAAACAGTATGTTATTTAAATACCAGCGTTGGCTGATTTTCTATAATGCCTGAGTGCATGCTTGAAATGCGTTAGGCTCCCTTTTTCACCTTCTGGCAGTCTGTATTATCCACTAAAGAACTGGATTGATTGAAACGGGTCTATTGATTTTTTGGAATTCCCCTGGCATGCCTGGCTCCCGACATCAAGGTTATACTCAAACTTGATCCACAGACACTAAAGAATGTATATGTCACTGATCACAACCTTAAGGTATACAATTTTCAAATCAGTTATGTAATTACCCTATTGTAATGCTTTAAAGTTTTGCTAACTTTATATGAATGTAGTAAATTATTCACAAATGGATCGTTAAGTGCTTTCAACCAACTGAGCATTTAAATGAGTAAATAAATTATTTGGGGACTTTCTGAGCACCTTTAAGATTCAGTTTGGGTATATTGGAGATGCTATGTTTTCTTAAATAATGTCTCTATCGGATTCCTAGTGAGTAGTGACTTGGAGTAACAATTCCACGTGGAATGCTAGTGTAGCCTAATTACTTGCTATCCACTGAACTGTTAATGGAAATATTGTTAGAAAATTATATTTTTCATATAAAAGTAAGGCTATTCTACATACAATAGTATAAATAAATAAACCTGTCAGTTTATCATTTAATAACAATCAGAATATTGTTTATTGCAATTAACTAATTTATATAATGAAACTGCACATTTAAAAAATGAATACAGGTTTAGCTCAATTATTATTATAATTAACTTTTCAATAATTTTCATAAAATTAGCATAATAGTCATAACAATATCATACTCAATTTACTTGGCTTTTACTAATGAATTCCATTTTCCTAATTCAAAGAACGTCATAGGTTATTTGTTTCATCTTGTGTTTCTGCTTTAATTTTGGATTATATTCATGTTTCAGCCTGGCTAAAATGTTGCATTCATATTTTTTTAATCAAAATGTATAAATTAAAATCATTATCCTTCCAAAACATTGTGTGCAATAATTTTATTATTTTCATTTAAACGTGTATTTTGATAGCAGATAGAAAATCAGTTGGCCCATCTAGTCAGCCCATAATGAAATGTACAGATTTTGAGTACATGTAAGAATAAATAAAATTAGTAGATTTGGCCATTCGTTTTCAGGCAATTGTCAAAAAAACAAATGTAAAGCTGGACAAAAAAAAACGAATGAACGAGTATGGAATGTATGAAAATCATAACTTTATCCATTCGTTCAATTGTTGGCTCAGGAAGCAACAATTTTCTATGAGAAAACTGGAGCTTCTAGTTTCGGACCAAATCATTGGTCATCGGTCAAATCTTTGGTCAAATCATCGTTGGTGATCCGATTAGCCTTTAAATATGGGTTACAAAGAGACCACCAAAGTGACCTCAAACATATCGGGTGCCGAAATTTTAGCCTCAGTCTTCTCAATAGACTTCTTTTAAGAGGATTTTGCTTATTTCAGGGCTATTTCATGAGGGCGTCGCAATTACTATATTAATTACGCTGCTATTAACATTATACATTACAAATTATTTCATTGGAATGGTAATAGTTTTAACATGCCATAATAGCATATTTATTACTAAACAATTAATGATTGTAATTTTTATTAAAATAAGTTATTACTGCATAAATGGTGCAATTACCAAGTTGATGAACATATCATGCTATATAAAATACACATATCACATACATTATCATGTATCTTTAATAGACTGCTGGTGATGTCATGCCAGTTATAGGTTGACATCACATCAGTGGTTATTGTTCACCGTCAACTACACTCCGGCCATTATGCCATGTGTATCATGGTACCATTTCATGTCCATTACTTGGCCATGCACCATTGTCTACTGTGGACATGAAATAATACACATGGCATGTTTTTGGGAGGGTACGTATAGCCTAAGAATTGTTGATGGTGAACAATAACCAACCTAAGAGCTGTTATGGAGGTGTATAAAATTATAAATGATAATGTATGTACATATGTATGCGTGGTCATTCCCTACCTTTTATTAGGGTTACTAAGTGGTATTTTATATTACATGTGTTCATTGACATGGCAATTGCGCAATTTATGCAATAAGAAAATATTTTAATAAAAAATTACAATAATTACTTTTTTAGTAATACATATGCTATTATCCATTTTAAAACTATTACCATGCCAATAAAAAATTGATTTGCAATGTGTTTTTCTATTTTACTAGCATTAGTACCCAGCTTCGTCCGGGATTTAGATTATTCTCACTGCTCCTCGGCTCTTGCATTTCGATTGTTTTCGGCTTGTATTCAGCCATGATGGCCACATTTTCAGGTTATTCAGGGGTCACATGGGGGAGGAGTCTGGCCACCAAAATGGCAGCCCAAAATCGGACAAAACAAATGATTTTCAGACCAATTTTGAGTAACTTTGGTGATTCCTGAATGGCCCAACTTAAATGGGTTGAAGTTCAGAGTTCCGATATTCTTTTGGAAATGTAGATCTACCTGAATAAATCATTATGTTTTAAAGTAAAAAGTGCACAATTTAAATATAATTACCTTTACAAATATGAAATTCAGCACCTTTACTTATAATTTGTTAATACAATCCCACAAAAATATGTATTACCCTTTTCTAACTAGTGCTCAGTTATGTCTGAATACTTTTAAAGCACAGGCGTAATCAAGCTGCAGATTGCTAGCTGCTAGTGCGAATGGAACCGGCAATCAGCAACTTGATTACACCTGGGAGAGAAAGCTCAACCTGATAAGAGAAGCAAAGTCACAAATGAAATAAATCCACAGTCAGGTTGCTTGTATCCTTTACCTAGGGGCAATTATAAATGTGGACAGTGTATGCATTTTAACAATGCATTGGTCACAAAAGACGTTATACATCCTTATACTTATATGTGTTAGACAATACATCAATGAAATATATTTTGTAGTTTACATTTTGTTTTGTCCATGTTTGAAATTATATGTAGGACTATGATAAGTGACCATAAATCAGTGATCAGAAATGTTGACAAAATGATTGGTTCTGACAAAGGGAAAGACAATGTAATGGTGGCACATTTTAAATAAGCAGGACATGTGTCATCTTCTTGCTTCTTTGTTGGTTTAGAAACCCAACCCTGTCCACAGAGCAATAAAGACAAAGTTAAAGGGACAGTCTAGTTCCGAAACTCACTTTGCTGCAAGTTGAAGACTACTGCTTGTATAGTGCACAGGTTTTTTTCAAGTGTCATTTGATGCAGGCATTCTACATAAATCACATTTTTAACATTTGACTCAATCCCTACCCCAGTGATTGCTCTACATGTATACTACAGGTGCTGCAGCACTGATCATATAGACACAGCATAAAAAGTTAAATTTAATTTAGTTACTTCCTGTGCTGCTGGCATAGAATGCATTGTGTGGAATGTGATAACCTTCCTCTTGTACACAGTAGGATCTCTTAACAGATGACATCACTAGAGAGACAGTAAATGCCATTCATTTGAATGAAATTATTCTCATTGGTTCATGCATCAAAAAAAAAGGGAAATTTACTTTTACTCGTTAGCTAGTGTGGGCAGTCCTAGTTTCTTGCAAACTGCTGTAATTTCACAAATCCATCTAACTGTACGTGTATTATATTTTAAGCAATGCTAAATGTAAAACATGTATTTTAATGTACTTTGAAAACACTTTAATATACATAAAATTTTGGAAGATGCATTTTTGGCACCAGACAGTCCCTTTAAGCTATACTTACATTGAGAAGCGATATAGATAAAATTAAAAATTCTAAATACGATCATTCCAATTTATCTAAGGTAGAGAGAAAAACATTGGAAGACCTTAACAGGGATGAAAGACTTGTTATTAAACCTGCAGATAAATGTGGTGGGGTAGTAATTATGTCCTCGGAGTATTATCTTAAAGAGGCATACCGTCAACTCAATGACCCCAATGTCTATGAAAGATTAAAAACAGACCCCACTAAAGATCAAAAGAAACTCCTGATAAATTTTGGGGATAAAGGGAGGGACCAACATTTCTTGGGAAAGGAGGAATATAATTACATAAACAACCTATATCCGATAATTCCGGTTTTTTATTTCCTACCCAAGATACATAAAGACGTGGAATGCCCCCCAGGGAGACCAATTGTATCAGGAGTGGGATCTATATATTCAAATTTGTCAGAATATTTAGATCATATTCTACAACCTTATGTGAAGGAAATGCCTTCCTGTTTAAAAGACACTGTAAGTGTGCTAAATATCCTAAAAGATTTTAAGTGGGATAAGGATATGTGGCTAGTAACTAACGATGTTACATCACTGTACACCATAATTGATCACGAAAAAGGTTGTACAGCAGTAAGGAGCATTCTCCTTCAAAAAAATGCTTTAGAAGCCAATTTTGTGGATTTTATTATTGAAGGGATAAATTTAGTCCTTAGGAATAATTTATTCTGGTTTAATTACAGTTTTTCCTACAAAAAAAGGGACAGCCATGGGAAGCAGGTTCGCCCCAAGCTATGCAAATCTATTTATGGCAGAATGGGAGAATAGATTTGTATGGTCAGAACATAAATGGAGGGCGAACCTGTCTTCCTATTACCATTTACCGCTATATAGATGACCTATTCATTATATGGAAAGGAGATGAGCTGGAACTAAAGGAATTCCTAAAATACCTCAATAGTAACGATTGGGGAATAAAGCTAAATTCGGAGTATGACCGCCATAGTGTCCACTTTCTAGACCTGGAATTATATATAGAGGATAATATGATTAAATCTAAAGCCTTCTTCAAAAAAGTTGATGTCAATAGTTTTATTGGGTATGATAGTGGACACTATTCCCCGTGGCTGGCTGGGATTCCGAAAAGTCAAGCTCTGAGATTAAAAAGGAATTGTACAGAGGAGATAGTTTACTATGAACAACTATTAATCCTCAAAGAAAGGCTTAAGACAAGAGATTATCCCGAAGGCAATATTGACAGGGCTATCTTTACTTACCTATAAGGTAAAGGAGAAAACTGATAAGGAACCCCCACTCTCTATTATTTTAGATTTTAACAATAAAAATCTTCATTTGAAAAAAATTATTCAAAACATTGGTCGATTTTAAAAAAGGAGATCTTACCGGAAAAACCTAAAATAATATTTAGGGGAGCCTCCAATATGCGTAGGTGCATTACAAAAATCTATACGAAACAACAAACTAAAATCAAACCCACTTTTTTAACCCAGAATCCTGGTTTCTATAGATGTAATAATTGCAACACATGTCGACAGACAAAACAAAAACAAACTAAAAAGATTTTTAACTTTAGATCTAACATGACAGGGAAAGACTACCCAATTAAAGATTTCATGAACTGTCAGATTAGTTCGGTCATCTATTTGCTTGAATGTCCATGCAGATTGCAATATGTGGGTCGCACTACCAGAAAATTGGGAAAACGAATAGGGGAGCACTGCAATAATATTAAGAATAAACTCTAAACACATACTGTACCTAAACATTTTTTACAGCATAACAGTGACCCCCAAGAACTCAGTTTTACTGCAATTTCAAAATATAAAAAACACTGGAGGGGGGGGGGGGGGGGGGGACGGGGTGATTTCTGGAAGGAACTAGGAAAATTAGAAATACAATGGGTATTTGAGTTAAAAACCCTAATTCCTAATGGCCTGAATGCGGAATTTGACCTTTTTAATATCCTTTAACCCCTTTTTTGTTCTTAATAGGGATAATGTGTAATATTGAATTATGGGACATATTGCAATCCACACCTATGAATTATGGGACATATTGCAATCCACACCTTATCTTATTTTATATTTTGTACTATGTTGGATGCATTTGTTTTCTGCCCTGGATTCTGAGCAGAATATTAATTATATTTTATGTATTTTTTATAAAGTATTTTTATACTCATAATTTTTTATACTTGCTAATTAATGCCTATATGTGCATATTTGGTGTTAAGTTATCAACACCCAGATGTTGTATAAAGTGGGTGCAAAACTATTATTGCCCAGAGTCTTGTGGGTTAACTGATTTAGGACATACAGAGAGTTGAACACAGGAGATATTCCATAACGTTTTTGTTATATTGCCTGTTTCTCTTATCATGACTGAAACAATGTGGAGAGACCAGAAACTTATATATATGAGGAAGTCCAATCCTGTGTAGCTGCCGACACGTCTTAGCGGGGGGACGTGAGCTGCAGAATGAAGACGCCGGCTGATCACTGCTGGGCGTATGACGTCACTACACGCGACACCCGGAAGTGTAGCGGGAGATTTAAAAGTGGTAATGCAAGTATGGAGAGAGCCCACTTGAAAAAGCCCAGTTTACCGGGCGAAACGCATTGTGGAAAGGAGGAGACTTGCTGGGACTATTCTGGACACTAGGACTTGTACTACTCTACATTTACCTGTTGGATCCTGTGTATTTTAATGTGAGATTTTTTATACTTTGTTTATAATAAATTATTCATCCAGGCTAACGGTCTCTCCTTTGCTCTCCTACTACTTTGGAACATCCTCCTGGGAAACTGTTGGATCATCTACCCAGCGTGGGCTCCCATGATGCACTATATACTGAGCAGAACTCTGCTCAGGGATTTGTGAGTGTATTCACATCTTTTGTTCACATCTTCTAAATTGTGTTTAAATACTACACTATATTATTATTTTTTGTTTATTTTTATCCCTCCATGTGTATACCAAGCGGATTGCCTCACAATTAAGGGTAATCCACTTATATATTTTGTGTATTGAGTGTTGGTTTGAGCGCACGTTTTCACTTTTCTGTTTTTTAAATTGAGAAGCATATTGGATTTTGGAGTTGTAGGCTGGATTAAATTGTGAATTGAATTAGTTTGATCTTATGTAAATTTTAAAGTGTTTAGTTTTATGTTTTCTAGCAAGGTAATATACCTGTTTGATTAGCTAGTAGAGTCATGTGATGTAGCACACACTTTCTTATACTTATAATTGTGTCTTTGAGACATTGAGAATAGATTTTTTTTTTTAAAGCTGAAACCAGTTGGATTAAATAAAATAAATTTATTTTTGCACAGTATCTATTGGACTTATCTCTTATTGTGTTTGAACAGATTCTTGGTTCTCCTGGAAAGTAATTGCCCTTACCCATATTAGACATTTTTGTGTCACTTAAGTACAAAGTAACCAGACTCCTAGCTTGCTACACTTACTACACAATTCGCTGATGATGGTAGAGCAACTGAATCATATATAATCTCCATGAACAACAATACTGGATAGCCCCCACAGATACATTTAAATATACATTTAAGATATATTTTATCCTAAGTTAGCCATGTGCATACAAATCTGTTAACACAATATACAGATAATTGTTTTACATTTTTTTATTCACTACTTTCATAGTATACATAATATTTAGGCAATGGGATCCCTTTGAGTACTTAAATATTTTAGATGAAATCTGTTTTCAATTTACAGAAATCCTTTTTTAACCTTTAAAAATGGTACATAGGCAGTAATAGCCTGTCATATAAAGCCTTGCTTTCAGTAGAAAATAATTAGATTACTTTGTTACAAAATCTTCAATAATGTATTTTTCTAAAAGAGGTAATTCCCATTTACTTTTATGGCATGCCACTTACATTCATGGCATGACATCTTATTAATGACAAAAATCCTTTTTGGCAAATTGCTGCTGTTGTGGATTTTCTCCATTCTGATTTGAATCAAGCTCCAAAGAATCTCAGAGATGAGTCATACCAGGCTGGGAATGATATTGCAGCAGGTTCTCTTCCACCATCTGTGAAACACCCTGCAGGAGATTAATGCTTCAGTCAAATGACCCCTGCACCTTCCTTTCAGCAAAAAGTACAAAAGTATTCATACAGTGTGCTGGGTAGAGTCTATTTATTTTAATAGGGCCTGATCATTTTTAAAAAGGTAGATATTCAACTGTTTATCCATTGGTTTCTTATTCAATCACAAATGTGACAATGTCAACTACTATACATGTTATCAGTGTTAATTACTTTATACAAATGGAAGTCAATATTGCCCATCTTTTCAAGTGATGTGCTGTAAAGCTTTCAGATGCAGTAGTGGGCAGGATAGTGTTAATCTGACAAAGGGAGCTATTCACTACAAGTGAGTTACAGGTGACTTGAGCTGAGATGAACATTTGTGAACGGCTCCTGCTAGAGGAGCTCAATTGGCCCTGCATGATGCATAGATAAGCCTTTACAGATTTAAGAAATATTAATTTCCTCTCAACTCACCTCTTGTAAAACTCATCTAACTTTTAGCACATAGCTCCTAAAGGTTTCCTCTTATTTGTGAGTTGTCACAAATAATTGAAATCCATTAAATTCCGGCTGTGCAAGAAAAAAATAAAAACTATATGGAAAAAGAATATATAACAACATCTGTAGATAATGATTCATGAAGCATATTATTATTATTTATGTATTAAATAATCTATTAAATTGCAGATAAATGTAAAATGTGATTCAAAGTAGACAAGTGTAAAATTCTGCATTATAGTTACAATTAAAAAAAATGCAGCACATAATTTAAATGGTGTTTCCTTGGGAAATTCTACTAATGAAAAAGATTTGGGAGTAGTTGTAGACAATATATTTAGGCAGCTACAAAGGCCAATAAGATATTGGGATGTTCCGTATTTGCTCGAATATAAGATGACCCTGATTATAAGACATCCCCCCAAACTTTGAATATTCCTTTAGGACAAACAATTAAAAGCCTCAATATAAGACTACCCTATAGAAAAAAGTTTAACTTGTATTTATTCACATGTAAATTGCTTTTTCATATTTAATAAAAATAGTGATAGAAAAAAATTTCATTTTTTGTTTTTATTTCCTTTTGTTTTCCCATCTGCCCCCAGACGTAGCCAATGCATCGCCACCACAGTCATTTTCCCTCCGGACTTAGCCAATGCTGCCCCTACCCCCCCAGACTTAACCAGTGCTGCCTCCCCCTCCCTACCCAGCCATAGCCCATGCTGCCTCCCCCGGACTTACCCAATGCTGCCTCCCCCTCCCCCAGACTTACCCAATCCTGACCCCCCTCCCTCCCTTCCCCATACTTACCAATGATGCCTCTCCTTCCCTCCCTCCCCCAGACTTGCCCAATGCTGCCTCTCCCCTTCCTCCGGCAGATGTGCCCAATGCTGCCTCTACCCCCTCCTTCACCTAGACTTGCTCGATGCTGCCTTTCCACCATTTTTTAGCCCTCCTCTGCACTTTCTCTAGTTCCATAATGTCTTTTTTTTGTATTGTGCAGACATCCACCAGCTGCCCCCACTCACCACCACAGAGATTGGGGCAGCCGGTGGATGTCTGCACATACGCGCAGACATCCTCCGGTGCTGCTTGACACTTCTATCTTCTATGACGGACCGCCAGAAGGTCATGTGACCTTCTGGCTTCCATCATAGAAGTCTTGACGGAAGTGTCGGGCAGCACCAGAGGATGTCTGCGTGTTTGTTTTAGTTATGAAGAAAGGCTGGAAAAGTTAAATTTGCACACCATAGAGAAATTGTGGCTTTAGAGGGGATTTGATAATGTTATACAAATATGAACAGGAGAAGAGGTCACCCACTAAGACTTGAAGAAAGGAAATTTAGTCTAAGACGGGGAAGAGATTTTTTTACAGTAAGGACAAGAAAGGTATGGAATTCACTGCCTGAAGAGGTGATTCTAGCAAATACGTTAGATGCCTTAAAAAGCAACCTAGATACTTTTTTAATGAGATAGAGCATAGATGACTATGCATGTTAATATAGCCATTAATATTCATTTAGTGCTTGTTGATCCAAGGAGAAATCTGATTGTCATTTGCTGTCAAGAAGGATTTTTTCCCCCACTGAAAGCAGAATTCAACATTTCTGAAATAAGGATTTTTTTTCTTTGTCTTCTTTTGGATAAACAGCAGTAAACAAGGAATGGGAAAAGGGTTGAACTTGATGGACGCAGATATTTTTCCATCCTTAACTACTACATAACTATGTCAATGAAAACTATAACATATTTAAAAGAAATCGTGGACACGAAGATATTATATAGAACACATTTATTTAATAAATTTGATTAAAAGTAACAACAAATTTTTAAGAAAAAAATGATATTGAATGGGTAATCTTTAGTAACAAATATGTCTTCAAAGAATTACTTTCTTTTATCTTTTTCTTTATTTATGTAAAGATAAAGAGGGTAGGATGAATATAAACAAAAGAAAATGAAAGGAGAAAAAGAAGTTCTGCCTCCCTTAATCATGTGCCTGCTTTATACTGTAATGAATGTCATGTCAAGTGTCAGATAAAGAATATAGCTCAGGAGATAGACCTAAGTTGGTGAAATGGGCTGGTTGGGATAAGATTTCATGAAATAGCCAATGAGGCCCAAAAAGTGGATGTACTTATGTCGTAAATGTATGTACTGTTTTTTCTATTATTGCAACAACAACAAAAAAACAGAAACAAAAGAAACAAATATATACCAGAGAAAATCTGTTTTAGAGCACTAACAGGTTATGATATGCAGAAATCAATTTCTCTGTTCTGCTTACAAATCAAGTGAAGAATATAAGAAACAGAGTATTGGAAGCAATTTTCTTTTAAGTGTTACTGTTCCCTTAAATCAATTTAATGCAAGCACTGTACATGTGGCTAAAAATAGGCATAGTATGCATTTAAACCACAATTTTCTTTCTTGATAGGATGCACCGTATTTCTTTGTTAATAGCATGTTACTAGCTAGCTGCTTGATAGCTATTACATTTATTTTAGAGTTCTGCTGGGAAATTGTTGTGATCAGCAGCAGTAATCATAAGAGCCAAACTTTTATATTCTGCAGTAACTTTTCTCATGTACACATTTAACACATTACAATTTTTATTGAAAATGGTTAGCATTTTTTCAATTCCTATTATTACAGTTTTTTACAGCAATAGCCTTTTGTGCACAGATATAAAATTAGTAGGAAATTACACTGCAAATGTTGTTTAATTAGTTTTTCCTATCATCATCATCTGTGATGGATGTAGTTAACATATTTTACCACAATAGATAAATTACCCAAATTAAGCAACAGGGAGAAGTCTTCTTTTCATTTCTATTTTTTAGTGCTAATATTGTCTGCGATATAGTTTGTGAATTGGAATATCATTGATATTACTTGGAATATTGTAAATACTCCACATATTGACATAAATGAAATTTTAGTTTTTAAATATTTAGCGAGCATTATAAATTAAATAAAGGATATGTGTAAAATGAAACAAGCTTTGAATAAATTAACAAATCAAATGAAATGTAAAGATAAATAGAAGTAAATAAAATATTGTATAAATTAACATGCAGTGGCGGTTATGACTCGTGTATACTTATGTCACTATGCATTTCTCCGCTCCTTATCTTCCTCAGCTGAGTCACCGCCACCGCAAGTTAAAGGTCCTCAGGATCCCTGCATTAGATGTTAAACACAAGCACTTTTGTGACAACTCGTGAAAGAAGACACGTTATGTTAATATAAGCTTTATTTTATTGTTTTACCTGGATTAAAAAATATGTACGCTACTTCTGTTCCTCCTCTGTTGTATGCTGCATGGTGGAGACATAACTACAAATGAAGACTGTTTTTTTGGGGGGAAATATACACTAATAGTGAGCAGTATATTTTCCTCTCCACTCAAAGTGAGTGCAATGCCTGATGGCTATTTTGGCGCCATCTGAGAAAGATGATGGGGAAGGGTGCCTAAAGTGGACCATAACACATCAACCCGGACCAGCTGAGTGTTGGACACAACAGACCTAGAGTACTATCAAGATCTATCAGATATAAGTATTTTTAAATATTATCACACAGTGGTGCAATATTTCAGCACTCAAACCTATTTTTTGTGTATTTTCTATTTTTTTCAAGGGTGTGTAAAGGGACCTGCACCTCTGGTTGTCGTTTGAGCTGCTACTTTTACTGTTTTGTATATTTTGTCAATAGCACCTGAAGACTTTTATCTTCCTTTAGTTTTACATTTAACAAGATTGCTAAAAACAGTCAATTCTATTGAATATGTTATGTGGAAATAAGTAATGTGTCTAATCTCTATCGGATAGGTGTTTGAGAAATAGAGAAGTACTCATTTTGATCGTTTTTGCATGTTAGTCTAGGATGTTTTTTCTCTTTGAAATATTTCTCTTGTTTCAAAACAATGAATAATTTTTTTTATATTAAGTCATTCAATAAATTTGATCATTTTTTCTGTTTGGTTTAAACCAATTAACTTTTGTATAATAACATTTCAGTATATTTGTATTCATTGTTTTAATAAATATAATTTTCCAAAGCAAAACCATTAACTTGTATTTTTTTTACTCATCCGGTATACTTGTATAAAATAAATAAAATATTATAAATAGTGCATAAAAGAAAACTTTTATAAGATTAAACTATTACTATAAGAACTATGTTGCTCTATGGCAACTTTAAATGAGTGTATTTCATAATATGAGACAACTATAGTTCACAGTGATGATATATGTCTTCCTCTCTAGGAGGTGTCTTTTGAGGATCTAAACGACTTAATAAAATATTGCTTTGTACACAATAAGAAGTAAGTATTTTACTAGTATCTCAGCTAAACAGAAGTTTGGAGAACTTTGACACAGTGGTGGGCTAAGCATGATATGGCCATAATACTATGTGACTAAATCTCCAACATTTTGACTTAAGCAACGTGTTTTTAAAATATTTAAAATAATTAAGATATATTTATAATAAGTATGTGCTGCCTGTCAGCAGCACACCATATAAAATATTGGGCTTGTGCTGCCCATTATTTTGTTTTCATATGAATAGATATATGAGGCCTGACCAGCCTCAGGGGTGTAGCACCCCACCCACCCTCAGTTGCTCCATATGTTGTGTCCAGTCAGATTTGGAGAAATTGTAGTGCAAGATAGATTAGCTGAGACACTGAGTTCCATGCAGGTAATATATAGAGTTAGGACCCACTGAAGTTATGAGTACTTTGACTCAGTGGTGGGCTAAGCATGATATGGTCATAATATGTGACTAAATTGCCAACATTTTTTTTATACATTATATTTTTATTTAAATAAAAATATAATGTTTATTAGATTTTTATGAAGAGCATTACACAAAAAATACATAAAGATAATATACAGAAATATAAAAATATACAAACAGTATACTGAGACAAAAAGAAAAGAAAAATTAAATTAGTAACAGCAAGCATGTACAGCTATACCATCAAGATCAGTTTAGGCATGTTAGTTATGATTTTATCTATCCAATAATAGAACGTAAGGTGCCAATTCTCCCTATACATTTTTCCATCCACATAGCGTGCTGTTGAGCAGAGAAAAGAGAAAGGGGGTTCTCCTCTCTCTCTCTCCCTATCCTACCACCGCTTCTCTAGTTCCTCCATTTATCAACACATTATGAACCTGCATAAATCCTGACATCTATCGCTATCCAAGAAATTATTCCAGGGTTCCCATCTATTATAATGTTCTATGCCTCTACCTTGGACATTATAGACCAGCACATAGATTCATATGGTGTTAACTCATGTGCCGTATTTCCTATTTGTTTTAAGCTGTTTGGATAATGGGTTATTATATTTAAAAATATAATTTAAATATATAATTTATATTTAAAAATATATTTAAAAAAGTTTTTAATTAATTAATTACTTGATGTTCCCCCTTGCTATTATATTTACCTGGGTATTTCTATGCTTGTAACAAAATACCCATCAAATACTCCCTTTCCTTTTCCAGGATGGAATTCCTCATTATAAATTAAGGGAGTCATCGTGGATTTTTTTTTAAAATAATTACATTATTATCCTTAATGTCTTTTGTGACCCCAAGTGTAATGGGAACCATAGTATGGTGTCTGTCAAGGACTATAGATAGATTTTGATTGTTACTCAACCAAGGAGTCACAGTGGCTGGGACTCCCATTGAATTTTGTTCAAGACTGTCCATTGTTTACTTATATCAAAGTGTGTCCAATTAATTACTCTCGTCAAATGAACCGCCAAATGAAACGTCTCTAAGTCAGAGAGTTTGAGTCCCCCCATTGACTTAGGTCTTATCAAGTGTGAGTATCCCAGCCTAGGGGGCTTTCCCTTCCATATAAACCCTCTTTAAATTAAAGGAAGAAGCTTTTAGGGACCTCTGTGGCCAGGGTCTGCATTATATATAATACCCTCGGGATCAAATTATTTTTTACAATATTAGATCTACCAAATCATGATATTTTCAGTTTTCCCCATTTGTTAATATCTACCTTCATTATTTTCAACAAGGTTATATAATGCAGGTCAAATATTGCTCCTAAGTCTCCAGAGAGGTAAATCCCCAAAAATGTCATCTTATACGTGGCCCATTGTCATAACTTACCTCGCAGCAGATCCCCAGAGTATCCTCTCCTAATCGCGCACCTGGCTGTGCCTGACTGCACACAGCCGGGGACGCGCGTTTCTCCACTATCGGAGCTCAGGCGCGCCTCCGATGACGTCACACCCGACGTCAGCGCGCGACTAGCGGGAACATTTAAAAGTGCTCTTCACAGTAATACCTATGCTTGGTGATTCTCGTGTATTTCCTGAACTCCTGGCGTTTTCCTATTTTTGATTACTTGTTGCCGATTTGGATTGTTCCCTGGATTATTCTGATCTTCTGGTTTCCCTACTCCTGGTCTGTTATCCGTTTTGCTGCTTTTCTGTGTATGACCCTAGACTGTTTAACGTTTATGAAGCTTGCTGATTCCCCTGATTCTGGACTGTTTACTAGATTTGAAGTTTTGCCGATTCCCCTGATCTTGGATTTGTACCCGACTATTCTATTTCGCATACCCTGGTTTATCCTGCATAGCGGTCTCTCACTCCTCCTCATATCAGCACATCACACCCATTTAAATGGGAAGGTTGATTGTAATAGCCCTTTCATATTTTCTTTTACTGAAATATTTAAAATCTCTGACTTAGCTTGATTAATCCTAAAATTTGATAATTTGATAATTCGCCATATATATCCAATTCTTTAATAATGCTTGGAAGAGAAATATATGGTCTTGTTACCGTAAACAAGCAAATGCTGATATTTTATACTGTTCTGTCCCTATATTAATGCCTGATATATCGACATTTGATCGAATTGAATTCAGGAAAGGCTCAAGTGCCAGCACAAACAGTACCGGTGAGAGTGGCACCCCTGCCTAGTTCCGTTTGACAGGGCAACCAGCCTAGAAAGAAATCCATTTACTCGTATACGTGCAGTTGAGGCATGATATAATGTTTTAATCCATGTCAGCATTGTAGAACCTAATCCTAGTTGCTCCAAAACTGCAGAAAGAAATAACCAGTGCACCCTGTCGAATACTTTTTCGGTGTCAGTAGAAGGGGACTTGCTCCCCCCGGCATTTCTGATCAAACTCAAAATCTTTGTTGTGCTATCTCTAGCCTCTCTTTTCAGGATAAATCCAACCTGGTCGGAGTCGATCAGACCAGATAATACCTCCTTAATCCCTTCGAATTTTGTCCTATAAATTGAACAGGATGATGGATCTTTGCCTTGTTTTGGTTTAATTGTAACATGTCCCTCTTGGGATTGAGGTGGCAATACATCACTTTCGGTGCCAATATATTTGAAAAAGATTTATAATACAACATTGTCAAGCCATCTGGCCCTGGAATTTTTCCATTCGGGGTTCGTTTTATGGTCTCAATAATTTCCTCTGAAGTGATTTGTCTATCTAGATTTTGTGCCATTCTTTGGTCAGTTTTGTTTATTATATGTCTTTCTAAATATTTAATCATATTTTCATTTTGATGTTTTGGTTGATTTTTATTTTCCGGTGCCTTATTATATAATTTACCATAGTATGACTCAAAAATCTCTATTATTTCCTCTGTCAAGTTATATATCCTTTATCCCTCTTCAATTCTTGGAATGCAATTAATGGACAGTCTATCTTTCAGTGCATTAGCCAGCAGCAGTGTTGTCGCTAGCGGTGGGCTACTGGGGCTATAGACCCAAATCCCCGCTACATAGCCCCCAATGGAGAGTCTGGGTCTAAAGTATACTTTAGTATACTTTAGCCCAGAGACTCCAGGGCTGTCATTGTAAATTGTGTTTCTCCCCCATGTACGCTCACTGCGCCTGCTATGTTTTTGCTTCTTGCTTCTTGCATGCAGTCCTGTGTTGCTCCTGAACCGCACACATGTTACTTTACTTCTGGCTCCGCCTCCTCTACTTAAATTCCAGTAGAGCTACAGGTGTCATGTGACATCCCAGAGCATCCCAGGTGCAGTGAATGAAGGGGGAAGAGGGGTGCCAAGCTGCAGAGCCGGCAGCCGTTGGAATCATCAGCAGGAGGGATATTTTTTTTAAAAAGAGCAAATATTTGAATGCAGCCCCTGAGTAACGGAGCCACAAGCTGTAATCTCTCCCTCCCCTGTGCTTCACTGAAGACCATCAAATCAGAGGCAGAGGGCGAGGACGGGGACAACCAGAGCCCCGGACATGACAGTGAGAGCCAGCATGCAGGGAGCTCCAGAGACCAGCAGCAGCTTCCAGGATCAGATGTCATACCCAAACAGGGTAGGGTACAGAATATATTGAAGGGTAGAGTAGGGGGGGGGGGGATTTGCCATTATGCTAAATATATATTGAATATTATGGGAACTGTAGTTCACAGGTAACTCCTATGTTTTTTTTTATCTAGTGTTGATTTAATTTCCCATCATGCTAATCCAGAATCATGGGGATGTTTATATGGCTAAGCATCATGGGAACTGAATCCCACATTTTTATCTAGTGGTAACTGCATTTCCCATTATGTTAAGCCAACATCATGTGAATGTTTAGCTGGCTGAGCACTGTAGTTTACAGGTAACACTTTTTTTTTTCTCTATTGTTGATTTAATTTCCCATCATGCTAAGGCAGCATCATGGGAATGTTTAGCTGGCTGAGCATCATGGGAATCGTAATCCTCAGGGGCGTCACTAAGGTTGGTGTCACCTGGTGCGGAAACTCATGGTGTCACCCCCCTGGATTTCCTCCAATACAATGCCAAACAGATTCCTTAGTAATGCCAGGTAGATGGCCTATTAACTATGCCACACACAGCAGCCCCATAACTATGCCACACACAGGAGCCCCATAAATGATGCCACACCAGAGCCCCATAAATGATGCCACACCAGAGCCCCAATATTGATGCCTCACCTCTGCCCAATTAATTATGCCACACACACAGGTGCCCCATAATTACGCCACACACACAGGTGCCCCATAATTATGCCACACACACAGAGGTGCCCCATAATTATGCCACCCAAAAGAGTCCCTTAATTATGCCGCACATGGGACCACCATTAATTATGCAACACACAGGAGCCCCACGAGGTTACAATTGTACATTTATAGATGCCAGGAATATTGTGCCACTCCGAGCCCAGTAATATTGTGCCAGTCAGATACCAGTAATATTGTGCCATTCAGAGCCCAGTAATATTGTGCCACTCAGAGCCCAGTAATATTGTGTCAGTCAGATCCCAGGAATATTGTGTCATTCAGATACCAGTAATATTGTGCCAGTCAGAGCCCAGTAATATTGTGCCAGTCAGATCCCAGTAATATTGTGCCACTCAGAGCCCAGTAATATTGTGCGAGAGAGAGAGAGAGAGAGAGAGAGAGAGAGAGAGAGAGAGAGAGAGAGAGAAAGTGTGTGAGAAAGAGAGAGTAAGAGAGTGAGACAGTGTGTGTGAGAGAGAGTAAGAGTTAGACAGTGTGAGAGAAAGAGAGAGTAAAACAGTGTGAGAGAGAGTGAGACAGTGTGTGAGAAAGAGAGATAGTGAGACAGTGTGTGAGAGAGAGAGAGTAAGAGTTAGACAGTGTGAGAGAAAGAGAGAGTAAGACAGTGTGTGAGAGAGAGAGAGAGACAGTGTGAGAGAAAGAGAGAGTAAGACAGTGTGTGAGAGAGAGAGAGTGTGACAGTGTGAGAGAGAGTGAGACAGTGTTTGAGAAAGAGAGTGAGACAGTGTGTGAGAGAGAGTGAGACAGTGTGTGTGAGAGAGAGAGAGTAAGAGTTAGACAGTGTGAGAGAAAGAGAGACTAAGACAGTGTGTGAGAGAGAGTGAGACAGTGTGAGAGAGAGTGAGACAGTGTGCGAGAAAGAGAGAGAGGGTGAGACAGTGTGAGAGAGATTGAGACAGTGTGTGAGAGAGAGAGATTGTGAGACAGTGTGGGAGAGAAAGTATGTGTGTGTGTGAGAGAGAGAGAAAGTGTGTGTGAGAAGAGAACATGTGTGTGTGTGAGAGAGAGAAAGTGTGTGTGTGTGTTAGAGAGAGAGAGAGAGAGAGAGAGAGAGAGAGAGAAAGTGTGTGTCTGTGTGTGAGAGAAAGTGAGGATTCTATTAATCTTGTGGGTATTTCAACTTGTGATAATTCTTCAATCAATTTACTGTATCGTTCTGAATGATTTTTTTCTTAATGTAAGATCCCAAACTAATTACCCTATTTCAAATTACAAATCGAGGTCAGACTATAAGACAGGGATCCAGGTCCCCCACAGAGCTGCAGGGGACCTGGATCCCCCTCACTAACAGCCGGTGGATGTCTGACTCGGATATACCACTTATACGTAGGTTACACTGGCGTCCTTGGTTGTCTAAGTCGGCCATTTATTGAGTCAGTTGATTAATCATTTTTTTCTGATCTTGCGTCTTACGTTGTTAAGAGTTGTGAATGCCAGATTTAGTGTTGCGCTTCTAACGTTTGCAGCCTTGCTCTCTAAGTTCGTATTTGAGCTCGTGGATAGTTGTCTTTATTTCTTCAACTGCATCAGCAAAATCTTGAAAAAGAAGATTTTCAAAGTCTTGTTTAGTTGGTAAGTCTGCCAATCGCAGTGGAGACTGCTTCTCTTTATTTATTTCACTGTCCGATGTTTGGTGCAAGATATTATCTGCAACATAATTTGCTTGGCTGTCATCCATATCATGCTCCACTGATACATCTTCGGTGTCTGTTGGCGGTGAAGATGGCAGTGGTATCAGAAGTGACCGTAGACTGGATGGGCCAGGTGTTTTAGGTTAATTCGGAGTTCTTGGCGTTACCGCACCTTTTTTGTTATTTTTGCCCATTGTCAGGCAGTATTTTCCAGGCATCTCAGCTTCATTCAATCGAGGGACCTGGTTCACAGGTAGGTATCACAACCTACCGTCCGTTCACATCCGCTTCCAGTCCCGCCACAAATCGCCAAAATGTTGACTTAAGCAAGGTGCTTTTAGACAATCAGGAGGGAAGACTGCATGGAGGAGACGTCCGGGGACAAGGAGCAGCAGCCATGCGGTATGTACTGGGGAAGGGTCAGGAGGGTGGAATATAACAAGCATAGTAACTTTAAAATATTAATAGAAAACATAATACTGGCATCTTAATGGGCAAATTGGCTGGGGCATCTTAATGGCACAATATTACTGGCATCGTAACCCCTTTGCGACGCATTGTGCTTGCGTCCCAAAAGATGCAAGCACCAAAACATCATGATTTGTTCCTGGCCACCAGTAGCCAGGAACACTATGGCAGAGACCGGATCAGGGTCTTAATAGAGACCTCCGGACATCACGTGTTTGGGTACGGCGCGATTTAGAGAAAGGTAGCCGGTGCTTGCTTTCTACACCAGCTACATTTCACCTGTTAGACTGAGGCCAATCAAAGTGGCCTCATCTGACAGGTGGGATCCCACTGCAAGTGCCTGCAGTGGGATCAGAGAACAGCTCATCGCGGGAAGCCAAGATGAGCTGTTTAACACAGGAGATACTATGCCGTCCTAACGACTTTTAGGCACTGGAAATCAGGAAGGCATAGTAAATCCTAACATCACGAAGGGGTTAATGCACAATATTACTGGCATCTAAATTGCACAATATTATTGGCATCTTAATGGCACAATAATCATGGCATCTTAATGGCACAATATTACTGGCATCTTAATGGCACAATATTACTGGCATTTGAATGACACAATAATACTGGCATATGAATGGCACAATAATACTGGCATATGAATGGCACAATAATACTGGCATCTGAATGGCACAATAATACTGGCATATGAATGGCACAATAATACTGGCATCTGAATGGCACAATAGTATTGGCATCTGAATGGCACAATAATACTGGCATCTGAATGGTACAATATTTCTGGCATCTGAATAGCAAAATAATACTGACATATTAATGGCACAATATTACTGGCATCTGAATGGCAAAAGAATACTGGCATATTGATGGGCAAATTGGCTGTGGCAAATTAATGGGCACAACGTAGCATATTTAATGGACAAACGGTGGCATATTTTAACAGGCAAACTGGCTGTGACATTTTTAATGACAAAGTGACTGTGGCATGTTTATTGGTACCTGACAGTGGCATGTTCTTTGGGGGAACATATACTATGTGCAAAGTGACAATGTGGCTTGTTCTCCATGGGCAGTTTAGTGGGACAAAGTGACATTGTGGCATGCCAAATTAAGTGCAATATGAGTGCAAGCAATGTCCTCTGGGTGCAATATAGGTGCATGCCAAGTGCTGTGGGTGCAATATGAGTGCAAGCCAAGTGCTGTGGCTACTCTGTGGGGGTGTATAATATCCGCTCTGGTTTTAATTTCTTTGTTAAGCCAATCCCTTGAGTCAAAATCAGTCATACATTGGTCTAGGACCCTTAATGGCAAGCTGTCAGAACAGACCCAGTTTTTTTCTCATAGCGTACCATGATGAGACCATATTACTCAAGATCGAATTTGAGCGATTTTTTATCAGACGTAAATCTTGTTTACTATTTTTTGTTCTTACATCATTGGCCTCTATAACATACCAGCCCTCCTGTTCTGAGCTTGCCCTTGAAGACTTCTGGATGTGGTAAATAATACTGGCTTCGTATTGAAGACCAATTACTGGAAGGCCTGTCCCCCCTTCCGCCACTTTTATGGACATGATGTTCTGACCTAAACAGCGTTTATTCCCTCTCCATACAAAACTATTAAAGCTTTTTTGTATCCTGTGAAGCCAACTAGAGGGGATCTTAAGCGGGAGCATCCTGAATAAATCATATATTTTGGGAGAATATATGATCTTATAAAGTTTATTCTACCCCACCAGGAGAGTTCCAATTGTCTCCATTCTTTAAGTAGCTTATTAGTGGTTTTTAATAAATGCAAAAAGTTGGCTTCCATTGCAGTCTCTGCTTTGGCTGTTATTTTTATCCCAAGATATGTGAACTTAGTCTAACAGTTTTTGAACTGGTAGGAGCTCTGAATTCTGACAATCTCCTCTCTATGTATACTATGCGACATGGCAACCATCTTTTGGATACTTAACTTATAGTTTAAGACCCTACTTTACTATGTTACTTCGGACATAAAGTGTCTGACCCATCCCTCCGGGTCCGTCAACGTTAGTAGGATATCATCTGCATATAAAGAGATGGTTAATTATTCCCTATCTTTCTGATAGCCTTTAATCTAAGAGTTGTTTCTTATATTAATTGCCAAGGCCATAATATATAATATTGGAGAAAGAGGGCATCCCTGAGGGGTGCCATTTTTTAGTTCAAACCATTCTGAGGCTATGTTAACACCCAGCACTCTAGCTGTGGGTCTGGTGTATAAGGCAGTTATTGCCCCCTCATCCAGCCCATAATCGCATAGGCCTCCAATACTCTCCTCATTTATCCCCACTTGACCCTGTCAAACTCCTTCTCGGCATCTAAGCACAGGGTCAGGAAGGGAATACTGTTTCTTTCCGCATACTCAAAAAAGATCAATCAGCCTGCTCGTGTTATTACCAGGGTCTCTGCCTGGGACAAAGCCGATTTGGTCTCAGTGGATCAGATGGTGAAGGACCTCCTTGAAACGACTGGCTAATATTGATGAGTATAATTTAGTATCTACGTTAATAAGTGAAATCAGGTGATACCCAGACATTTCTTCAGGATTTTTATCCTGTTTTAAGATTGGAGTTATATTCGCCTGTATCATCTCACTCGGACATGAGCCAGAGGATGAAATTGCATTGAAGGTTTGTGTCAGATGGTCTACTATTTGTATCTTAAAGGTCTTATAGAAAAAGTTTCCAAAATCATCTGGCCTTGGGGTTTTATATTTTTTCCAGTTAATCAATAACCAAGTTTAACTCTGATTTGTCTATGGGGAGATTCATAATAAGCTCCTGTTCCTTATTCATGTTATCCTTGGAATATTAGTTTTTCCCAAGTAGGTTGACATTTCCGCCCCCGATGCCTGATTTGGGAGATTATAGAGTGATTGGTAGTAAGACGCAAACTCATTTCCAATCTCTGTAGGGGAGACACCTACACAGGGATAATACCCTTACACCCTATTGTCCCTGCATAAAACCAGAACGTAAGAATTTGATCCAATTCTTCAAATAATACTCGTGATATTAACCCATCCAAGTCTTGATTGTTTTTCTCTTAGTTTTCCTTTATTCCCTTTCTCTCAAATGCCTCCATACATTGTAGTGCATTTTATCAGTGTGTTGGGCGATTTCTACTAGACATGTGCATTCGTTTTCAGACGAAAATAGCATTTTCGTCCATTTGTACGAATAACGAAAATGAAAAACTAACGAAATCCGAATGAAGGATTGCTATATGAACGAATTCATTCGTCCATTTGTTCATTCGGATGCTGACAGCTCAGACAAACTACTAGTATAGGGTTGGAGAATTGCTTTCAGTTTGAATTAAAAAAATCTATAAACTGTATGTCTGTCTGTATTTGTCAAATTTGTATAATGTATACTAAGCATTTTGATAATTATGGATGTGAAAATTATAAAAAAATGTTTACATGTAATATATATTTTTTTAAAAAGTTTACATTTCATATCCATAATTAGCAAAATACTTAGTAATACAATCTGTTATATGTTATATGCTTATATACACTGACTTTGCCTCCAATTCACTGCCTGTACGTCACATACTGATTGTGAAGTACAGAGAGAGAATAACCGCAAAATGACAGAGAAAGGGGGAAAAAAACAAATTTATGGTTTAAATAAAGTTAACCCTTCCCTTGCTGATCACAGTTTTTTTTTTTTTTTTTACTGTGATCAGTTTCCTTCCACGTTTATGGCCCTCAGACTGCGCAGTGCTGCCTGGTTGTGTGACAGCGCGACCGCACATGCGTGGTGGTGCTGTCAATCAACCTTCCAGGGATACTGTCAAAGTATGTCACGAGAGGAATTGTAGTTAATTGAGACAGGAATTTCAAACTTAAGTCCAAAGTAGCCTTACTAAAGGTTACTGGCCCTTTATTTGCAACAAATAAACTGTCAACTGTGAATATTATATAAACCGCAGGTTTTTGTTTTTTTATTTAACATGCAACATATCAAATATTTTTTATACACTTTTATTAATATTATTTTAATCACACTTTTGGGTTTACATCTACACCACTAAAATTTGACTTTCTATGTTTCTATCTGTTTGATTTCAACTAAATGATTACATTACATTACCATTTATTTATATAGCTTCAACAATTTACGTAACTCTAGGTACAGAGCATAGAAGGGAACTACATACTAAGTCAGACAAACTAGAAAAAGACTGGTACATGAGGTAGAGAACTCTGCTCGCAAGCTTACAATCTAGAGGGAATGGGGTCCATAAGACACATAAGGGGTTATGATGTCCATAAGCTTCTATATCTGTCAGGGTCTGAGACCCACTCTGCCACCAGCCAGGGGGCCTTTACCTGATCCTGCAGCTCCCCAGTCCTCCTCTGTTCGCCAGATGAATGCTCCAAGATGCACTAAGCCGCATCCCCGGCCTCTAGGAACACAGGCACTGCGAATCACGCACCATCAAGGGAGCATGGCCTAAGTCCGTCTGCTCCAATCTCATTGGTGGATGGGGGAGAGGCAGGGGAGAAGGCTGGAAACCTTCTTCATAGAGTACCAGCAAGTAGGAGGAGCTAAGATGTCACTCTTACCTGGTGGGGGGTTGTCCTCCAGCCCTATATAAACCCAGCAATACCTTCAATCAATGCTTGGTTGTCAAGCTGTTCATAGCTCTGCTCTGTCCAGACCCTGGTTCCCACTTGTGGATATCCATTCTTACTGATTTCCTTGGCTATTTGACCCCAGCTTGTCTACTGATTTCCCTGCTCATACTTGCCCCGACTGTGGATTGTTACCCCGTTTTGCCTTTTACGCTGCCTGCCCCGACTCTAGATTGTTATAAAGGATTTTTCTTACTGGATCTACTGAGCTGTGTGTATTCCTTTATCCTTTGGGCCTCAGTTATCCACCCTGCGAAGTAGCTCCCTTCCCGAGCCCGACAATATCAGAACTACCCAACCACTTAGAGCCAAATTTCAACAGCTCAATAGCACAGGTAAGGGATGAAATTCGGATAATTTTGACTCGTTCAACCAAATTCTCCAACCTTATACTATTTAGGTGAGGTCATTTTCGTCCATTGCTGCATTAATTTCCCTATTCAATTCGTATGAATGAACATTTCACCTATGTTCATTCAATACATAGTAAGGTTGGGGAATTCAGATGAATTCGAATTTCAACAGTTCAATAGCATAAGGTAGGGGATGAATGAAATTCTAATAAAATTCAGATAAATTCGACTCTTTCTACCGAATTCTCCAATAGGTGAATTATTTCCCATTTGTATGAAAGAATATAACGAAACAAAAATAATGAATGAATTTAATCTGAAACTAATGCAGCAATGGACGAAATTCATTATGAAAAAATTTGTTATCCCTTTTTTTCTCTCCCGATCTTTGACATCATATCCACTCTCTGATTACTGGATCAGTCTGCACAGAAGAAGTAGAGAGATACTTCATTCCTGCAAGTAAGTGGGTGGATAGTGGCACAGACAAGTGGTTTGAGGACAGATATGGTGCATACAAGCAATTTGGGGACAGAGATGACACAGATAATTTGTGGACAGATAAGGTACAGACAAGTTGTTTGGGGACAAACATGGCAAAATGGTATAGCACAAAAAGAGCTGTTTGAGATAAATATGGCAGAAAAATTTACCTGTTTTAGGTAAATATGGCACAGTTATTTGGGTCCAAAGTTGGCCCAGAAAAAACTGGAGTAAATGTGACAAAGCCAAGCTTTTTGTGGTTAAATATGACACAGGCAAACTGTTTGGGGACAAAGATGGCACAGACAAACTGTTTGGGAACAAAGGTGCCACATACAATATATTTGGGGACAGAGACAGCGAGAGAGAGGAGAATTATACTGTGTCCCAGAAAAAAAATATATAAAAAAACACAAGAACTGTTTTACTAGCCATTTTTGCACTCTTTATTAAATTTTATACATTACACGGATCCTATGGTGGGACTTCCTGGTTCTTCTCACCAGCTTGTGACATCACTTGGCTGCTTCTCCACATCTGACGCATGCCAATCGCATGCACAATAAAATACTAAAGTCAAAATGTGATATTTTTAATGTGTGAAGAAGTGAAAAATGAAAACAATAACACTAAAGTTTGATTAACCTCTATCTTTGTTTTAAATAATTTCTGATTGGATTATTGTTCACTGGAATAGAGGAGTGGAAATATTACGTAGTTTGTATGGCAACAGCCTATAATATAATGAATATTTCCCCAAACCAAACAAGATGCACTCATGTTCAAAAAAGAGACTAGGGGTTCCCGCCAGCCTGTGGCAAATGCAAGATTTTATCACCTACTTGTAAGTTCCACTTAAAAAAACTTAATTATTCTGATCCAAAGTATCTTGACATGTTAGCTTGAACTTATTTGTGTAGTGCTACTGACTGGAAAGTCTTCCTTCCCCAGAACATGTTATTTATTGCATCTTTGCTTCTAAAAACAATTAAATGTAAATGGGTGGGCATTAATGCAAGTGGCACCCCTCTTGTATTAGGACATGCACGGTGGCTGATTAGTGACTAGGTATAATAGACAAAAATTAGGGAGGATTTATTGAGCACAAACAAATCTACAGGTCGGATGCTGCCCCGTTGCAGCATGTACTAGCACTTCGACCTTCCAGGCATACACTAAAGGACACACAATGTATAGATAAAATTATAATTGTTAGAATATCGGTATCACTCACCCTTTCAACCAGGGTCCTGTTTGTCACCTGAGGTCCTCGCTCTAGAACCGCCAAGGGACTGGTGTTGCTGTGGTGACCATTTTCATGGAGTCCAGAAGTTGCCTGCCGCCGTTGTTGTGTACAGACAGCGGCCATGTTCCTCGGATGTGTACTAATTATTTATATATTTAATTGCCTTTGCAAAGTGTTACATCTGATTCTGGGCTACAGGTTATTGTGTTTGATTCTTGGATTTTGATCTTCAGCTTCCTCCTTGACCACGCTTGAACTCCACCTGTCTTGACCTGCAGCTTTCTCCCCATCTATGCTAGGTCTCTGCCTGCCCGACCTCAGCTGATCTGACCCTTCTTTGGGTATTACCCTCTAATCCATTCCTGGTTACCTCTGGGTTGTGCTTTGCCGCACAAGTACCTGGCAAACAGTAACTCAACCTTCGGGTACACATTTGGCACATTTGTGAACATAACAAAACACAATCCAAGAGGTGATCTTGCAGCAAGGGTCCACCTTCTTGGAAAGAAGTCCCTACTGGTCACAATTGGAGTCCAATCAAAATTATTTTGAAACATCATATTTGCCTTCGATTACTGAACATCATGGAGCTGCTCTGCAAGTATAATGCCATAAACAATCTTAAGATTTTAGCGAAAGAAATCTAGCAAGTAAAAAGAAAGAAAACTAAGCATTATTAATGATTAATTACTTTTAAGCTGTGTGTAAGAAAATCTTGGTAAGCATTTCAGAATATTTAAGTTCATTGCTTGTCCATTCAACATTAGAATGAGGTCAAGAAAACAATATTACATTTATAAGTAGTATCCGGGTAAATAAATCATTACACACAAAAAGTTTAATTTGTTCTTACCTCAGTTATAAATACAATTACATTTCGCTTCTCACTGCTCTAGTGTTTGGAAGAGCAAAATGTAATTAATTACTAATACTAAGGAATGAAATTAAAGAAACTGACATCATTTCCTTAACAATGCTTAATCATGTTGAACAGCAACCTCATTGAATGAACAATATTTAGAGTTAACATTTGCTATTCACGCTATATGGTGTCTCCAGTTGGGTTATAAAAAAAATCTAACAGTGAGTATGACCACAATTAAATGTTCCTAAAAATTTAGAAAAACATAAGAGATTTTGCAAGCCATTCACATTTTAGAGCCATCTGCAATCAAACTAAATATATTAGCTAGTCTATTTACAAAAAACATCTTGTCCCAGGCGCTTTGTGCATTAAAATAATATAAATGGTAGCATCTTGTTCTACTTAAAAAGATAGCAGACTCTATTGGGTCTATTCACTAAAACTCAAATTTGGATGTCAACTTGCACCCAGGTTTGACTTAGAAAAAAAAAAACAGGTTCGATTTTGGGTGCCAAATTTTACTTAGTCTCAAAAATAGCTTCAGTTATTTCACCTCCCATTACTTTCAATGGGGAAAATTAGGACCTGGATTTTTTTTTTCTGGGTGCCAAATTTGACTTATTTGTATACGATTTAAATGTGTCTATCTTCAAAAAGCAGCTTACAGAAAATTGCCCTAAGTCACTAGCATTAAAAAGTGTTTCTCATGTAAACTGAGAATTATATTATAAATATGCTCCAGTCCCACAAAACGATTTGAGGGTAGGACAGCGTCAGCAAGGACATAAATGGGTGGTACACGGTCAAAAGTGGATATAGAATAGTAGAGCTTCCATGAACCACATTCACTTGTGGTTTATGAAATCATAGGAATCGCTGCCATTGGTACACACATGCTTATTTTATCTAACTGAAAGGAAAGATATCATTTATTTTCACTTGGAGTGCAAGAGTGATGAATAATGCAGTATATTGACCAACAATGTAGAGAAAAACAGATTATTATTAGATACTATAAAAAATTAATTGTAATAAATACTTTTACAGTATCACATTATATACATGACAGGGCATGGCAAATATGTGTCACTTAAAATATTTATTAATGTCCTTCAATAGCACATTACTTATTATAATTGCAGTACAAGGTTTGCTCATTACAAAGTTGCCTGTTAACTGATCTAGTTTACTGAAGAACAATTTCTGACAGTTTCTTTCAGCTTGTCTATTGCATTATTTTAATTTTGTTTAGAAAAGAAGCATCTGATTCAACAACATGTACCAGAAGTATTGCTTGTTTGTTAAAGACCTAGTTTAATGTTTTGCTATATGACACGGTTGGCATGGCAGAAATGAACCACTGTGCATGCTATTTTCGCTCATCAATTACAGTGTCATGAGATGGTCACTTGAACATTTCTGCGTAAGACTGATGATACACATGCAGCAATCAATGTGCACCATGCTAACTGTGACTAATAGTGTACTTGGAGATGGCACTCAGCATCATTTTGTGAACCTCAAGGAATATTTATCTAATTATAACCTGTTATGTGATGTATGTGTTGTTGCGTGAAGGGAATATATGTGTTGCTCATGTGAATGCAATGATTCATCAACATCTGCACTGAATGTCTGAATGGAGTATATTCAGAAATAGGGCTGGTCTTTGTCTTTGTCCAGATCTATCACTTATGACCACTTTCTCCAGTTCTTTATGAAGAACCTAATCCTTTTCAACTTACCATTAGATGTGTTCATGTAACGGGACAGCTACCCAAGGTTGGTAGCACCTCTGCCCATTGTAGGAAATCCCCTCCTTAGCCCCCGATTACAACTCAGCATCCACCCAGCAAGTTTTTCCTGGAGCCTTGCTCTTTGTACCCAAATAGCAGACAGGACTACTAGCAGTTACAGCAAGGGTTAACAACCTTTATTTGTCAAACAGCACAGAGTTATATAAAACTGGGGGGAGGCACAGGATAAACTAATTATATTATAGTAAGCAAGTTCAAACAATAGAATACCTTCTTTAATCAGATAATTTAAATACAGTAAGACAATCTAATTAAGCATGGCACCTTCAGATACAGACTACGGGAGACAATAAAGACAGTAAACTCTGTTGTTGAAATGTGTACTTATCTAATCAATAACATATAATACTATTGCACACATTACTTGGAAAGCTCTGCCTAGGCAGAAAGTCTTGCTACACTGAATGGGTGCCTCTGTACAGGGCAAAGGCCCTCGGTAGTGACAGGCTCTTGGGGCTTTGGGAATAGGGGACAACATGGGGCCCCATTTAGCAAGTCAATAATAAATCCAGGGGACAGGTAACAACAAGGAACAAGCGGGGTAGAGATATGCAATTTGAGAATGCTATAATCCCTTCCAGTGCCAGTGGAGCCTAGGGCATGCAGGCTTCCGTGACACATAGCTCCTTCTGGAGGGGGTGGTTGTTGACCCACAGAGGGTCCATAGTCAGCAGGGACTAATATCCTACCCCAAAGGCCCTCTAAGATCACCAGATCAACATTCACTTTGTGACAGTTCATATTTACAGAATGATTATTTGCTCATCCTAATGGTGCATGTCGGAACTAGATTATGATTACACTTTACGATATTAAGTTTGAGCTAGTCATTAAAAGGAAATGGTTATACAACTGACACACATTCGAAGCAGTTGATTTAATTACAACCATCCATAAAACCATTATCCTGCAGAAGTGGTGGTCAAAGGTATAGCAGAAAATGGTCCAGATATACATCTTTATTCATCTCACTGTTGAACATAAGCAAGTTTATTAACCAGATGCTCAACATCTTTTCCAGTTTCATTATTTGCTAATAGGAATACGGCATGTTTCTCAGTCTGTTTGAGCATGCCATTTGTTAAGTTCTGCATAAGGGATATTTACTCTTGTAGAGAATTATATATTTTGCTCATGGCTATTTTGGTATAAATTGAGGTATAAATGGAAGTAGCTGGCCAGAGATTGCTAATGATCATGTACAAACCATCTTTCAGTGTACAGACCCATTAACTACAGGGTCTACTCAGGTAACTACAGGGTCTACTCAGGTAACTACAGGGTCTACTCAGGTAACTACAGGGTCTACTCAGGTAACTACAGGGACTACTCAGGTAACTACAGGGACTACTCAGGTAACTACAGGGACTACTCAGGTAACTCCTATTTTGCTATGAAAACCAGAGCGTCGATTTTCGGACAACTTCAGATCACTTAAGTGATCCGAATAGCCCTTAAATGCGGGCTAATCAGAATGATTTCTAGGGCCAGTCTAGAGGCGAATGTCAGGAGAACTTCTGCTATTGTGAAAATAGCTAAAGTCCTCAAGAAATAAAATAAAAATTAAATTAAACATTTTAAAAAATTGCCCCCCAAAAAATATAATAAGGTTAATTGATATTATAAATGCAGCTATAGAGTTTATATTATTAGAAGTAGATATGGAAAAAGAAAAAAGCTTTTGAACATGTGAACTGGTCATTTATGTTTGAGACATTAAATGGTTTTGGACATAAGGGTTTTTTCCTGAGTTCAATAAAAGTACTATATAGTAAACCATCATATACGTGCAGACTGGTTCAGATTGAGTAACGGGACACACCAAGGATGTCCGTTGTCACCTTTAATACATATTCTTATAATAGAAATTTTAGCACAAAAAATAGTCAAAAAAAAGAAGTAAGAGGTTTTCCCATTGCTCAAGAGGAACACAAGATCTACATGTATGTGGATGATGTTATGCTGATGCTCTGGGATCCTTTGACATCATTACCTGCCTTCATGGAGGAGGTAGAAATCTATTCTAATACCTCTAACTGTAAAATAAACATAAGTAAATCTACTGTTATACCTATACAAGTTCCCATAGACACAAAACAAAAAAGAGAGAAGTATAATTTTATATGGTCCAATAAAGAAACTACGTATCTGGGTATAAGAATAGTTTTGAAAGTAGAAGATATAATGGGAATATATTTCTTTGCTCTGTTAAACTATCTATTAAGAGGATGGAAAAACACTGCGCTGTCATGGATAGGGAGGATCAATGTTTTAAAAGCTTACATCCTACCAAAGTGGTTGTATATCTTCCGCCATCTGCTTCTAGAGATACCAGAGAGGTGGCTTGATATAGTTCAAATAGCCCTGATCCCCAGCTATAATAAACGGGGCTGGGAGACCCCATAATATACATTGAGGGGCTATGGCACGTAGCACCCTATCAAAAACAAGGCTCCAAAAAAAAACCTATAGCCTATTTAAATGTCCCACACTGTCTACTCCTTTACCTATTGTAAAGTGATACAAATCACTTGCCCAAATATTTGCAGTCTGAGCAACTAAAAGTAAATAGTGGAGTCTAGCATCTTTATCTATGCATATAACACTGTACATAAGTGATGTAATGAATATAATATGGCTCCAAAACCTCTCCTTTCTTTGCGGAGCACTCGTTTGTAATAAAACATACTTGCGTTTTAGTTTGAGCAAATTATTGAAAATATTTAGAAGAGGGCATACTAACTAGTTCTGGTAATATGTAACCATAATACCCTAGTAAATAGTATTATTATATATATAGTAATAAAATTATAAAATATTATGTATAGTTATTATAATAGTTTGCATTTCTCTTGTTTAAAGTGTGTCCTTGAAGATGTTGCTTTTCTTCAACACCCAGTTTCTGTCACCCAGTTTAATGGTACTCATTGTTAGTCTACCTTGGAAGGATGAAGGGCTGAGTTAACCCCGTCAGTGAATTGAACCTGCAAGCCTGAGGACTGAGAAGATTCAACAGGTGACACATCCGCACACTGATGAATTATCAGCATCTTTGTCTAGATTTATCAATTTTAGACCACTATCTCACCTTCATATTTTAATGAACATATGGTTATAAATAAGACAGGGTGAAATATATTACAAAACAATAAAAATTTGTATGCATTTATTTAACAATGATCATATTTTTTCTGTTTTCCTTTCTTGTGACTGTTGACACTGGAAGTTAAATATTGCTTATTCATATAGCCATTTTTTGTTGTTATTCTGACTGATTATGAGTCTTTTTTCATTTATATTTATATTTTACAAAACAATCATATTTGCAATCCATCCTTAAATGCATTGAGATCTCACAATCATTGCTAAACTGGCAGTAAATGTAATATGCCTTTTTGTTAAAGGCCAATTGATGATGAGTAAAATGCTACATGAATTTTCTTTTTTATCACTTCTGATTAAAAGATTTATTAAACTTTTACTGCAGACACTTCCAATAATGGGAACGAGTCATCTGTTTCCTGCATTGTGTGTAGAAATTCTGTCAAGCAACAGTGCTACTTTGTCAATGAACTGATTTCATCAACATTCACAATTTCACCTGTAAGTTCATCTGTATCTCAAAGGCCATTTTATCTTTAACATACATAGATCTTGCATAGATCTGCCACATGCAAATGTGCCTGCAAGCTGGAGTAGTAAATATCGCAACATTGTAGAAGATCACATGGACGTCCCAACTTCTTTCATTATACTAATAATGCCAATAATGCACAATGCCAGTCAGCAGCTGCAAGGGCCAATAAGAAATTGGCATGTATAAAATGGGTTACTGATACACAAGAGGAAGATATTATCTTACCTCTTTCCGAGTCAATGGTAAGCCCTAAACTTGAATATGTGGTGGAATTCTGGGCACTAGTCCTTAAAAAGGACATTATGGAACTAGAAAAAGTGCAACGGAGTGCTACACAACTGATAATGTTACTGGTGGATTTTAGTTATGAAAAGAGACCAAAAAAGCTGCATTTGTGTACGCTGGAAAAACGGCATCTTAGAGGGGATATTATAACAAAGAATTTGGATTATTTATTACTTAAAAAAAAAAAAAAAAAAAGCACATACAGGGACTAACAATAGAATAAACATTAATCTTTTTTTCTTGATCCAAGGAGACATCCGATTTTTCCCCCCTACGTGGAAAAATTTGAAATAGCTTATTTAGGGTACACCATTTGCAAGCTCACCCAGATTGTTTCCAGTTATTCCTATTTCCTTTCTTATCTTGCCTTGTTTTCTCTTGTTTTGATCCATTTCTTGCGTTTTTGCTGCCTGTTATTTTGCTCTGTTACATTCCAGATATTGTTTCTCCTATTTAAATGTGCCCCACCCATTTATTTAATTCCCTAGTTTATCAGTCCTGATACAGGTATGTTCTATGTCTTGGTGTATGTTTATTTTATTTGCATTCCATATACTACTGTTGCTTTTGCCATGCCATACCTTAGTCCTGTCCCTGTATTGTCCTTTAGTCCTGAACCCTGTTTTCTGTCTTTTATTTCTGACTTTTATTTTGCTCTGCGTGTCCTGGCCTGCAGCATCTTGTACTCAGTACTGAGGTATATGATCATGGGCGTCCACAAGATTTTTTTCCATGGGGGGGTTGCAAAACATCAAAGCAGGAATCGACTCACTGCGTGTGGAAATCAGCAATTTATTGAAGAAAATTGGTGAGACAAATCTATGGAATCAATAAAAGTCAAAGTGATATCGTGAGGAGGCCAGTATCATGGGAGCTACAAAATTAGTGTGCAGTGTAAAAATCCCAGTAAAGTTAAGGTAGCAATATGGCTAGTTGAATTTTATTGTAGATGCAGTCAGCAAAAGTTAGTGTTTATACTGAAGACTTATTGTAATCCAATTGCCCCCTCCACCTTGCACAGGCCCATCCACAGTTAGCAACTAGCAATGTTACTTGCTTAACATCATGGAAGTTGCAGTCAACAAAAGTTAATGTTGTAATGTATAGTGCAGCACTGTGATGCACTGCAAACATTGGGAAGCATTACAAAAAGGGCATTTAGAGGCAATCTGAAGGGACATAAAGACCTGGTTCCAAAAAAAGGACAGTTGGTAGTTATGCAGTAGTGGTGACTAACCTTTGGCACTACAGGTGCTGTTATCACATTTATTATGATGTTCAGCCAACCAAATGGATGACTGAGGATCATGAGATGTGCATTCCAAAGCAGCTGCAGTGCCAGTCCAGAATCATATAATTCCTAACCTTTGGCGCTCTAGTCATTGGGTAATCTCTTTCCTGTGATGCTTAACATACTTGTTGGGAGTCATGGGGAAATGTAGACTGAACAGCTCGAGTATTAACTTAATTTTTTTTTTTAAATCCAGCCCTTGCTGCAGGTCCAATTTCCAGGAGGGGGGGGGGAGTGAACCCCCCTGTGGATGCCCATATATATGATGATATGATGCATTCTATCAATAGATAATAATAAATGCCCTATGGCACCAATAGATAGAGGACCATTTGCCATCTAAAATGATTGGTTGTTCTGTCATTATCTATTACTTTAGCATTCAGATATTATTTGACAATTTGGTGATTAATAGTTTTCTCCTTTTTCTGAAAGAAATCGCAGATTAAATTGTAAGCACTCAGTTAGCATTACTGTATGTGTCAGGAATTAGACTTGTTAGTTAAACCTTTCTATAATAACTGCTACACATGTCAATTGGGCTGTGGAATTGGGGCAAACTCATTTTCAAAGGTAATGTGCCTGCCAGATGGTTTCCATTTTTATATATTGTCTTATTCACTTAGAGAGTAGAGAATGGGAAACCACTGCTCTCTCTATTCATTTAGTTGAAACAGTCCTTTGATCGACATAATGAAAAGGAATAAAGATCCAGGAATAGTAAGAAAAAGACTGCCATAATATTGTGCTGTATGGATCTCAAAAACATTATATCACAACTGATTGCTCAGGCACTATTGATGTACATATAATTAATTTGTACTTGTTTTAATTTAATAAGTCAATTTAACATGTACTTGAGTTTGGATATCAAGGTTCTGTTAAACATAGTAACTTGACTATAAAATGGCAATTGGATATCTTCTTGTATCAACAAGGTTCTGAATTAAGAATTTAAATTGTTATAGTTTACTAACAACTTTGTGGGGGAAAAAATATCCAGAACCATTTTAACCCCTTAAATCGAGGACTTGCCGACAGGTGACGTGCCTGGCACGTCATGCCCTAAGTAAAGTAAAGAAAGCGACCAGCTCTCTATGTAGAGACATTGTGCAACAATAAAAAAAAGTGCAGGGGCGCGCTACGATCACTCCCCGGAGCACATTTTTTGCTGTCTGTGCATTTTTTAGGGGTTAATTTTTTTTTACTGTAATTCATTACATTATAAAAAGGCTCTTTTAAGAGCTATTAACCCCTTGCTCGCTGCAGATCACTGCTTAAGCAGCGATCTGACGCAAATGCAGTAATCTTGCTGCAGAAGCATTTTTACTTTTTTTTTTTACTTTTTTATTACACCTGTCACGGGTTAATTATACCCACTACGGGATTACGTTTAACGTAAACATTTTTTTTTAGCTGTCTGAGCGCATGTATAGCGATCAGTAACAGCTGATCAGTGGCAAAGGCGGTTTGGTGATTGCTCAGATGAGCATCACCATTCGCCTGGTTAGATCAATATTTGATCTGACTCGTGTAGATCTGCCTCCCTCTCCTCACTTGGGTTTAGTGAGGGAGACAGACAGAGCTGTATAATGTAAGTTTTAAATTATAATATATTTAATAAAATTGATACCCAAAGGCTTTTATAAAAGCTGTTTCCAGTGTTTAACCCCTTCCCTGCAATTGATCGCTGTGTACGCAGTGATCTTACACAGCAGCACATTTTTTGCTGTCTGTGCATTTTTTTAGGGGTTAATTTTTTTTTACTGTGATTTATTGCAGTATATCAAAGGCTCTTTTAAGAGCTATTAACCCCTTCCTTGCCGTATATCACTGCCTAAGCAGTGCATATGGTCACTGCCTAAGCAGCGCATATGGAGCGATCTGGTCGCAGAAGGATTTTTTTTGCTATTAACACTCGCTAGGGGTTAATTATACCCACTAGGGTATTACGTGTATTCCTTTTGAAGCTGTCTGAACACGTGTATCGTAACAGTAACAGCCAATCAGTGGCAAAGGTGGTTTGGTGATTGCTCAGATGAGCATCACCATTCGCCTGGTTAGATCAATATTGGTAAATATTGTTCTGACCCATATGGATCTGCCTCCCTCTCCTCACTTGAGTTTTAGTGAGGGAAAGAGATATATCTGTATAATATAAGTTTTTAATTGTAATAAATTAAATAAAATGTAAAAAAATTGTGAGACCCAAGGGATTTTATAAAAGCCATACCCTTTGTATAGTGTACCCTGTGTATTAACCCCTTCCCTGCCACTGATCACAGCACAGCAGAACATTTTTTCTTGTCTGTGCATTTTTAGGGGTTAATTTTTTTTGAACAGTACTACAAAGGCACTTATAAGAGCTATTAACCCCTTTCCTTGCTCTACATGTCAAAATTCCAAGTTGGAAAATCAAAAAGCTCACCTCTCAAATGTAGCCTTTAAAACCCCGAAAAGCTGACAAACCTATGCATGGGTGGTATCCCTGTGTTTGGGAGATGTTGATGAACACATGTTGGGATATTGTTTGTCAGTGACACATACCGAAATATGTGAATTTGTGTCTAAAGTACAATGTTTGTGAGAAAAAATACACAATAAAAATTACTACCACAAACTTTGACAAAGGCTGGTGGTAGAATTGGTGCATGGAAAGTGTTAAAATACCACCATTTAAAATAGCCTATGGTGTCTACTTTTACTAAATATATGCTTTTTTGGGTAAAATACACTGTCCAGCTTAAAAAAAAAGTCCCTAATGAAAGATGGGCTCAGGCTGACTACACGTCACACTTCCAAGTTGGAAATGCGCACCTTCAAAATGTGGCACTTTATCCCCCAAACAACCCAACAAACCTATGCATGGATGGTATTCCTGTACTCAGGAGATGTTGTTGAACAAATATTGGGTTATTGTTTGGGAGTGACACTTACCAAAATCTGTGAATTTATGTCTGAAATACAATATTTGTGAAAAAAAAACACAAAAAAATTACTACCACAAACTTTGACAAAGGCTGGTGGTAGAATTAGTGCATGGAAAGTGTTAAAATACCACCATTTGAAATAGCCTAGGGTGTCTTCTTTTAAAAAATATATGGGTTGATGGGGTAAAATACACTGGCTGGCTTCAAATATGTCCCAAATGGGACATGGGTGCAGGCTGTCTGCATGTAAAAATTTCAAGTCGGAAAACCAAAAACTGCACCTCTCAAATGTGGCCCTTTAACCTCCAAACAAGCAGACAAACCTATGCATGGGTGGTATCCCTGTACTCAGAAGAAATAGTAGAATCTATTTAGCAGGTTTTTTCATCCGCTTTTGCCAATGAGGAGAAGATGTTTCAAATAAAAGTCATATCAAAGTTACCATATATTTTTTTTTTATCTAATATTATAAGATATGATCAAAATGATCGCATCCAAAGAAAGCCCTTCTTGTCCCGATAAAAACAATATATAATATGCGTGGGCACAGCAAATGACAAAAAAGAAAATTACAGCTAAACACAAACAGCACAGAAATGTTAAAATATCCATTGTCCAGAATGGACAAAAATGTTTCAAAGGTTCTGTCCTTAAGGGGTTAAAACAATCAACTGGTATCTGTCTCATTAGTGAGAGAGTTCCTAATCTTTACTGTTTTTACTGTAAAAACAATTAGCTACTATAACTGAGGTCTCCTTTCATCAAGTGGTAATGGATGACCTTGTGTCCTTTGTAGAGTCCTGTTAATGAACAGCTCTCCAAATTGCTAAGTGAAAAAAATCTTACTTTCATTTCCAACCGCACTTGTTGTTCCCTAGCTGAAAAGCAGCTTCAAAAATACTTTTTTTTTGTAGCCTTCCTAAATTATAGATGAAGAAAATATTATCAAATCAGGATAACCACAGATGAAGCCATACCATGATTTGCTTTAATATTTAGCATTTATTTAATAACCAAGAATATCTACAAACCAAAAGAAAGGTCAGAAAAACTTCACTTATACTTGACTTTCTATAAAATACGTAAAAAGCATATGAAATAAATGTTATTTACTATGTTTATACAGGGGCTAAAGATCATTTGTCTTTACATAAAAATATATATATATTCTGGTCTCACCTTATTTACAAGTGAAGCATAGCACTTAAGGTATGGGAAGATATATGCAGTCTGTGAAAAGCAATTTATATCAGAGCCCTACATCAATCAGTCAACAAACTTACATTGTCATCATGTATATATTAATGTGATTCCTAATGTTTGTTTGTTTTTTGTTAAATAAAAACTACGCCATTAAGTGACTCTTTGAATTTACTCTCTTTCAAAACCTCACTGAGTTTTAAGAAATAAATAGTGAATTTAATTGCGGTTACCCTTTGCCTTGTCTCATTGTCCTGAGAATAATAAGATACTATCCCTGCCAGATAGATCATATTGGGATTACAAATATAAATAGCATGTATGTTAACCATTTGTCCCTGTGCACAGTCATGTCCATTGTGCATTGGTATTGTATAATATAGAATGCAGCTTCATTACATAGATCATCAAGGGCTAAAACAACAAACATTTAATATCTTCCATGAGGTTACTACACAAAACATTTAATTACTTTCTGCCTCATTACAGGAAAAAAAAAGAAAACTGTTCAATTTGCCAAGAGGAAGAAATTAATGAATCACAAAATAATGTAATTAACTCTGCAAAGTAATACAGCACTTATGCTAAATAGTAAACAAAAAAATATGGTATTACCGATTGCTAAAACAAGTGCAATAATCGTCACATTTATAGAAAAGCAAATCATCTGATTAGATCTAATTACCATAAAGTTATTATGGAACATACTGTCTTAGGTCTCTGCATACCTGTAGGTTGTATATGTATATATGAATGGCAGCTGCACAAATATATATGCTACTAACGATGTCAGTTTACGCTATGTCTAGGAAGTAGGACAAACAATTTGTCACTGAAGTGTATGGTTTATTATTTGTACTGTCCATTGTTTTTTTGTTTTCTTTTTTTTGTAACAGGATTTTAAAACTTGATGACAAGAATGATTTATGTGCTCCATGCAGACACCCTTAACACTGTCCTTAATGACTTTGTCTAATGCTTTTAATGTTTTCTATGTTAATACATTGTAAAAAATTATATATATATATATATATATATATATATATATATAAGGCAAATCAACATTTTCTCTTAGGTATAGACAATAAAGAAATAATATATTTAGACTTTGCTAAAGCATTTGATACTGTTTCATACAAAACGTTACTGTACACATTGACTGAATATGGCCAAAGTATGGCCAAATGTTTGTCTGTGGATTGGCAATTGGTTGAAATATAGGATGCAAAGGGTGGTGAAATGATAAGTTCTCAAATTGGACAGATGTTATAAGTGGAGAACCTCAGGGATCTGTCCTCGGTCAGCTTCTTTTTAATTTGCTTGTTTATTAATGATCTCCCAGAGGGCATAGTGAGCCATGTCTCAGTGTTTGCCGAGGACACAAAATTAAGTAGGGTAATGCAGACTGAACTAGATGTATATTCGCTGCAAGAGGATTTGGAAATATTGGGTAATTGGGCAGATGGAAAATGAGATACAACGTAGACAAGTGTAAAATTATGCATTTTGGGTACAATAATAAAAATGCTACATATAGTATAAATGGTGTTTCCTTGGGGAAATCGACTAATGAAAAAGATTTGGCAGTAGTTGTAGACAATAGACTTTGTGAGCAGTAGTGTGCAGTGCCAGCTGGCAGCTGCAAAAGCCAATAAGATATTGGGATGTATTAAAAGGGGTATTGACTCACGGAAGGAAGATATTATTCTGCCTCTTTACTGGTCCATGGTAATACACCACCTTGAATATGCAGTTCAATTCTGGGCAACTTTAAAAAACAAAAACATTATGGAACTAGAGAAAGGGAATGGAAAGTTTTAGTTATGAAGAAAGGCTGGAAAAGTTACATTTGTAAACGCTAGAGAAATGTCGGCTTAGAAGGGATATGATAATGTTATTTAAATATGCTCAGGGCCCATACTAAAGGCTTTGTAAAGACCTGTTCATGAACAGAACAGTACAAAGCCTGAGGTGGTTCTGATTCCTGACATTTGGAGTCAGGAAGGATTTTTTTTCCCCACTGATAGCAGAATAAGGGGTTTTTATTTGGCTTCGTTTGGATCAACAGAGGTAAAAAAAAAAAAAGGAATAGGAAAAGGGTTGAACTTGATGGACACAAGTATTTTTTCGACCTAAACTTCTATGTAACTCTATATCCAAAATGATTGACTATGACCACTGAATTATTTAATAGTGCTTTTTTTTAAGCTCAATCACATGATATAAGAATAGGGATGTAATACAATACAATATACATCCAATACATGGAAGCATTTTTTTTACCTTATTCATTTTGGATATAAGTTATTATTGATACATCTCCATCTCATGTTCCAGATAAATACTCCTCATCTAAAGCCAAGGTTATTAACAACTTAGGTACATAATGATGGGTGTTTTAGCATGTGTCTTTGTGGAAACACATTGCATTGGTGTAACTATATATACTTATAGTGACATAAAGTCAACATTAATTATAGGCCAAGAGCTGTCTCAATGAGTCATGTGGTTTATGCATATGTTAATATGTTGCCTTATATTAACATTTCTTCACTGAATATGGTTCAGTTAATTACTTTAGCACTAGGTATTTATTTTAAGGAATGTTGTGTCCCTTTTAGCTCATATTTCTTTTGTGTTGGATTAGTTTTGCAGTATAAATTAGAAAAAAAAATAGCTTTCAACCATTCCAAGGAAACTAAGCGCAAATAGCTACAGAAATATTCAATAGGAGAAGACCATTAATAATCAAGACTGAAGATTGTTGTTATTCAGAGAAATATTAAGTGCTGGATATTGACAGTTTTTCATAGTGTAAGATTGCTGTTTCCCTTGTGAAGGTTCCTCCATCGTCCTGTAGTGTATACTAATGCATTTCATATATTAAACTGCTGCATGTGTTGAATTTGTACATGAAGAGGGGTGGGATAGAGACATATGGTTGGGAGGTGGTTAAAATAGCAAGGAGTAAAAGAGATGCTTAGACAAGTAAAGGAAAATTTAAAATTGTGGATGAGGAGATATTATTGATGGAGAGGAATGAGTTAGGGAAAATAATCTTTAGAAAGGTTATGGTTTGAAAATTAACTTTTGGGCTAAAAATAAATATGATATGGAAAATACAAGTGAGCGAAACAAGTATGTAATAAAACTAGGAAGGAATAGTTTAGGGTAAATAAATAAATAAGGCAGGGTAGGAAAGGACTGGGGACTAAATAACCATTAGTACTGCTTCTGGCAGTCTATATGGGTACCTTTCACCCTTCAACTTCAAACCCCTTGGTTCTAGTGTTTTACTTTTTATTGTAAAACCTCCCTTTTTTAACTTGGCAGTAACATAATGTCACCTTTAGTGGTCCTTCACTGAATTCTTCATCTTGAACCTTAACTTGGACATTCACCTTAACTTGGACATTGGTTTTGAGATTTACTGAATAAACCTCTTTGTTATTTATCTTAAGGAAAGTGCATAATTATCATCCACTGTTAATGGGAAGCAGTTTGAAAGCTCCATAAACACAGCCAGTCTATCAATTTATTAAGATAACATTTATATCCATTTAGCTAATGAGCAATTAAAATCAAATTGAGAGGACTTTTTTTCTGCTAATGGCTGTTAATTGTGCATAATTTCTCCCATACATATTACGAAGCATAATACAGTTGCTGAATTAATACTTCCTCTCAGTAGAATCAAGTGTACTACAATCTGAAATTATTTAGCTATAATAAAAATCTTCACCAAAAGATGTAGGTCAATCTTTTAATGCCTACTACTCAGGTTTATATAATCTCTCAAAAGAAGGTGCCAAAAATGACCAAATTAAGAATGATTTTAGCAAAATATACATGCCATCAATTTCAGAAGCCCAACTTACACATTTGAACGCACCATTTAACAGGACTGTAGTTCTGGAGGTAATAGCTAACCTTAAAAAAAAAAAAAAGCACCAGTCCCTGATGGATGTGGTAATTTATTTTTTTACGTCATTCAGTGATATTCCTACAGGTCACTTAGCGGATCTTTTCAATGAAATAAGAGGAAAAGGTTCTATGCCGGGAGAGATGTTGCAGGCATCAATTTCACCCATCCCCAAGCAGGGAAAGATGGCACCAATCTGGCCAACTATAGGCCAATTTCACTAATAAAGGGCGACGTAAAAATCTACTCTAGCATTTTAGTTTGTTTATATTTTTATTTAGAAAGTGTTTTACCAGGAAGAATACATTGAGATGTCTCTCATTTTCAAGTATGTCCTGGGGACCCAGTCCAGAATGAAGATACACAGAGTTACACATTTAACAGTAGATTAAACATAAATACATACATACATATATTAAACAAGTTGGAAGGAGAACATACAGGGTAAATCATTATTGATACAAAAACGGAACAACATGTACAGTATACGAAGAAGTTAGTAAACTAATAATAGGTTCAATCTGTTTTGCCAATTTGGGAGACAGTTATTTTCAGGGATTTTAGACTAGATCATGATTTGGCAGAAACAGGAAGGCTATTCCACATATGAGGAGCTCTGAAAGAGAACGCACCTCGACCTGCTTCCTTTTTGAAGTGAGGGATCGCTAGTGAAGGGTTGGTGCAAGATCTGAGATTGTAGGATGTGCAGGGAGTAAGAGTGAGCATGCCGCTCAGGTAGGGGGGGAGCATTCCAGAGAAGTGGTTATTCACTAAGCAAACTAGGTGGAGAGTGCGCCTGGAGGCAAGTCTCAGCCAGTTTAACTCTTTTGACATTTTACAGTGATGTGTGTTATAATCGCACTGTAGTGCAAAACGACACAATGTATTGTACATAATGTCAAGTTTACCGAGATGGGTCTGCAGGGAAGTATCATACACAACATCTCATAAATCATATTAAAGACATTATTCCTAAACTGATACATAAGGACGAAATGGGATTTGTGAAGGGACGTAATGCAGAAATTAACAACCGAAGGCTTATGGGACTGTTGGATTACGCACATTCTTGTGGAATACCCCAGTTGACCTGGTCATTAGATGCTGAGAATACAGGGTTAGCTAGGGATTTATGGCTCAGGTCTTAGAAAAGGGTAGGCATAGTGGGCCCAATTAATGCAGCTATTATGGGCCTACATTCAGGACCCACGGCTAGAACAGTGGGCTAGGGACTTGTGTTGGAATGGTTCAAAATGGGCAATTGAACCTGGTAAGGGTATCCATTGGCGCTCATGTTAAATATTCTTACTCTGGAACCCCTCGCAGTTAGCATTAGACAAAAAAAGAATATTTATGGAATTATAATTAAAAACACAGAATACAAATTATGTTCATATGCTGACGATGTAGTGGTCACGCTGACAAAACCTGTCTCATTAAAACATTTTATGCAAGAAATAGATAATTATGCAAAGTTGCAAACTATAAATTAAATCTGAACAAATCTAAGGCAATGTTAATTAATAGTAAGGAGCAGGAAAGAAAGAAATTGGTAGACCGATATCCATTTGAATGGACACAAAGGGTCTTGATTACTTAGGCGTCTATATTCCAGCAAACATTATTGATGCAATAAAAAAAGAACCTCGACATATTATATAGGGGTTATAATAATAATAGAATTGAAAGGGGAGAACCATGGTACCAAATGGAATCTGAAACAGCGGGTCTGGAGGATATAGAATAAATCATGTGGTTAAACAACATGGCACAAGTAAGCATCAGGGAAAAACATCTTCCAGAATACTTAGATGACCTAATTAAGTTTTGGCAAAGGTTTAAAAAGAAACACAAAATTGTAGATACGATTTCAGAACATACAGCTATTAAAGTATTGGAACACAACATTGAAAATGTAATACTAAAAAACTGGAACCTAAAGACCCTAATTGCGGACTTGTTAACTGCAAGGCAGATAAAATCATTTAAAACTTTACAAAAGGAACTGAAATTACCACCTAAAGACATTTTCAATTATTTAAGAATAAAAAATTATTTTATGGAAAGAGTTATTGGTGGGGGACCTGGCTCAATGGAGGGAGATATAGATGTGATTGACCTAAAAAGATACCATGATTCTAGAGCTGGATGGACGGTGAGAAAAAAAATAAAAAACCATCAGTCTTGTTCTCTTGGGAAATATATATAAGTATAGCAGCTTAAACAGTGGCCCAATTCGCTAAGAGAGGTAAGAAGGGTTATAAAAATGTTTTCAATATAATAGAACTTCATTACAAAATAATATTTAGGTGGCATTTGGTCCCAAAAATATTGAATAAAATGAAAACTTTGGTTTCAAATATGTGCTGGAGATGTAACCAGAATATTGAAGACCATAGGCACATTTGTTGGGAATGTCCCGTAATAAAGGTTCTCTGGCAAAGGGTTTATAATGAAGTGTCAACTCTTCTAAAAATCAAACTAGAGAATACTTTGCCAACAATATGCCACACTCAATCTGTTCCCATGAAATTTGCCCAGAGATACTTGATGATACATATCATTATGGCTACAAAAATAATAATATCTCAGGGGTGGAACCAACAAAATTGTGCCTCATGGAGCCTGGTCCAAATTCAAGTAACATACCAATCCAAGATGGAAAAATATGCAAGATAGGAAATATAGGAAAGATAGTAAGATAGGAAATATAGATATCTTTAGGGGAATCCCTGGCTTTTGAAATTTCCCAATACAGCGCAATAAATACTGCCTTGTTTAATGTAAAAGGTTTTTTGTTAGATCAAATGTTAAATTATTTTATCATTTTATAGAAGCATTATGTGTACGTAAACCTGTATCTATTTAGAGTTATATGCGTTTAACACTTTGACTTTATATGAAAAAAACAATATTAAAAATATATATATATTCTTGTAACTTTACCTTTACTTTTTTTGCCTGTCAGAGCAGTGACCTAAAGTGACACAAAGTGTGAAGAATGGTAGCAGTACCATAGGAGTACCAGCGTGGAATACCTATCACAGTATAATGGTGTTTATGGACGTCTCTGTGAAAAATGTACTAATTGGTAGAAATAAATGTTATGAACATTTTAATTCTAGGAAAAGACACAGAATACAGAACCATGGATTCTCTATGGAACATGCAAGAATTCCACAGTACAGAAATATTATTTGATGGTTCAAGGTATAATTCCATTAAGGTATCAAGGCAGTCAGTGATGTCAGTGGAAAACTTAGACATGTATAAGAGTTGTAAGTAGAGCTATATTTTATATTTATTCTTATACCTCAGCAGTTTTCTTTATCAGTGGCATGGTCATATATTTATTTTCAAACCAGTACTCATGTCACCGCAACATTAACAAAGTTTCAGCACCTAAAATGTCTTTATCAAGTATATCCTGGATTTCCGGATTACCCAGTTGGGTTTAATTAAGGATTTGTATAAAACCTGGTGAGGTGCCGGTGCTTGATGACTGGTTTGGGAACCACTGTTTTAGATTAACAACTGGAATGGGAAGGCATTGAAAGTTTGTGGATGTTAGCCTCTTTTTAACTCTAAACTAGTGGTTCCCAACCCAGTCCTCAAATGCTCAAACCATGCCAGGTTTTATACATATCCTTAAACGCAGCTTGGCAATCCCTAAATTCTGGACGGTTTTAGGGTGGGGGAAAGCTGACAAAATGGTTTGAAAATAACTAATATACATGATAAAGACATTTTAGGTCTGAATCTTTGTTAATGTTTTTGCTAGATTAGGATTAATAATAGAGTCATTATAAATCATCACATGTATGTTTAAGTTGCTTATTTGGTTTCATATTATTCTACCCATATGTATGTGACTAAAATTATTGCAACAGTATGTAACTTTATTAGAAATAAGCAAATAAAATGCTAATTGGAAATGAATATGACTACATAATATGACTGGCTAATTTATATTCAGTAGATATTTTCAATCTTAAAGCTGGTCATTGGCTGGAGAAAATCCAGCATTCCCAGGAAGTGGCAATTGACTTTTCTTGTGATGGTAAATTGCCAACATGAGCCATTCCCTGTAAGTGTGATTATTGCTGTGGGGGAATAGAGTTCTGTTATTATATATTTGTATATTTCATATCTTATGAGGGAGGGGATTCTGCAATTGTTGTGAGTTTTTTAACCCTTTTAGTGCCGAAGTAGGGATGTTACTGCCATTCTCACTGCCGGGTAAAAGCAGCCAGTTTCAAAAGTACAATCTACAGAGCCCAGAGACAGTTCTTAAATTACCAGCATTAACATCTTAAACTATCTGCAGAAAACAGAAAATGTTTGCAATAGTGAATTATGCCTTGTAAAGTTATTTCTATCACCTTTAATTAGCATAAAAAAATGAAAGAGATTATATTGATGTCTATACTAATCTAATATACTAAATTATAATATAAAAGTTATATTGACTGTTATGTTATTCGAAAATCCACACCAATATCTGTAAACCAGGTTTCTATTTGTCTCTATAAAAGGGTAAAATATACAAGGCACTGACATCAATAATAATAATTGTACCAAATTCTTTGAATTTCTAAAGAATGTAAAATGTGTATGCAATAACCTGCAAAGAAAAATGAGGCCACATAGAATGCATGGATTATCTTGTTAAATATTGAATTTATTTGAATAATATCTTAAATTGTACTGCAAAAAAAGCATCCCTGGTTTCTAGAGACTATTGTGGTGTTATAAATCTTATATATGCACTCAACTCTGTTATGATTTAATATCACTAGAGTGTATCCAAGCTATTTCATCTATTCATGGACCTAGAAGATAATACAGCATGCAAACACAAAGTAAAGAAGAAGAAATCGCTTTGGATTTATGCTACAATTAATTAGCTTAAAAGATGTAGAAATTATATCTAGTCATTTATTTCACTGAATGTACCTGCTGGGTAGATTATTCAATAGTAAGGCATTTTTTCTCTTCACTAAAAATGTATCATACTGTCTGTATAAGTAGCTAGAATTACACTAAATTCAGCCCAGAATTAAGTATCATGCTGAGACTGCATGCTTCTTTTGTGCTTAATAGTTAAGACACTCCAATTTCAAGGCCAGCTGGGTGACCAGTTGATAAATTGTTAATTGTACCTCACTAGGCAGTTACTCTTTCCTGTCATTTGTATGGGAAAAGCAGACCTTTTGGCTTGTTTGATGTGTGTAGATTTGTGTTTGATAATACTTCTGCTACCCACTGATTTTCAGGTGGAGGTGTTTTTCCATCACTTAGTCAGGACACACTGAAAACAGGATTTCCGCAAGTTAGCATATGCTGGCGACATCACTAGGCGAGTATCCCTTATCTGATATGCTCTTGACAAAATCCCCAAATGTATTTGGATTTCTGGTCATTTCGAATAATTGATCTACAGATAAGGAAAACATAACCTGTAATAATATTTACTGTGTTAAAATCTAAGTTGTGAAAAACACAGGGGGTAAAATTCCTGTAATCTTTCGCAAATTAATGTTTTTGGTGCCGAGCACATTACTGATCATAAACTCTGTGATCTGCCACATACTCTTTAACTGTGGTGATTTCAAAAATCCAAAATAAATTATCCTTGTCCTATAGCACATTTAGATTATTTTTTTTTATATATGAACATATTTGTCATGAAATGTTGGACCTTCCAGTGGTGAATTACAGTTGTTTAGAAGTGTAATTCTAGTAATTGTTTAACCTTTTGTTATATGTGAAATATTTTTGATTAGTAAAATTTATCAAAAAGGTTGACTGATTTGCTCCATTAAATTTGTGTATTTTATATATATTGTAAACTAATCTTGAATCTTGGAAAATACTAGTAAACCGTTCTCAAATTAAGAATGTTATCTTCCATTTAATTATCCTGGAGTAATTATGGATGGCAATGAACATTTCCTAGACTTTTTTAAAAAAATCATAAACTGTATCCTTTTTCTCTAGAGGTCTTAGATAGCACAGCAAAGTCACTTATTAAGCTTGCTTATTTACATGAGGATTTTTTTTGGTTTGCTAATATATAGAGTACCAGTGAGGTGACTCATTCTTGTGTTCACTGTTTTGATCCTTTCATGTTTTATGGAGTGTTCATAATTAAATGTTAAATAGTGCAAATTTAAAATAAATACAATAAAATTCAACTGTCTAGCCCCCTCCAGGACAATGTTTTTTTTTTTGTGTGGATTTTTTAGTGTGTGCTTACCTGTACTCATACAAACTGTATATTGTTATTTTAACCCCTTAAGGACAGACCCTTTGAAACATTTTTGGTCATTCTGGACAATGTCTATTTTAACATTTCTGTGCTGTTTGTGTTTAACTGTAATTTTCTTCTTTGTCATTTACTGTACCCACACAAATTATAGATTGTTTATATTGGGACAAGAAGGGCTTTCTTTAGATACCATCATATTGATCATATCCTATAATATACACTATAGAAAAAAATAACAAAATATGGAGAAAAAACACCATATTTTCTGACTTTTATTTTAATAATATTTTAATCATCTATAAAAGCTAATGAAAAAAACTGCTAAATACTATCATTTTACAATACATGGGTTGTATTTTACGATACAGGTTTTTGGGGTTGTTAGGGGGCTAAAAGGCCACATTTGAGAGGTGCACTTTTTGGTTTTCCGACTTGGAATTTTGACATGCAGACAACCTGTGCCCATGTCCAATTTGGGACATTTTGTAAGCCAGCCAGTGTAATTTACCCCATCAAACCATATATTTTTTAAATGTAGACACCCTAGGCTATTTAATATGGTGGTATGTTAACACTTTCCATGCATGCACTAATTCTACCACCAGCCTTTGTCAATTTGTAATTTTATTGTGTTTTTCTTCCACATACATTGTCCTTCAGACACAAATTCACAGATTTTGGTATGTGTTACTGTCACACAACACCCCAATATGTGTTCAGCAACATCTCCAAAATACAGTGATACCACCTATGCATAGGTTTGTCAGCTTGTTTAGGAGTTAAAAGGCCACATTTGAGAGGTGTGATTTTTGATTTTCCAACTTGCAATTTTGACATGTAGAGCAAAGAAGGGATTTTGCTCTTATAAGAGCCTTTGTAGTACTATAATAAATTATAGTACAAAAAAATTAACCCCTAAAAATGCACAGACAAGAAAAAATGTGCTGCTGTGATCAGTGGCAGGAAAGGGTTTAATAAAAAAGGGTACACTATATAAAGGGTATGGCTTTTATAAAAGCCCTTGGGTCTCACAATTTTATAAAACTTTATTTAATTTATTACAATTAAAAACGTACATATCTGTCTCTCACCGTCACTAAAATGCAAGTGAGGAAAGGGTGGCAGATCCAGATGGGTCAGATCAATATTTACCAATATTGATCTGACCAGGTGAATGGTGATGCTCATCTGTACATTTCATGGTTGCAGAACTATATCATGATTCTCAACATCAATCCAAAACAAAATATAGCTTCACCATAACTCGTTTTATGCAAGCACATATTTACATCTGCATGCATATATATGTTTTATGTATTTATTTACTGAATAAGATATACTTAACTAATTTTCTAATCTAACAAAAGTATTTAATACATAAAATATTAATTCCCATATAGAAATCAATTGATACTCAAAACAATCTAATCTAAACCCACATGTCAGGGCTCTACCCTGTCCTCCTGACTCATGTATTTAAAAGTCCAACATTTTGTGCTTATATAACTCCTTCCTCCTCTAGAGGTCTCCCTAACTTTGTTTTCATCTATTACTTTCTCCTCTGTTGGTGTCAGGTGCTTCAGTCACCCTCTCTAGGGTGTCCCTTCTTCACTCACCCTCTCTAATGTGTTCCTGCTTTAGTCACCCACTCTAGGGTGTTCCTGCTTAGTTACCCTTACCTAAAGCCTCACCCCTTGTTTAACTCTCTCTCTACCCCTACCTCTGCTTTGTCTACAGTCCCTGCTAGAGCTCTTTGTTTATACTGCAGTTCCTACTCAAAACCTTTTCCTATTCTGCAGTTCTTTGCTAAAGTTCCACTTTTGTCTCTGCTTCAGTCCGTATTCCAATCCTTAGTTCTTTGCTTCTATATCTGTTCTCACCCTTCACAATGAATAACAGCATGCAACCAGACACCTCCCCTATCCCTGTACTGAAACTCCTACCTGACCTGATAAAGGCACTGACACTACAGTTGATTATTCAATTAAGCTAGATTAGAGAAACAATTAAAAGGTTACACAAAATTTAAAAAGAAAAGTAAAAAACAAGTAAAATAAGATTCACTGCTGTTCAAAAGTCACTTAGAAATGTCCTTGTTTTCCATGAAAATATACATCAAATGAGTTGCAAAATAAATCGGAAACACAGTCAAGATGTTGACTTTTAAAAATGATAAACTTGGATTAGCTAACACAACATGCCATTGGAACACAGGAGTGATGGTTGCTGATAATGGGCCTCTGTACACCTTTGTAGAGTAAAAGGATTCGATGATACTCCAGGATGTGTCATGAAAATACTCTCCGATCCAAACCACAAGGAACAAATATAGGTATCCAGATAGGTAGAAAACAGAGTGCTATCTTTCCACAAGCTGGAGAGAACTAAGGCTGTATAAGGAACACCGCCCATACAAACGCAAATAGTTTGTGGGGAAAACTGAAACGCCACCTCCTCCTTTCCTGTTACATCCCACTGTGTGCAGCAGATGGCCTTACAGATTTCGTCTACCAGAGAACTGCTCAATCAACAGAAAAACATAGAAACATAGAAACATAGAATGTGTCGGCAGATAAGAACCATTCGGTCCATCTAGTCTGCCCAATTTTTTTTTTTAAGTACTTTTATTAGTCCCCCGTTCCCGGTATTAGTCCCCCGTTCCCAGTATTAGTATTTCTAAACTGTAGAACAAATATTAGAAACTATATAGACGGGATCTTTTTTACCATTTGTAATTGCATAAAAGATTATTCATGTCAAAGTTAGAAAAAGGGGGATTTGTTTTGCATTTTCTTATCATATTTTATTATTTTTAACTGTAAATGATATGATATGATGAAATGGTATCTTAAGAAAGCTCTATTTGTGGTGATAAAAATATAGAAAATGTGTGTGTTAAGCTGTAATTTTCCTCTTCTTTTCTCATTCAATGTTACCACACATTTTCTATATTTTTATCACCACACAGCTTAACACAAACACCCCAGAAATGTTAAAACAGCCATTGTCAAGAACAACCAAAACTTTCCCAGACGACCTGTTCTTAAGGGGTTAATTAGTTACAGGTATGTCTTCACTGCTATTTCACAATAAATGAAATGCCTGTGTTAAGTTTGGATTTCATTTTTGTCTGGATATTGCAGGTACAACCATATTCTGTGCAGACAGTTGTCCGTTTTTAGACCTCTATGTTGCTAAAATTCTTAAGACATGAAGCAGGTTCTTCTATTTGAAGCCAATTTAGTCAATAGTATTTAAAAATAGCTCTATGAATAGATTGTTTATGGCTATCATGCTTGTTTAAGTTCTGTGTCTCAATGGAAAAAACATGAAAAACAAGTAACGTGCAATATGATAAAATAGCCTGGAGTCACAAGCCTTTGTGACTCACTAGAGCAAAGCTTTCCTCACCCCTCTGGCACTTAAAGGATTATAGGCTTCAGTATAATGGATTTAATATATAGATATATTTTTTTCCATTTTTCTTTTTTCTTTGTTACATTATTAACCCACATAAAGAGTGAGTCATTGTAGACCTTATTCTGTTACCCCCTGGAGAATGCCTTTTTTTTTTTTGGAACTTTGATTTGAGGCACTGTATAATTTCTTATTTGGCAAACAAATACTGTTCTAACTGTAATGTGATAATTAAGACTGTAATAATTTATTATAGGTTGATAAGACATGTTATGTGGAGGCCCCATGTGTATGCTTTGCCATAGATTATTCGCTCTGAATAATACATGAAAATCAATTAAATTCTAACTCTATGTGCCCCGCTGTGCACAATAACCCAATGTTATGGATCTGTGTTTGCAAAGTTAAGCTAGATAGAAAAACATAAAAACATAAAAAAACAACAAATAATAATTTAACTATTAATTATTATTATAATTATCATCCCTATTAGTAGTAGTTTATAAAAATCAAGATATCGAGCAGCAAACATTTACATAACTGCTAAAATTAAACATGTAGATTCTATTGCTCAGCTGCGTGGCGTGTGCAGAGATGGCTCTGTACCTACTGATCAGTTTTAATGAAATTGAATGGAGAGTAATATGTATTCTTATTTTGCAATCTATTTCTGTTTGCAAAATTCTCCTAAAGAAGAGCCATACAATCCCTGTGATTGAACTAGTAGAACTGCCTGTTGTGTTTTTTTTTCATTATGTTGTAGAGAGATATACGGTAATGGTTCTGGAGTAAATATGCCTGTCAGGAACATAAATAGAATAATATTTCTTACATGCATTGTGCTAGTCAAGGGCTTGAAAAAAAGCTGAACACTAACATACTATGTATTTGGTGAGTCCGTTTTCTTTATGTTCATCAAAATACTTACACACTTTCTTTTTGGAGGTCCCAGGACAAAAAGGGGCAAAGCCTATTTATTTACTTATAATGTATTTTACCAGGAAGGATACATTGAGATTTCTCCCGTTTTCAAATGTCCTTGGTCTATGAGCATTGCTACAATAGGTTAAAATATATTAATGAAGCAGAGTTAAGCAAAACTGCGTGAGCTCTAGTACGATAGCTGTCAACATGTTTATCCTCAGGACTCAAATTTGTCCTTGGTCATTAAGTCACGACCCAAAAATAATTTCCTTTCCGAAAAATTATAATTTTATTCCAAAAAACAAGTTGTACAGTATTCTACAATGTACATATGCACTGTTCAAAACATGAAACAAACAAAAAAAAACAGGGCTTCATCGCAAAATGAATAGTGCAATGATTGTAGTGCAAGTGAAAATGAAAGTTCTATTAAGCTAAAAACGCAATAAAATAAAAAGCCATTGAAATAATAGTACTTATTAGTCCTGATTAGTATCTCAAAGTCTGGAGGTGATGGTAGACAAAACAATTAATGAACTGTTCCTATATTTTGTCTTCAGCTGGACCAGAGCTGAGAAGCCTCTCTAACAAAGATAGGCACATTAACCACTCACTGCTGTGTATCGACTGCATCAACCCCAAACTTTACTTGATCCATCTCAGATTAATTTTGAAATTGTCTCCCCAAAGTTAATGGTGAAGCACTGACTGTTTCCTAATCCTTAAGGGGTTACTGAAAGAGATATCAGCAGCAAAATCAGAACAACCCCATATGTTCCTTGGAGGGTTTATCAGCATCACACAGTGAATGCAGCATGCTCTAGGCTATATACCGGTGGTGTGGAACACATTTCCTGGCGTTTAGACTGACATACTGTCTACTGAATATGATTGGACAGGACCCCAACAAAGTAATGCGTTGGCAAAATTGGGACTGCTTGCAATGATGCTGATGTAGCATAGAGCTGTAGCTAACTGAAGCTTAATTTGCTTTTGAACGGTATTCTGTACAAGAACACATCTGACTGATTATGTTTTGGGGATGTTTAGACACTTTTTACAAGAACATTTTTCAAATCAGATTTGTATTAAGATACTACTTTAATATAAAGGAAATAAGCTTTGCCATGAAGTCTAAATGTCAAGTGAGCTCAATAGTATCTGTGATTTGTATTTCATGTGAAAATAGTCTTAGGTTTATTGGGTTTCCCATACATAGTGTAATATGAAATAATAGCACTTTGCCATTTGTCTGGTCATTGTGAAATAGATATTGGTAAAGAGTAGTAGCATGTTCATACTTTTGTTACAAACATAAATGTGCACAAATATAACAAACCCTACATGATCACATTGTGGGACAACCCACATACTAGACACCCTGCAGACGTGTCAAAAACTTTTGACAGCTCAGCTCAGTTGACTGCACATCACATTGTTATTATCACTGATCAAGCGGGGCCTGGAGTGAAATAGCTGCCCTGCATCTCATACATGTGGGTAAGTTAGATTTTAGTGATCTCTCTCTCTGAATTGTTACTAAATTGAGTGACTGTAATTATTGTTTGTAAATGGTTTCAAAAAAATCAATGTTTAAAAATCTTGGGAAGTATTTAATTGCGACACCCAGGGGAGTGCCCACATTAGGGTGTGATGGTTTAGAGAAGAGTCTAAAGTAGTCTTTAATGCTTGCACACACATTCTACTTAGTTAGATTTATTGTATAGATATGTGCACTTTAAAATTGTAAAATACCATAATAATCTGTAGGTTAGTTATTTTCCTCTTCTAAGAACCACTCTGGACTTTCTATCATTCACTGTAAAAGGCTTTAATAAATTCTTTTTTTCCCCTACCATTGTGTGAATATAAAGAAAAAAATCCCTTCCGCAAGGTCATGCACCAAGAGAGTCTTGCAGTTACTGAACATAGCTCCCACTAAAATGATCCAAATTGACTAGGAAATTCACTGCAACTTGTGTTATGACCCGGATTCATGTGACTAAGATATTCGACTGGATTAAATTAGTCCTTTAAAGTGTGTGAACACAGCACAATTCTGAAATATATTAGAAAAGCTACACTGGATTTAATACACTAAGAGTTGATACACATTAGCATATGTTAAATAAATTAAAATAAATGACACAACAATAAATAATCTGTTTTGGGTTTTTTCTTGTAGTTGAAAATACTTTTTCCTTTCTTTTTATTTTAAGTTGGCTAACACATAATAATGAAAGAGGGAAATGATTGGTTATGTTGATGTGTTTTACACTTGGTGTTAACCTAGAAATATATTTTTAACATTATCTCCCATTACAAATAGAACTATGGAAAAAAATGTAAGACTTTCCTTCTTCACGTTGGGGTTACCAGATTAGCAAATTTACTATAGAGGTCTAACTTTTACATGCTGCTTAGCTGTGTGTAAATTTTTATATGTGTTTATAGAGTAATCATTTAATTAATCAAGGTAATTCCTTAATAAATGTATTTACCCCCTCTGGACATATATGCAGGAGTGCATGTAACGTTTTGTGAACAAATTACAAATTGCCTAATTTATATTAGTGGGTATTTGCCATACTGGATCATTGATAAACTGTTTAAGGTAAATCTCAGAAATGTGCCCAGCAGTACTTGTTGCTATCATCCTCCAGGCTGAACTTCTAACATATGTATCTGTCTTTAGAGCATTACATAACATATCAGTACCCCTGTATTTTAATACCAAAATACCCTTTATACAGTGTTACAATGTTTTCTGGGTGGGGATATGTGAATACCTTTTATAAAGACCAGCTATTGTCTTTATTAAATTATACATGAACCACTTGCAGTATATATGTAACATTCAGAAGAGCATTCACTAAGATCAGCCAGCATCATGTGAGCAGTATATATGGCTGAGCATCATGGAAATTGTAGTTAACAACAGATGTCCTTTCCATGATGCCCAGCTAGTCACAGGTCTACACTGAGGTTGACTGAGTATCATAGCAATGATGAAAGCTAGTTAAACTCACAGGAGCTACAGTTGAGGCCAGTTGTTTACATACACCTAGGCTAAAGACATTTGAATTTCACCACTCCACACATTTTTTATTACCATACATTTTTTTCTGACAAATCAGTTAAGGCATCTACTCTGTTGACATCAAAGGACATCTTAAAACAATTAGTTACAGACACAATTCAATAATCAGATGTCCTGTTGGTCAAATGACCATATATTCCAAGTTGACCATGTCTTTAAACAGTCTGCTATATGCTTGGTTCCAGGCTCTACAGGTGTATTTAACTGTTTGGCAATAATGACCAGCACTATGTATGGAGGAAAAAGGTGAAGTGTTTTATCTGAAAAAATACCATCACAACTGGGAAGATTCATGATATGGGGATGTTTTGTAGGGACATTGTGCACTTCAGAAAACAGATAGCATGATGAAGAAAGAGGACTATCTAGAAATACTGAAGCAATATCTCAAGCCATCAGCTAGAAATGTTAAACTTAGTAGCTACTTCCAGTAGGACAATGATCCAAAGCATACATTCAAAGTTGTAACAAAATGGCTTATAGAGAACAAAGTCAAGGTTTTGGCCTAGACATCACAAAGCCCTGACCCGAATCCCATAGAAAACATGTGGAATGAACTGGAAAAAAAAGTGTCCGGGCAAGGAGTCCCACAAACCTGCCTAACTAACACCAGTTAGGAATGTGCAAATATTCCTTCTAAATGAGAAGCTTGAGAAAGGTTACCCCAAGCGTCTGATTCTAATTAAGTAATTAAAAGGTAAAGTTTTATATAATGAACTAAAGCTGAAGGAGTCTGTCTGTAATCAATTGTTTCAAAATGACCTCTGATGTAAACACAGTGTTTTCTAGGGTCCAGCAAACCCAGAAAAAAAAAGAGAGAAATCAAGTTGCAAGTGACATTTTACATAAGTATTTGAAAACAAAGAATATCCACAAGGGTTATGCTCAAGGTCTTACAAAAAGGTCTTAAACACAGTGAGGAAAATATTAAAATCCACACATGCAGGGCTGATAACAAAAGCATCATATCCCCTGTAACTGTTCTCGAAGCCACATTGTCCCTAAAAGGTGCATTTGTGACACTGCTGAAAATCCCAACATTTACTTGAAAAATGGTCTGTGTTTATATATCAAAAATAGTAAGGACAGATTATCTTGGTCAAACATTTTTTTTTATTTGCTTCAAACTGTTTATATTTTGTGATATGAGCAATGTGTTTTATGCTTTGCCAATAAATAATTTCAAATGTTTGTATTATTATTATTAGATTATTTTTTTTTTGTACTCCAGTTATAAATGATCCTTCTCTTCCTATCTCAGCAGTACTAAGAGGTTCATCGCCTTGGAAATCCCTTCAATCACATGAAGTTCATGACTGCATTTCCAGTAATCTCAAGCACTTGCAGTGTAATTCCTTTTTTCATTAGACCACCCTTTTAATATAACATCTGTGAGAGTCTTTTGTGAGTCATCCTTCTCAGCTTGCCATCGAATTCTTTGCAATGGCATTCAGGATGATTTTACACCAGTATGAATTATGAATTTACAGAACATCATTTAATGCAATGCTGATGGAGAGAGAGATCCAACTGATTGCATCATGTTTTAGACTTTGAAAACTGCAGACATCAAGCTGTTATTAGACTGCCACTCCCAGAACCCTCAGCTCAGATTAGGCTTGTTGTTTAATAGAAGATGGCAGGGTTGCATTCATCTACTGAGTGCTTTTTAACAGTGGGCCTGGACAGTATTTATGCAACACTTTTATTGGATTTAAGTGTTAACATCCAGTGACGTTATTTTTGTAAATGCATTTTAGACATATGGTCATTACATGGCCCAGAGCAGCACACAATTTGCTCCCATTTTCCTAAAATACTCTAAATACACCACCTTCCCCTTTAACCTTTTCACTCCCCTCATATATCTCCTGTCCTCCACTCGCTCTAAATTGTAAGCTTGCATGCAGGGCTCTCTATCACATGTATCAGTCTATCTCTGTTCATCTAACAAAGTATGTGGTTCCCTTCTATACACAAATTGTTCATGCTATATAAATAAATATTAATGTAATATACTTATTTTATGAAGCATTGTAGTTGTAATGTTAGTAGTTAGTTTTAAATGCTTGTTAGCGGAAAATGTTCTACTTACACTACATTGCTCTGCTGTTATTGGTCACATTCTTTTACATAACTATTCAGTTAATGGGCATATGTGAGTTAATGGCTTGCTGCATCAAGGAGTACAAGTTTTACCACACTAAAGAGGTCAATGGTCCTTGTGCAGAGGAGCCTTGTTTTGAATTTCAGGTCTGGACTGCCTTTATAAGTGGAACCTGACTGATATGCCAGTGAATAAGTCTCCTTTTTAATGGTGTAAGTGAACTAAATAACTTGTGAGCTCCACACAAGTGGGGACTATGGTGTTTCAAATATAGCATATGTCTGTCCTCTTTAACAGATATTTAATAAAAGACAAGAACACAGAAACCTGTAATAATGACTGTCCAACAAACAACTCAACACTTTCCAAGGCTAACCTGAATCTTAGTTTTCAGTCACAAGACCCAACATAACCCAGCATAACAAAGGTTGCTCCATCCATGTAGGATGCAGGGCAGGGAGAGACTGACTGAGATTTCCTTTCAATGGGTATATATATTATCTTGTAACATCACTGGAGGATTGACCTCATCGACAAAAATTCAAAAGAATTCTACCATTGAACCCCCAATGCTACCTGTTAACAGTTGTTACCTCCTAAGAGACTACGACATAAAACATTGCATTAACAAAGCTTGTTAAAGCTTGCAAAAGATAAAAGATGATCAAAAATATACCAGATTTTTCTTCATGGTAGTGGCTACATTGTTTTAGTTTCTGTAGCATATTGATTACATTGTATCTGTGTAGTGGTTACATTGTATCAGTGTCTGTGTCAGTGTCAGCACTGAATACCTATTTTTTAATATAACCATACAACATTTTGTAAATATTGTTAGCTATAGATGAGATTATGGTGCAGTCTATTAGTAAGTTTGACCATGGGGTTCTTCTATGAGTGCTGATAAAACACGATTAGGGCTAACAGGCTATTCAATATGCAATTTTGGGCTGATTTTCGTCCCTATTTAGTTTGGGTAACTTAGCCTGCAGAATCCTATGGATTTGGCATATTGTCAAAAGGGCTGAGAAAACCCCAAAATGGCTGGGATTTTAGCCACATTTCGAGCATTTCAATTTACCAGCTAATAGCTGGCAAATGTAACTGTAAAGCACAAAACAAACGCAGTAAAAAAAATATTTTTAAATGTTAATTGCCATGGTAATTGTTTATACATGCCATAATAGCATGATCTGAATAATTTTTTAAAAACATAAATAGTGCAATTATCATCTCATTCAACCAATCATGTAACAAATTACACACCTACCCCATACACCACTTAGTACCCCCAATAAAAGTTATTGATTTGCGATTTATACATATGTATGTTCAGTAACATATTTTTTTTATACACTGTCATCACAGATCTTTTGGTATAAAAAATACCAGTGATATCATGACAGCTGTAGGTTGGCATTACGCCACTGGTTATTGTTCACCATCAAAGCTGTTAGGGTATACATACCCACCTATGTGTATATAGAAGGATTATTGTACATATGTGAGGGTGCTAGGCAGTGGTGTGAATAGAAACTCCCATGCCATGGTGGTAAGATTGACATATCGCTCTCTGACCATGCAGCACATTGCCACACAATACCACCAGTGCAATACATTGCAAGTGCTGGGGTCACAGGGGTTGCCTCTGCAACTGAACTGATCACCCTAGGTGGCCCAGGTGACCCCTGAGACTACTGCAACCACTGAACTTACACATGATGTGTGGACATAACTGGTATGTGAACAATGAGGGTATATGGCAATGGTGGCATCATGTCGTGCTATGCTATGTGGTAATCTTACCCTGTGACATGGAAGTTCAGGCACTGAAATGTCGGTCATGAAATCAGCCATGATTTAGCCAGAATTTGGTCTGATTTTAAATTGAAAATTCGCTCTATATGAATGGAACTCCATGTGTTCTTATGCAGAAGATAAATGAAGATTAAAAATCATGCCCTTCACCGCTGATTTACGTAGCTGTGATTCGGCAATAGCAACCATCAGGATGTCACAAACGCAAGTGTTTTCTCAATACCTTTTTCCACATTGCCTTCCAAGTAAGTATACCTCTCTAACAGAAGAAAGACAATGTATTGGCCGGGAATTATACCTACTATTTTATATTTAAAAATAAAAAATATATATTCTTTAATATATTTAGTTCTCCTGTCTGTTTTTTTTTTTGTTCTTTTTTTTCAATTTCTAAGAAATACCAGGAATAATTTGCCATTTAAAAAAGGTGTGGATTTTTTTTCTGAGACATGCTAAAGAATTTCTCTGCCAAATATAAAGAATTAGTGTGAAATAACAGATCTTATCACCTTATTATCTTTATCTCTTTCCCTCTCTCTTTCTCAACCCTCTATGGATTTCTCTCTTGATCTGGCAGTCTTTATCTGTCTGTTTCTCTGTCATTCTCTCCCCTTGATATTTACTATTCCTTGCTGGCATGACTGCAGGATATTTACTGTGCGTACTAATTTTTTTTTTCTTAAATAAAGATATTCCCTTTGGTCTGATGCTGTACAATTTTATAAATAATCTCATAACAGGGGACTAAATGTGTGGCTGGGGAAAAAAAGTGAGATCACATTTCTGTACAGGCATGGAGCTTAGGTTTTATTACTCTGCACAATGTATAATTTTAAAAAAACTTGTCACATGAACCCATTAATGGCTTCCTGCACACTAATGGGACAGGAAGGGTTATTTCAGATTAAGGAGAGGGGGGTATTAACATAAACCTATTTGGGAGCTCTAGGCATTTAAATGCATATGAGCCCTTTCATATTTAAGTAATAACATGCTTTGGAAGCAGATCATTGCTTGGAAAATAAACCGATCTCTTTCTTGCAATGACCCCTTTAGACTGTGCAGTCTTGATTACAGATTACACAGACAGAAGGATGGCTAATTCATAATCTTGCAGCAAATGTAGAAGTGAATCATAAAGAAGAAGAATTACAGATCCTTAGCAGAAAATGAAAATAAAAAATTGAAGACAGGCATTTTATATTTTTAATGGCAACCTGGTTTTAGTCTGCCGTTGGTATTTACCATAATTAAACTAAATTATATGCAAGAATTTACATTAGTCCTTTATATAGGATTTTAATATAACATTTAGATTAGAATTGAGGCGTAATTTTATGCCAACAGAGCTGCCCTTAGTAGCACGCTCTGCAGAACAAATACAAACCTGTATAATGTGTGTAGTAATGACATTAAAGGGTCTACTCCATAAAAAGAGAATTGCAGGGAATGAAGATAGGAATGTCAAACTTTAAGCCAAATTACACTAGTTGGAACATTTCTCCCATTCAGCTGCATTGGAGAATTTTCTAGGTTGGCATACAGTTTGACATTCCCTTCTCACTTCCCTGCATTTCTCTCTCTACTGAGTAGACCAGTAAGTGATTGAATAGAAAAAGGATTCAATTTTCTTTTAAAAAGCTGGAGCCTATGGTTAGTAAAGATCTTGTGTGTAGCCATGTGCTATTTGATACATTGCTTATCTCTACATGTTATTAAAGGGACAGTCTGCTTGAATAATGCATAGAATTTTTTCCAGTGTGATTTCATGCAGGCATTCTGTATACATCACATTTTTAATATTTGACTCAAGCCCTCCCCAGTGATTACTCTGCATGTTTACTGCAGGTGCGGCAGCACTGATTCTATAGACATTATTCTCCTCAAATTGAGTCTACTGAATGGCCTATGAGTGACCTTGCTCTTGTACACAGAAGGATCTCTTAACAGTGCAACACATTGTCTGATTACATCACTAGAGAGACAGAATATTCCATTCATTTGCATTGGTTCCTGCAAAAAAAAAAAAAATAAGGAAAAAAAGGAAATTACTTTTACTCATTTAGCATGGGCAGTCCTGGTTTCTTGCAAACTGCTGTAATTTCACAATTTCTTCTAGCTGTAAGTATTTTATATTTTAAGCAATGCAAAATGTAAGACATGCATTTTAAAGTACTTTGAAAGCACATTAATATGCATTAATATTAATACTGGAGAATGATCGGGATAAAAATGGATAGGATCTGTAGTACACACTTAGATCAAACTCCAGAAGCATTTTTGCTTCATCTGGACACGCAGTCATGTCCCGTAGAAGGAAATTGATCATACATTGTCTCACAGCCCACGTCTCACGTCTGTAACCCCGACATGGATTCAAGTAAAACAACAAGTGCTGATGCAACTGAACATGGAAGCAGGTATTGCTTTCCAATTCAATGTATTCGGGGGGGAAAAAGATAACTGGAATAAATGGATCAAATTGATACAAGAGGTGTAGACCCTGAGAGCGTTGGTATAAAGAACTACTCCGACATACTAGTTTTGCCCCCCCCCCCCCCTCCTACTACGGATCTCTTTCCCTCCTCGACAGTGCGATAGGTATGTTAGTCTGAATGAATGTATTGTCTAGGTCTTAGTTTTATATTAATGAGATAGCCATATGGAATGTTAAACATGTTTGATATCACGGTTATTTCAGACGGACTCAATAATATATGTTAACGGCAAAGTATGTCCAAGTATGTCTTGTTGTCAAGTTTTTTTTTTCTGTGTAATTGTGTATGTGTAAATGTTATTTTTCCTATTAATAAAGAATATATAATTTAAAAAAATAATATGCAATAATATTTGTAAGATGTATTTTGGGCACTAGACAGTCCCTTTAAGATGCATGGATTTGGTAGCTACTTTCTACTTGATTCATCTCTGTCCTTTAATTTTACGTTTTTTTTTAACACTCTATGCATTTAACAAATATGACAAAAACAATAATAAAACCAAACTTTTCCATAACACATTTTTCAATTAATTCATAGAGCATAAAAACATTTCTTTGTTTTAAATCGTTCTGCAGTTTCAACTGCATATTTAGTAATCCATTCATATTTATTAGGAATGACTCAGAAACTGCTGAACTATTGCATAAAAATATGTTATTTGTTCTCAACCATTTTGTCCTCCCTTCTGTTAAAAAAAGTTATACCAAGTAAGCTGAAAGTTTTGTGGTAATGAGGGCTATTCACTAAAACTGAACTGGCAAGTGAATTTCAAAAATCAGGTGTGGAACAATTTTCCACTTGTTTCTTAAACAGCCATGCATAGTATGCACAACTACCATTATACTCTGCTGTAAAATCAAGCTATATAGCATGGTGACCCTCTTCTGCATGAGATTCTGTTCTAACCGCAACATTATTGGGGTGATACTCCTGAGTGGGAATCCATTTTAAATCCTAACTATACATAGGATGTTTTTCACATTTCACATTTTTCAGCTGAGGGAAACCCTTTTTTTTCAATCCTCACACACTACTTCCAGAGCTTGGCTCTGATCCTTTATAATAAGACTAACACATCTTTTCTTTCTACACCTTTGAAGAAGCCATGTGTTGAAACGCGTCAGGTTGTCTTTTTAACACTGGTGCCGAAAAAGTGTTTTTGTATAATTTTAAAAAGTGTCTTTGTATCACTGGATTGTTTTTATAGATATTATTATTAGTTAAACATTTTTATTATAATAATTACATTTGTTTTTATTGTTTTCCTTTTTCCAGTGTGTAGTCTTGTTGTAAGCACTAACACCATCTTCCTGATGTTTGAAGTTTACTTGTCAGTTCAGTATTAGTAAATAACCTGTAATATCATAATGGTTGAACCACTTTAAATGGGCTGTCTAGTGCCCAAAATGCATCTTCCAAATATTAATGCATAATATTAAGAAACTGTGAAATATATCAGCAGTTTGCAAGAAACAGTGCCCACACTAGCTGAGTAAAAGTCATTTCCATTTTTTTTTTTTTTTTTGCTGCAGGAACCAATGAGAACAATGCCATTCAAATGAATGGAATATAGTGTCTCTCTCGTGATGTCATCAAACAATGTGTTGCACTGTTAAGAGATCCTGCTGTATACAAGAGCAAGGTCACTCATAGGCCACTCAATAGACTCAATTTGAGGAGGACAGGAAGTGACTAAATGAAACAAAACTTTATATCCTCAGTGTCTATATAATCAGTGCTGCCGCACCTGCAGTAAACATGCAGAGTAATCACTGAGGAGGGCTTGAGTCAAATATTAAAAATGTGATTTATACACAATGCCAGCATCAGATAACACAGAGATAAAAGCCTGTGCATTATACAAGCAGTAATCTTCATCTTGCACCAAAGTGAGTTTGGGGACTAGACTGTCCCTTAAACAACATGTAGACTATCTAATGCTCTACTGATCAATGATTTCATTTAAATATGCTAACATAATAAAGACAAAAAATCTTAATGTATCCACATAGCATATATTACATAGCTGACCCAAGCAAAAAGGGAGGTTTCGAGTACCACAGCCATTACATATGGGGAGGGCATGTCTGTGACTCAAGTATAAATTCCAACAGAAAACAGATAAATACACTACACATCTATATGACAGAAACAGCAGCGCTGAGTCAAACTAGCGTTTCACTACTAGTAAAAATGTGTGAAAAAAGGTGAATCAGTGCGCTTCTCCTCTACACACACTACACACTGAGGTTACCCTTTATAATGAGGTAATCTCTCCTCCCGGTATTATGCAAAGTGAAAAAACATAAACATATAACATAATTTAGTGTAGTATATTTGTGAAAGGACTTGTTATATAAAACCATAGAGCTTACCCACTCACATATTTCTGAGCAGTAACCTACTCAGTGTAAGAAAGCATCCAGGAGCCCCTGTGCGGTCTAGCAGATGGAGAAACTCTGGTTTTCTTCAATAAATTTCCACTCCAATACAATATGGAGGAAAGAACAAGGGTTAAAGAGTAAAAACTTACATTAAAAAAGCCGTATCCAACATAGATGCTTTAAACAAAATCTTGTAAAGTGTACTGGACCTGCAAAAGCGTCCTTCCTCCGCACAAGGCACTTCTGCTCATCCACAAGGAGTTTTCAAATGTCACCTATAAAGGGTAACCTGCGTGTAAATAGTGTTGGGAGAAGAGCACTGATTCACCTTTTTCATAAATTCCAACCAACAAAACTATTATTTTTTTGTTTTATTTCAAATAACAATAAAACAAACATTACAGTAACTTTTACAGTAAATAGTTTTGACACCCTATGCAAAGTAGTAAAAAAAAAAATGATACAAGTATGGCTACACATAATAATATAATGAATTCAATTATTAACTATTAAAACCTGATAGCTACATTAAAAGCTTTATATTAGAAAATACTTGACAATATATATATCTGAGATCCAAATGTTAAGAAAAATCAAAACTATCTTTACAGACACTGGCATTTAAAACATTAGAGCAGCACACGACATAGGCATTATTCTAACATAGAAATAAGTGCATGATGTTCTAGTCCAATATATAATGACAATTTCATTGTTTTCGAGGAGAAGACAGTGGGTGTAGAATCTTCAATATGTATATTTATAGAGAGCCTGACAAAAATCATTTAAAATTACTTATCACCTAAACCTGATGTGAATGATTATCTGTTTTGTTTTCAGTTAAATAGCAACTCCACATTTTCTGCAGTCTGGGGACTCGTACGACACGGCAGCTCACTCCTCATTATCTTGCTCAAATGTCAACACTATGGAAACTTCACACTTCACAGAGCGAAAACAGGTAATAAGAAAAACATGCTTATTTTGGTACATTATGAACTGTTTCTGCACTGCATAATGGATTTTTCAATAATCACTCAAAATATTAATCGATTGGTGCCATTACGAGAAGAAATGTAAAAAAAATATATAAAACTGTGGTAGCCACATTATCAAGAAATATATAGATAGCATATTAAAACATTGATTTAATTTTGATGTCACCACTGTAGTAAAAAAAAATAATAATAATAAGCAATGGTTGAAAAGTGGTAAAGAACCTTGCACTAAAGCCATTTTGGCAACGGTGCTATATCCAACATTTATGGGGATTTTTTTTTTAATGGTGCATCTGCCATCATTTAGGACATGGCAATTGCTCACTTTTTTTTATTTTTTATTTATTTTTTTTTAACATTCCCAACACTTTTATGTGTGGGAGTTTTTCTAAATAACACACAAAATGTTTTTGACAAAAACATTTAGATGTCAAATATGTTGGAGAGCACCAGAAAGCACAATGAGTTATGGGACTATGAACCTTGAATTTGGGTGTGCATGCACCTCAGTTATAAACATAAAAATGTGTTCATTTAAAAAAATAAAATACTAGTATTGTTATAGTATTATTATATATTAAAATAACAACATCATTCTAACACTGCAGAAATAAGAGAAATAATGATCATATTTATTCTGTATATTATAACGTAAAAAGGCTCAAAGGGACTCTGTCACTACCTTTTATTGTTGGTCTCTGTACAAAATACTGAAGTTGCCATTATGAGCCATTAACTGAAGCTGTCATTATGCCATTATGAGCCAAAAACTGACACTGCCAATATGTGCTGTTGTGGTCCTTCCCAGCAGGCTTATAAAGTGGCTTACTCTTGTCAAATTGCCGACAAACAGGTGTGTCCACTCACCTCTATGTTCCTTGCACGCAAAATAATGTTCCTGTTTCATAGCTCTGAAAAACTCCAGTGCTAGTGAGGAAGTCTTATGTGATGAGACTTAGATTTTTGATGAAACAGGGAGGTAGGTCTCTTCTTAATTGAGGCATGAAAAGGCTGTCTACATGGTTATTATAAGTGTGAAAAATGATAATTAGTTCCACAGTGGGCAGTAGGTATTCTAGGGTCGGTGCTTAGTTAACCTGGTATGATACAGCTGTAGTATAACAAAACATTACAGCTCTTAACATTATATAAATAAGTAATTGTATATGAAGACATTTTCATTTTTAAATTCACCAAAAAATGCATTCTTTTAATTTGCACAAACAAAATTTGCTACTGTTACGTAGCAAGTGTTAAGTATTTGTAAAAGTGTCTTAACATTCTTGAGACGATTCACTAAAAGGGGAGTTGCAGGTGAAATGAGGTGAGTTGAACATTTCAAGAAAGTTTGGAGAGAGAGAGAAAACAAAGCCACGTGGAGCTTAGTTTTCTATTCCCAGATTCCCTGGGGGAGGTAGTGAAAACCTAATTTCGTAAAATATTTTTTAAGTAATCTTTTAAAAGTTATTTTTTAAAATTTCACCGAGTTGAACATTTCATCTCATCAATTTTACTATACATTGTGCATTGTGGTGAATTTCCCCCACCAAGCAAACTCTCCAGGTTTGCCCCCTATACATTGTATAGCTAAATGTATGCAACTCACCTTTTAGTGAATATCCCCTTCTGATGTGCAAATGATGAGTAGTAGCTTATTAGCACTAGTGGTGGTCATGACTGTTATAGAATCCAGTGAAAACATTGTTTTCTGCCTTAGCTGACTAGCTAACACTTCCAATGGCACTCCAATTGCACTGCAAGTCTGATGTGTCAGCTGCATGTAATGGCAGAACAATATGGGATGTGTAGTAAACAAACCTATGCCACGCACACAGAAACAAAGCAATGAGAGGTTCATATACATTATGTCTTAAACAGACCTTACTCATAAGTTAACTTCCAATTCTGAGGGTCTACTCAATAAAGACAGAATTGCATGGGACTGCAGGGAATTTCAAACTTAAGTAGCTAAATTGGAAAAATTCTCCCATTCAGCTGCATTGAAGAATTTTTCAAATTCGGCTACATTGGCCTAAAGTTTGACATTTCCATCTCAATACCCTGAAATTTTCTCTTTATTGACTAGAACCTCTGATCTTTAATTAGGGTCCTTTTGTATTTTAGCACCCTGTACAATGCAAGCAGCTAAAAAGAATTTATAAAATTAACCATGTAGCAAAAAAAAAATTTCAATGGATTTATCACAATAAATATAAAGACTAAAATATACTATAGTTACTGTCCCTACTGATTATTTACCCAGATAGTAAAATATATTTGTGTAAAAATGTATGCTGTTCTACCATTATCCTCATCAGTGTCTGAAAGAGGGACTTGCTCATGCCATTGTACAGAGCACTGGTGAGACCTCACTTGGAGTATTGTACGCAGTACTGGAGACTGTATCTCCAGAAGGATATTGATACTTTGGAGAGAGTTCAGAGAAGGGCTACTAAACTGGTTCATGGGTTGCAGGATAAAACTTACCAGGAAATGTTAAAGCATCTTAACATTTATGGCTTGTAGGAAAGACGTAACAGGGGGATATGATAGAAACATTTAAATACATAAAGGGAATCAACACAGTAAAAAAAGAAAAAAACTACCACAACTAGAGGACATAGTCTACAATTAGAGGGGCAATGATTTAAAAGTAATATCAGGAAATTGCAGACAAACAGGTGTGTCCACTCACCTCTATGTTCCTTGCACGCAAAATAATGTTCCTGTTTCATAGCTCTGAAAAATTCCAGTGCCAGTGAGGAAGTCTTATGTGATAAGACTTAGATTTTTGATGGAACAGGGAGGTAGGTCTCTTCTTAATTGAGGCATGAAAAGACTGTCTACATGGCTAATTTGCATACCATGCTGCTCATTAGCTTTGGAAGCCGAAAAGAAGAGAAGAAATCAGAATACTACTGTTTAAAACTTAAGTAACTACTAATATAAACTTTTTAGAAGAGAAATGAAGGAGCTTTCTTATATATTTCTACTTCTTATTAACCTTAGAGGAGTTCCATTAATGAAATACACTTCACATTGTGAAGCCTAATTATATGGTGCTAGTCAGCAGTCCTAACTGTTCATTTTAGTTGAGACATACATAAAAAGTGATACCTAATGTAAATTACTGTTTCAGTGTTTAAACAGTAGTCATAATAATATTTTTTCTATGTAAATAGCACAGGCTACAGTTAATTCTGACTGCTTAATTAGCACTTTACACACTGTATCATATTTGTTTTTCGCAGTTTCAATGCGTGGAAATTATAAGTGTGAAAAATGATAATTAGTTCCACAGTGGGCAGTAGGTATACTAGGGTTGGTGCCAAGTTAACCTGGTATGATACAGCTCTAGTATAACAAAAAATTCCAGCTCTTAACATTATATAAATAAGTAACAATTGTATATGAAGACATTTTCATTTTTAAATTCACAAAAAAATGCTTTCTTTTAATTTGCACAAACAAAATTTGTGACTGTTACGTAGTAAGTGTTAAGTATTTGTAAAAGTGTCTTAACATTCTTGAGTCGATTCACTAAAAGGGGAGTTGCAGGTGAAATGAGGTGAGTTGAACATTTAAAAAAAAAATTTCAATGGATTTATCACAATAAATATAAAGACTAAAATATACTATAATTTTTTTTGAAATGGCATTCAAACATTATAAAAGCAAGGGATCAACATTATCATTTATAAAATACAAAGATGCCAACAAAGCCTGCAAAAAGGCAATTAAAATGGCTAAATTGGAAAACGAGAAAAGGATTGCTAAGGAGAGTAAAATTAACCCCAACATTTTTTATAAGTATATAAATGGAAAAAAGCTAAAGAGGGAAAATGTTGGGCCCTTGTTATCCCAAATGGGAAATTTGGTAAGTGAGGACAGAGAAAAAGCAGACATTTTAAATACTTTTTTTTCTTCGGTTTACACTAAGGAAGAACAGATGGATGAGCCCCTGCTACCGGAAGTTACGGAACAGTCACCGCAAACATGGGATTGGCTGACACAGGAAAAAGTGTTTAAGCAATTAAACTCTGTTAAGATAGACAAGGCCCCAGGGCTAGATGGTTGTCAGGATCTACCACGAAGTAGATCTCCCGAGTACCCCGTCTTACTCACCTTGAATCCCGCTCCGGTAGCGCGCACACTGCTGCCAATGAAATCGGAGGCGCGTCCCCGATGACGTCACGCCCGTCGCGTGCACGCCAGACGCGGGAGATTTAAAAGGGAGAATCACCTTGCACTCCTTGCTTGGTGATTCTCGTGTTCCTTGCTCAGCGTTATACCCTACTCTCTTTTGATTGCTTATTGACCCTGGATTGTGCCCTGACTACTCTGCCTGCCTATTCCCTCGACCCTGGACTGTCCTATTACCTCTCTGTCTGCCTGTGCCCCACTGAACCCGGTTTGTACCTCGACTATTCAATTTACTATAACCACCTACCTGCTGGATTACAGTGCTGTTACTTTAACCACCTGCCTGCTGGATTACAGTTGCTGTTTAACGTTAACCACTTACCTGCTGGATTACAGTGCTGTTACTTTAACCACCTGCATGCTGGATTACAGTTGCTGTTTTACGTTAACCACTTACCTGCTGGATTGCAGTACTGTTACTTTAACCACCTGCCTGCTGGATTACAGTTGCTGTTTTACGTTAACCACTTACCTGCTGGATTACAGTTGCTGTTTTACGTTAACCACCTACCTGCTGGATTACAAACAGTTCTGTGTTCCTGAGTACCCAATATTGCTGGTGAGTCTTTACCTTCAGTGTGTTGCTCTTATCTATTATTGTGTCTGCATCGAGGTCTCTATCCAGTTCTCTACAGACCTCACATAATCACCAAGCCAAACTATCATGGAGACCGCAGACCTCACGAATGCTCTCACTGCTCTCACCCAGCAGTTAACCAATCTTACCCAATCTGTACAAGACCTACAAGCAGGTCAGGCCCATATGCAGCAGCAGATACAACAGCTACAAGCCAACCCTGGGAATATTCCAGACCCTGTCATTGCAGCTCCTGCACCTCCCCCAGTTCCTATCATGGTAGAAGGAGCTACAGCACTCGAACCGCAAGTAGCTCTACCTGAGAAATTCTCAGGTGATAGGAAAAAATACCGTACCTTTCTCACTAACTGTCAGATATTGTTCAATCTACGTCCACGTACCTATGCCTCTGATTACGTCAAGATCCACACTGTCATTTCCCTACTTACTGAAGAACCCCAATTATGGGCTCACCACCTTCTACACACCAACAGCCCTCTATTAGAGACATGGGGATCCTTTCGTCAAGCACTGGACTCATTGTATGAAGACCCCTTCAGAATCTCCTCTGCAACCAACACCATTCGTGCTCTTAGACAAAACCGCAGACCAGTTGAAGAATACATCACTGAATTCAGAAGAGTAGCTCTCGAGACTACTTGGAATGAATCAGCGCTGCTGGACCAATTCCGTCTGGGATTGTCTGACGGATTAAAGGACGAGTTGGCGCGGGTTGGTATTCCATCTTCCCTTGACGATCTTACTCGGTTAGTAATACAGATTGACCGAAGATTGCGAGAACGAAGAGCTGAGCGGGTATCCACACCTAGTACTATGACGCCTTCTTTCAATCCCTCTTATAAGGAGTCCAGAGCTCCTACACCCTCACAAACAGAGGAACCTATGCAGATCGGATTGGTACGAGGCCCGTTGTCCCCTGAAGAAAAAACACGTCGCAGAAACCTCAATCTCTGTTTATACTGTGGGAGATCGGGTCATGGTTACCGTGACTGCCGCGCTCGTCGACGAACTCCTGACGGTAAGGATTTTTCCGTTTTAAAAGAGAATGATAGGGGTTTAGCCTCCTACAAAACACCCCATTTATCTATACCCCTCTTTCTGCAGTGGACTGAGCCCCCTATATCCATGATTGCCATGGTTGACTCCGGAGCCAGCGGATGTTTCCTGGATATTGATTCAGCTAAAAACATGTCTATTCCCACTTGCAAAAAATCTTCCCCAATACATATCCAACTGGTGGATGGTAGCCCACTGAAGACAGGACCTATCACACATGAGACCGTTCCGCTTGTAGTAACCATCGGTGAAAGACACCAGGAGATACTAAAATTTGATATTGTTCCAGCTCCTCTTTTTCCCGTTATCCTGGGCCTCCCATGGTTACGCAAACATAACTCTATCATCAATTGGGAGACTGGTGCCTTCTCCTTCAACTCCCAAGTTTGTACTCAACAGTGTCTTACTCCTCCTGCTTTGTGTGTTACGTTGGGAGAGGGTCCAATCAGGAACATACCAGCCGTTTATTCCCAATTTCAGGATGTATTCGAAAAGAAAAAGGCCGATGTACTTCCTCCCCATAGAGACTATGATTGCCCTATCGATCTACTCCCAGGAGCCTCTATCCCATTCGGAAGAATATACCCCCTTTCTGAACCAGAACTCGCTAATCTCAAAGAATATATTGATGAGAATTTAGCTAAAGGGTTCATACGTCCATCTACTTCACCAGCAGGAGCAGGTATATTCTTCGTCAAAAAAAAAGACGGGGGTTTACGACCTTGTATCGACTACAGAGAGATGAACAATATAACAACCAAAAACCGTTACCCATTACCTCTCATTTCTGAACTATTGGACCTGTTAAGCTCAGCACGGGTTTTCACGAAAATCGATCTTCGAGGCGCTTACAATCTGGTCCGGATCAGGAGAGGGGATGAATGGAAGACGGCCTTTAGATCACGTTATGGACACTTCGAATACTTGGTCATGCCTTTCGGTTTATGCAACGCCCCTGCTACATTTCAACATTTTGTTAATGACATTTTTCGTGACATATTGGATCAGTTCGTCATCATTTATCTGGATGACATCCTCATTTATTCTCCATCCCTAACGTCTCATAGAGAACACGTACGCACAGTTCTCACCCGTCTACGACAGCATCAATTATATGCGAAACTAGAGAAATGTGAATTTGAAAGGAGAACAGTGGAGTTTTTAGGATTTATCCTTTCACCTAACAATATACGGATGGATTCCAAGAAAATTACTGCAATTTTACAATGGCCTACCCCCACGAATAGGAAGAGCATACAACGTTTTGTGGGTTTTGCAAACTTCTACAGGAAATTCATTAGAAACTTTTCCAAGCTTATCCAACCGATCACCGCACTAACCTCCAAGAACAAGATATTCAGATGGACGGATGCAGCCCAGGATGCTTTTGAATCCCTGAAAGTACGATTCACTACAGCACCTATTCTGATCTTACCTGATTCCTCTAGACCGTTCACCCTGGAAGTGGACGCCTCAAATACGGCTGTGGGTGCCATCTTATCCCAGAGACATCAAGATGATGGACAGTTACACCCAGTGGCCTTTTATTCCAGAACACCGACGTCAGCCGAAAGAAATTATGACGTAGGAGAACGAGAACTTCTAGCGATAAAACTCGCACTAGAGGAATGGCGACACTTATTGGAGGGCGCTTTACACCCCATTACGGTTTTTACTGATCATAAGAACCTTGAATATCTACGAACCGCTAGAAGACTCGAACCCAGACAAGCCAGATGGGCGCTGTTCTTCACTCGGTTCCAACTACACATCACCTACCGACCTGGCTCTCGTAACCTAAAAGCTGATTCCCTTTCTAGGATCTCCGAGACGGAAGAAATCCACAAGGAGGTTCCTAACACCATACTCCGTTCTGATAATTTTTTATTTGCCACACAAAGTATTTGGGATGCTATCCGATCCAAGACGTCTATTTCTACGCTACCTAAACAATATCAATTCGTGTACAAGGATGGTTTGTACTATTACTCCGACAAAGTTTATGTTCCACCCGATGTACGTTTACAAATACTTCAATTCTTTCATGACTCTCCAGCGGCTGGCCATGGAGGCATTCGACAAACTCAAGACCTGATTCAACGCACTTTTTGGTGGCCTAAACTACGTGAAGAGGTTTCTAGATTCATCTCTTCCTGCGACATATGTGCCCGTGCCAAAGACGGCCATCACAAACCTCCAGGGTTACTACAGCCATTACCCATACCTACCAGACCCTGGGGAGAGATCTCTATGGACTTTATTACCCACCTACCACCATCTCGTCAATATACTACGCTAATGGTCGTAGTAGACCTTCTCACTAAATTGGCACATTTCATTCCTAGTCCAGGTCTTCCTTCTGCCTTCCAGACCGCCGATCTCTTTATACAAGAGATCTTTAGGCTTCATGGTTTACCTGACAACATTGTTTCTGATCGGGGCACCCAGTTCACGTCACACTTCTGGAAGGCATTTTGTACGGAACTGCACATACAACGCTCTCTTACTACTGCCTTCCATCCTCAGAGTAACGGTCAAACTGAACTTACCAATCAAACCCTCGAACAATATTTGCGTTGTTTCACCACCCATCTCCAAAATGATTGGGCCAAGTTTTTATCTTTAGCAGAATTCGCCTACAACAATCATATACAAAGATCAATTGGGATGTCTCCATTTTTTGTCACCTATGGCGTTCACCCATCTATGCTTCCGGGAGCACCTATCACCAGTAGCGTCCCATCTGCTACCATTCATGTGCGCAATCTCACTGACACATATGCTTCACTTCGCAGAACTTTGACGAACGCTCAACAACGCTATAAGATGTTCGCTGACCGTCACAGATCCTTGCCTCCACTCTACAAGGTGGATGATAAAGTTTGGCTATCTACAAGACATCTGAAACTTTCATGTCCAACAAAGAAACTTGGTCCCAAATTCATTGGTCCTTTTTCCGTTTCAGAAGTGATCTCGCCCTTAGCCATCAGACTGCAACTCCCTTCTTCTATGAAGATCCATCCGGTTTTCCATGTCTCTTTACTGAAACCTTGGGTGGACAGCGGATTCCCTGGAAGACACGTTCCTCCTCCGAGACCCGTTCTAGTCGATGGCATTGAAGAATACGAGGTGGAGGAGGTTCTCGACTCCAGATTGCATCGGGGGCAACTCCAGTACCTCATTCATTGGAAGGGTTATGGTCAGAGTGACAGATCCTGGGAGCCGGCTAGGATGGTGCATGCGGTTGACTTGGTTCGTACCTTTCACGAGTTGCACCCTGATCGCCCTGGTCGTTGGCGTGCCCGGAGGTCTCGCCTTGGGCGGGGGAACTGTCAGGATCTACCACGAAGTAGATCTCCCGAGTACCCCGTCTTACTCACCTTGAATCCCGCTCCGGTAGCGCGCACACTGCTGCCAATGAAATCGGAGGCGCGTCCCCGATGACGTCACGCCCGTCGCGTGCACGCCAGACGCGGGAGATTTAAAAGGGAGAATCACCTTGCACTCCTTGCTTGGTGATTCTCGTGTTCCTTGCTCAGCGTTATACCCTACTCTCTTTTGATTGCTTATTGACCCTGGATTGTGCCCTGACTACTCTGCCTGCCTGTTCCCTCGACCCTGGACTGTCCTATTACCTCTCTGTCTGCCTGTGCCCCACTGAACCCGGTTTGTACCTCGACTATTCTATTTACTATAACCACCTACCTGCTGGATTACAGTGCTGTTACTTTAACCACCTGCCTGCTGGATTACAGTTGCTGTTTAACGTTAACCACTTACCTGCTGGATTACAGTGCTGTTACTTTAACCACCTGCCTGCTGGATTACAGTTGCTGTTTAACGTTAACCACTTACCTGCTGGATTACAGTGCTGTTACTTTAACCACCTGCATGCTGGATTACAGTTGCTGTTTTACGTTAACCACTTACCTGCTGGATTGCAGTACTGTTACTTTAACCACCTGCCTGCTGGATTACAGTTGCTGTTTTACGTTAACCACTTACCTGCTGGATTACAGTTGCTGTTTTACGTTAACCACCTACCTGCTGGATTACAAACAGTTCTGTGTTCCTGAGTACCCAATATTGCTGGTGAGTCTTTACCTTCAGTGTGTTGCTCTTATCTATTATTGTGTCTGCATCGAGGTCTCTAACCAGTTCTCTACAGACCTCACAATGGTATACACCCAAGGGTCCTTAGAGAGTTAAGCATAATTCTGGCCAGACCAATATTTATGATCTTTAGGGATTCGTTCAGTTCAGGTATAGTGCCAACAGACTGGCGAAAGGCAGATGTCATTCCAATATTTAAAAAGGGATCAAAATCTCTGCCTGGTAATTATAGGCCAGTGAGCTTGACATCTGTAGTGGGGAAATTATTTGAAGGATTGCTAAAGGTGTACACTCAAGAATACATCTTGAATCAGAATATAATTAGTAAAAGTCAACATGATTTTGTGAAAGACAGGTCTTGTCAAACAAACTTAATAACATTCTATGAAGAGGTCAGTAAAAATATAGATCTAGGTGTGGCAGTTGATGTGATCTATTTGGATTTTGCTAAAGCATTTGATACAGTTCCACACAAAAGGTTACTCTACAAATTGAGAGAAATAGGATTGGGGGCAAATGTATGTATTTGGATTGAAAATTGGCTAAAAGATAGAACACAGAGGGTTGTTGTAAATGGTAAAGCTTCAAATTGGACCAGGGTAGTGAGAGGAGTACCTCAGGGGTCTGTTTTGGGACCTCTTCTTTTTAATCTGTTTATTAATGATCTCCCACGTTGTGCTAAGTGCCATGTCTCAGTGTTTGCTGATGACACAAAATTAGGTAAGGTAATAAAGACTAATCTTGATGTTTTTTCTTTACAGGAAGATTTGGACAGAGTAGGGAAGTGGGCAAGAAAGTGGCAAATGAGGTTCAATATAGACAAATGTAAAGTTATGCATTATGGGAAAAATAATAACAAAGCAACATATACGTTAAATGGTATTTCCCTGGGAAAAACTACTAACGAAAAGGATTTAGGAATCATTGTAGATAACAAACTTGGCAACAGTGCCCAATGCCAGTCAGCAGCTGCAAGGGCCAATAAGATATTGGCATATATAAAACGAGGTATAGATTCACGGGAGGAGGACATCATCTTGCCTCTTTACAAATCAATGGTAAGACCTCACCTTGAATATGCAGTACAATTCTGGGCACCAGTCCTTAAAAAGGATATTAAGGAACTAGAAAAAGTGCAAAGGAGAGCTACAAAATTAATAAGGGGATTGGAGGATCTTAGTTATGAAGAGAGACTTAAAAAATTGCATTTATTTACTTTAGAAAAAATGCATCTTAGAGGGGATATGATAACATTATATAAATATGTGCAGGGCCAATATAAGGAGCTCTCCAGGGACCTGTTCATTAATAGAAATGTACAAAGAACAAGAGGTCACCCCCTGAGACTGGAAGAGCAAAGATTTCATAGGCAGCAAAGGAAGGGATTCTTTACGGTAAGGACAATAAAATTATGGAACTCACTGCCAAGAGAGGTAGTGCTATCAACCACAATAGATGCATTTAAAAATGGTCTGGATGTTTTTTTAGAAAAGCAGAACATACAGGGGTATTAATAATAGAATGAGCATTAATAATAGAGCTTTTTGATCCAAGGAGAAATCTGATTGCCCTTTTGGAGTCAAGAAGGAATTTTTTTCCCCCTAGGAGGCAACATTCGAAAAAGCTTCCTTAGGGTTTTTTTTTTTGCCTTCTTTTGGATCAAAACGCTGAAATGATAGGTAGAAGGGTTGAACTTGATGGACTTGTGTCTTTTTTCAACCTAAATTACTATGTTACTATGTTACTGTCCCTACTGATTATTTACCCAGATAGTAAAATGTATTTGTGTAAAAATTTATGCTGTTCTACCATTATCCTCATCAGTGTCTGAAAGAGGGACGTGCTCATGCCATTGTACAGAGCACTGGTGAGACCTCACTTGGAGTATTGTATGCAGTACTGGAGACAGTATCTCCAGAAGGATATTGATACTTTGGAGAGAGTTCAGAGAAGGGCTACTAAACTGGTTCATGGATTGCAGGATAAAACTTACCAGGAAAGGTTAAAGCATCTTAACATTTATGGCTTGGAGGAAAGACGTAACAGGGGGATATGATAGAAACATTTAAATACACAAAGGGAATCAACACAGTAAAAGAAGAAAAACTACCACAACTAGAGGACATAGTCTAAAATTAGAGGGGCAATGATTTAAAAGTAATATCAGGAAGTATTACTTTACTGAGAGGGTAGTGGATGTATGGAATAGCCTTCCAGCAGAAGTGGTAGAGGTAAACACAGTCAAGGATTTTAAGCATGCGTGGGATAGGCACAAGGCTATCATAGATATACGATTGGGAACTGGGTACTAATAAAAGTATTTAGAAAAATTGGACAGACTAGATGGACCGAATGGTTCTTATCTGTCGACACATTCTATGTTTCTATGTTTCTATGAAACACATGATAACCAATATTATACTGCAACTGGGGTTGTAATCTTTTTTTTAGCGGGAAATGTTTAAACCTTCTCAAATGATTACAGAATCACCAACACATAGATATACCATATACATTTACATTAGTGTTATTTCTATAAACTGAAATTCATCATGTAAGCTCAGTACGCTGTAGATGCAATAAGATTGAACATGTACTTTTACAATAATGCTGGGATTGTAGGAAAGTGTGAGTGCATGAGCAGCTTCTGAAATACAGTCAGTAGCAGATTCGAAGAGATCGTCTGGAGCACCTCAGGAATCAAATGAGGGCACAAAAGTGGCTGCTCATGCGGAGGAGGTGGACCTCCTTCTTATGGGCCTAGAATGTTTAAGAAAAACAGCCAACCAAACACTGCAGAAAAGACAGGAGCACAAAGCTTACTAGCATAGAGACAAAGGAGTCTGGGAAATATATGATCAACCTGGTTAAACAAAACCAAATAAAGCAAGGCAAAAGCAAGTATATTACCAGCAAAAAAAGTATTGGGAGAACAGGCTTGCAACCCTGAGGCGCGACAGCATAAACCAGCCTCTGAACCACAGCGGGGGCCAAATATTTATTTTAATTAGGGTCTCGGGCAGCCCCAGACCGCAGTCGGGGTCATTACTATTTTTTATAGGGTATAGGGCCATCAGGCAACCCCAAACCCCAGGGGGGAATTATTTTTATTTTATTTTGCGGTAGCCCATTTTCCCAGCTCCCAACCCCATTTGTGATGGCCGGATTGTAAGGCTATTTGGGGTCACATTGGGGCATATTTTGTAGCTCGATATTTGACTTACTATATGGCCTGACATATCCCAAGTCTATAAACTTCGTTCAGTTTATAGACTTTCGGCTTATGGAATACATGTAATGCTATTGGCTTTCTATAAACCGAACGAGAGCCCCATTCATAAGAATTTCTTATGAATGGGGCTCTCGTTCGGTTTATAGAAAGGCAATAGTATTACACGTATTCTTTTTAGAAGAGCATAGAATTACATGTATTCTATAAACCGAAAGTCTATAAACCGAACGACCTTCGGTTTATAGACTTTCGGCTTATAGAATACATGTAATTCTATGTATTCTATAAACTGAACTAGAGTCCCCATTCATACGAATAGGTCAATTGACCTATTCATATGAATGGGGACTCTATTTCGGTTTATAGAATAGCATTGTAATGCTATTGGTATTCTATAAACCGACTCTATTTCGGTTTATAGAATGCCAATAGCACGAATGGACGAATGATTTTCGTTTATTAACCATTCGTTCATTCGTCTTTCGTTAGTTTAGCATTTTCGTTATTCGTTTTTTTGATGAATGGATGAAAACTATTTTCGGACGAAAATGCATTAGTCCGAAAATGAATGCACATGTCTATTGCATACCACTGGAATAAAGGGTGGGGAAAAGATCATAACGGAGGGGGTGCCATGCGCAGCTAACGATACTGGGCGCCAGGTCTGATTTCCTGGTTGCCATGGTGACCTTGCGCCCGGGGTTTGTCGAGCCCTGACATAAATACTATTGAGATATAAGCCCTTATTAAAAAAGCCATATACATTCAAAAAACAGTGGCCTTGCTTTTATTCTTTTTTATTTCAATATCTCAAAATAATATTTTTGAGATATTGCTAGGTTTGCAAATTCAAATATTTCAGTTTTCACCACTAACTCTGCTGCTCAATCTTTTCTTTTGTTACATGGGTCTTCAGACTAGCTCATTGTAGTTGTTATGACAATGGCATTGATCAAACATTGTTTGGCAAAAAAAAAAAAACAAGATTAAGAAGTGAGTTGTAATCTAAATATATTATCACATGTGACTAAACCACAACAAGTATTAGGTGTGTATACATTACATTACAGCGTACGTATTGAACTTTGATAGTTAAAAACTTAGCCATGGCTATAAACAGCTATTATTGCTTAATGAAGGTCAGTTATGAATTATGCATCAGCTTCGTCCAAAGCACAATGCAGAACATACTGAAGGTTCTGAAAACCATAGTTAGATCCCAGTTACCCCTTTTGATAAAAGAGCCCAGGCTCCTTACTATGTCCTAATTTACATTAATAAAAAGTATGTGAGGGTGGGACACAAACAGTAAATAAGAAAAAAACAAATACAAATGGAATCAGGGAAAAAAAATGTATGATGGAGATCCAATTATCTCACAAGCCTCTCTTGAAAAATGGCAACTGATCGTGTCAACAGGGTTGTTAACATGGTGTGGTTATAAAAGCTAGAACACAACCAAGATGTTTCTATTTATATGCCCTGTATTCTGATACTGGTTTCCCATCATTATCTCTCTCTCACACTGACTGCTCTAAGGTGGCTGATGGCAGAAGTGCAGAAAAAGTATTTAAAAAATGGCTTGGTACTACATATATTTTCTGATTCCTAGGATGGTGCTAGCATAAAGGAGAATGTGTTCCAGTGGACACCATGCTCAAGATGCCTAAAATCACCCTTTTAATGCAACATTAATGGAAGAAACATGCTTTCTGAAAGCCTTGTCCACACCTAGATGCAGGTTGTTGCATATAGTCAGCTGCTCAGGGTTGTCTAATGAGGGTAGGCCCAGGGAGTGGAGATAATCCTTATGGCAAATGCTATGATGAGTGCTACCTCTGGTTACAGTAATAGAGGTGGATTGGTCTCTGCAAAATCATGCCTGATGTAAAAAAAAAATAAAAAAAAAGCATCAGTAGTTCACTCACAGACCTTCTCCATTTACGTGGTGAAATAGATCTGCCCTGTCAGCTCCATGAGTAAACAAGTACTCACCGAACAAGCATATATTAGAAGGTGATGTTCAGAAGTATGGTTGTGTACAATACACAAACCTATTCACTAAAAGTGAGCAGCACGTGCATTAAGGCAATATAAAAATTTCATCTGGCTGACCTTACTATGCACCACTACATCAGAGTGTTCTAATATTAGAGTCCTAATACAATTCTTTTGCTTCAGTGGAGCTTATTCTCTTCAACTGCATAATTACCAGAAACTAAAGGCTTCCAGCCTTGTAATCCTTAATAAAAGCGCAAGTAAACTATGTTGAAAACGGAAATATCTCTGAATTTAGAGTCTGTAAGCAGATCTGAAAAACAACCGGGATGGGCCTTTAAGGAAGATATAGTTAAGACCACTTGGAGTGCAATTCCTTAAGAAAAGAAGTGTAGTTAAATCCTTCATTAAGACCACTGGGAGCTCATGATAGTCTTAATGAAATATTTCACTATTCTTCTCATCTTAAGGAACAATGATGGCAGCTTATTAAATAGATTATAAGGACAACCTCAAATTACTGAACTGTATTCTCTTAGTAATACACACCTATTGTTCTACCCCCCCTATTATCAACAATAAAGTTAGGATATACTTTTGATCATATCCTGAACAAAACTGACCGTATAATTGCTCAAAAAGAGCCCAAACAAGGATGCATTCAAATATTTTATTTCCATGTTATATGGTTATTATTGGTCACAAGACTATGAGTAACCCCAAGTACCTCGTTAGCATGAGAAGTCTTTCTGGTGCTTGTGTTGTGTCCATCTGTAATTGTTTCTGCTCCCCGCAATATATAATTTTTGTATCTGTGCTAACTCTATTATCCACTTTTGTTATACAATTATACAACCGGGAAGCTATATTTAGCTATATAATATTTTTGGTATGGAAAAATAGACCTAATTATGATTTTGGGACATTTTGCTAGCAACGATGATCAGATGCTTTTTTTTCCTATGCATTTAAAATATTTGACACATCCAGGACTATGACACGTAATGTGCTACTCTAATCTCCTATAATTATTGTATTTTGAACTCTGACTTGAATTTCTTTAGCTGCAGAGTCACATCCTATTTCAATTATAATGTAATGGCGATGTTTATAAAGATCAGGCACACATTCATTGTCAATTATACACTGGAGACATTTGTGATGTTTACAGATGACTTCCTCTGATGCAAAGTACTATGATACACTCTGTTTTCCAGTACTGACAAACTATTTTTTTAACATTTATTTGAACTGTTATTCTTAAATGTTACTGTCACTTTAAATGATAATGTATTTTGTAACCAGTTTAAAAACTGTATCTGAATTATTATTTTGTAAACTCTGTGCATGTGATACATTTTACAGTGATTTCTGAATCCTATAATGAACCATCGTTTGAACATTTTTTTCTCAAATATTTCCAGCACTTGATCTAAGCATTGACCTTTGTTTCTGCTAGTAGGCTTGATTTTAAAATATTCCTTACTATAGGCTGATTGTTAGGACATTCAAGTATTATTCCCTAATGGAGATAGTCATCAAAATTATTTTGTGAGTGGGCATCAAGACCCATAGTACATATTATTGTTTGAGCAGCTATTTCACATCATTACTGTATCATTACTGTCATTGCAAATTAGAACTGCAAATGTGCTAATTGCTGAACACTGCAAATGTGTTACAATGTGATCAGTTGGATTATCCGATAAGACTGTCATTGCAAATTAGTTCTGATTAAGCTGTTGGTCAAACCTTACAGGCAAATTATCATCAAACTAAAATTGTGAAATTTAATAAAAACATAGCATATAACATGCAAAAGAAATGTATGTGTCAGATCAAGGCACACTCAAAATAGGGGGAGATATTAGTTTTAGCATCAGTAGAGTCTGCTTTGTTGTCATGCTAGATAGTAGCTGAGAGAGTTCCTTGATGTGGCATAAAAGCTTAATTATACTTTAACCAGTTCATATGGTCAAATAAAATAACTTTTCCCATCCAACTTACATGCAGTTACCATCTACCTCTCCTATGTCTCTCTCTCTTTTATGTCTCACTTCACTAGTTGTTTGTCGCTATGTGTTCCTGCATGTCACACCTATGTTAAAGAGAATCTTTCTAAAACATAACTAATAATCTTCCCTCCTGTAATCTTCATCACTGTTTCCAAAAGAAGCCGTGTACTATCATTCATAGCACCACTGTCGCCCAAGTTATCAATCACCTTTATCTTTCCCATATTATGACTAATCATACAGCTAAACATAGCAGTCCAATTGTTTAATTGTGACAGCTCCACATACAGATTATAAATCCAACAATATTTTCAATTTTCAGCTTTCTTTGCATTTTTATACAGGATTATACGGCAAAAAACATGAAAATCTGGATTAGCACAATTCCATAGATCACAAGATATTGGCAGACCCACAAATTGATGTCTTACTCACATTCAGTTAGCAAATTCTGCAACATGCACTTAAATAACATCGCCCATTACTTCCTTTTACCTCCCATGTTAACTACTGTAAGCTTCTTATGCCTGGCCTGCCTTTGTCTTGATTCTTCCCACTCCAGTTTATCTAGTGTTCTTCTGCAAAGTTCATCTTCCTCATTTCTTCTTTTGTTTCCTCTAAGGATGGATCCTACTTTAAAATACTGATGCTAAGTTACAAAAAAGCACTTAAAAAATCACCCCCCTCAATCCCAATATCTTACACAGCTATTTACTTTCAGATAGCATGGTCTTCCTCCTTTTCCACTCAAGACTAAAATGCTTCTTACAAAGTATCCCAAACCTCTTTTATACAGAATCTCCAGCTCATATCAGTAGGACTTTTTGCTATAGCAAAAAAAAGTGACCTTTAGGAAAGTGGTTTACTGATCTGTGATCATCGAAGCACATTTGTTTCATGGTATTTAAATGGAGGGTTTTTTTGAAGGTTCATTTTATGGATTCAAACCCCCAACCCCAAGCACACACTGGCAATGTGGAATTATATTTATTATTGTTAATTTATGGAGTTCAGGGCCTTGTAGGGGAGTGTGGGGTTAATGAATCAGGATCTGAGTTGAGCGGACACCTGGATGTTCGGGTTCGGCAGGTTCGGCCGAACTTTCGAAAAAATGTCCGGGTCCGTGCTCGAACTTGACCCCGAACCCTAGTGAAGTCAATGGGGACATGAACTTTTGCCCACTAAAATGGCTCTAAAAAAGTCCTGGAAAGGGCTAGAGGGTTGCAAAATGAAGTAAAATGTGGGTAAGAGTGTCCCCATTCAGACAAATAGGTCACCTGACCTATTCGTATGAATGGGGACTCTATTTCGGTTTATAGAAAGCCAATAGCATTACATGTATTCCATAAACCGAAAGTCTATAAACCGAATGTCTTTCAATTTAACTATTCGTATGAATGGGGACTCTATTTCGGTTTATAGAAAGCCCATAGCATTACATACCTTGTAATCGCCGAACCCCGGACTCCAACCCGAACATACAGTGAAATGTCTGTGTTTGAGTCCGGAGTCCAAAAACCGTAATGTTCGGTACGAACCCGAACAGTGCGGTTCGGGTTTGCTCAACACTAATCAGGAGCCATCAGTAATTCTCAGAGATTCAGCATGTTTTTTTCCATGTAGTGCTGAGGCCATTTATGTACATTTTATTTTTTTATTATTTCATCACAGGGGCGTCACTAGGGTTGGTGTCACCCGGTGCGGAAACTCATGGTGTCACCCCTCTGGATTTCCTCCATACAATGCCAAACAGATTCCTTAGTAATGCCAGTTAGATGGCCTATTAACTATGCCACACACAGGAGCCCCATAACTTATGCAACACCAGAGCCCCATAACTTATGCAGCACCAGAGCCCCATAAATTATGCCACACCAGAGCCCCACTATTTATGCCTCACCTCTGCCCAATTAATTATGCCACACACACAGGTGCCCCATAATTATGCCACACACACACAGGTGCCCCATAATTATGCCACACAAAAGAGTCCCTTAATTACGCACACACAAAAGAGTCCCTTAATTATGCCACACATGGGGCCCAATAAATATGCCACACACAAGTGCCCCATAATTATGCACACTTGGGACTTCCATTAATTATGCAACACACAGGAGCCCCACGAGGTGACAATCTTACAATTATAGATACCAGTAATATTGTGCCATTCAGATCCCAGTAGTATTGTCCCACTCAGAGCCCAGTGTTATTGTGCCACTCAGAGCCCAGTAATAGTGTGCCAGTCAGATACCAGGAATATTGTGCCATTCAGAGCCTAGTAGTATTGTCCCACTCAGAGCCCAGTAATATTGTGCGAGTCAGATGCCAGTAATATTGTGCCAGTCAGAGCCCAAAAATATTGTGCCACTCAGAGCCTAAAAATATTGTGCCATTCAGAGCCCAGTAATAGTGTGCCAGTCAGAACCCAGTAATATTGTGCCAGTCTGGGCCCTGTAATATTGTGCTAGTAAGAGCCCAGGAATATTGTGCCAGTCAGATACCAGTAATATAGTGCCAGTCAGATACCAGGAATATTGTGCCAGTCAGATACTAGGAATATTGTGCCAGTCAGATACCAGGAATATTGTGCCAGTCAGATACTTGTAATATAGTGCCAGTCAGATACCAGTAATATTATGCCAGTCAGAGCTCAGTAATATAGTGCCAGTCAGAGCCCAGGAATATTGTGCCAGTCAGAGCCCAGTAATATTGTACCAGTCAGAGCCCAGGAATATTATGCCAGTCAGATACCAGGAATATAGTGCCAGTCAGAGCCCAGTAATAGTGTGCCAGTCAGAACCCAGGAATATTGTGCCACTCAGAACCCAGGAATATTGTGCCAGTCAGAGCCCAGGAATATTGTGCCAGGCAGAACCCAGGAATATTGTGCCAGTCAGAACCCAGGAATATTGTGCCAGTCAGATACCAGGAATATTGTGCCAGTCAGAGCCAAGGAATATTGTGCCAGTCAGATACCAGGAATATTGTGCCAGTCAGATACCAGGAATATTGTGCCAGTCAGATACCAGTAATATAGTGCCAGTCAGAGCCCAGTAATATTATGCCAGTCAGAGCCCAGTAATATTATGCCAGTCAGAGCCCAGTAATATTATGCCAGTCAGATACCAGGAATAGTGTGCCAGTCAGAGCCCAGGAATATTATGCCAGTCAGAGCCCAGGAATTTTATGCCAGTCAGAGCCCAGGAATAGTGTGCCAGTCAGATTCCAGTAATATTGTGCCAGTCAGATGCCCAGTAATATAGTGCCAGCCAGAGCCCAGTAATATAGTGCCAGCCAGAGCCCAGTAATGTAGTGCCAGCCAGATGCCCAGTAATATAGTGCCAGCCAGAGCCCAGTAATATAGTGCCAGCCAGATGCCCAGTAATATAGTGCCAGTCAGATTCCAGTAATATAGTGCCACCAAGATGCCCAGTAATATAGTGCCAGCCAGAGCACAGTAATATAGTGCCAGCCAGATGCCCAGTAATATAGTGCCAGTCAGAGCCCAGGAATATTATGCCAGTCAGAGCCCAGGAATATTATGCCAGTCAGATACCAGGAATATTATGCCAGTCAGATACCAGGAATATTATTCCAGTCAGAGCCCAGGAATATTGTGCCAGTCAGATACCAGTAATAAAGTGCCAGTCAGAGCCCAGGAATATTATGCCAGTCAGAGCCCAGGAATATTATGCCAGTCAGAGCCCAGGAATATTATGCCAGTCAGTGCCCAGGAATAGTGTGCCAGTCAGATACCAGGAATTTTGTGCCAGTCAGATACCAGGAATATTATGCCAGTCAGAGCCCATGAATATTATGCCAGTCAGAGCGCAGGAATAGTGTGCCAGTCAGATACCAGTAATATTGTGCCAGTCAGATACCAGGAATATTGTGCCAGTCAGATACCAGGAATAGTGTGCCAGTCAGAGCCCAGGAATATTATGCCAGTCAGAGCCCAGGAATATTATGCCAGTCAGAGCCCAGTAATATAGTGCCAGCCAGAGCCCAGTAATATAGTGCCAGCCAGATGCCCAGTAATATAGTGCCAGTCAGAGCCCAGGAATATTATTCCAGTCAGAGCCCAGTAAAATAGTGCTTGCCAGATGCCCAGTAATATAGTGCCACTCAGAGCCCAGGAATATTATGCCAGTCAGAGCCCAGTAATATAGTGCCAGCCAGATGCCCAGTAATATAGTGCCAGTCAGAGCCCAGGAATATTATGCCAGTCAGAGCCCAGGAATATTGTGCCACTCAGAACCCAGGAATATTGTGCCAGTCAGAGCCCAGGAATATTGTGCCAGACAGATACCAGGAATATTGTGCCAGTCAGAGCCAAGGAATATTGTGCCAGTCAGAGCCCAGGAATATTGTGCCAGTCAGAGCCAAGGAATATTGTGCCAGTCAGATACCAGGAATATTGTGCCAGTCAGATACCAGTAATATAGTGCCAGTCAGAGCCCAGTTATATTATGCCAGTCAGAGCCCAGTAATATTATGCCAGTCAGATACCAGGAATAGTGTGCCAGTCAGAGCCCAGGAATATTATGCCAGTCAGAGCCCAGGAATTTTATGCCAGTCAGAGCCCAGGAATAGTGTGCCAGTCAGATTCCAGTAATATTGTGCCAGTCAGATGCCCAGTAATATAGTGCCAGCCAGAGCCCAGTAATATAGTGCCACCCAGAGCCCAGTAATATAGTGCCAGCCAGATGCCCAGTAATATAGTGCCAGCCAGAGCCCAGTAATATAGTGCCAGCCAGATGCCCAGTAATATAGTGCCAGCCAGAGCACAGTAATATAGTGCCAGCCAGATGCCCAGTAATATAGTGCCAGTCAGAGCCCAGGAATATTATGCCAGTCAGAGCCCAGGAATATTATTCCAGTCAGAGCACAGGAATATTGTGCCAGTCAGATACCAGTAATGGTGTGCCAGTCAGATACCAGTAATAAAGTGCCAGTCAGAGCCCAGGAATATTATGCCAGTCAGAGCCCAGGAATATTATGCCAGTCAGATACCAGGAATATTATTCCAGTCAGAGCACAGGAATATTGTGCCAGTCAGATACCAGTAATGGTGTGCCAGTCAGATACCAGTAATAAAGTGCCAGTCAGAGCCCAGGAATATTATGCCAGTCAGAGCCCAGGAATATTATGCCAGTCAGTGCCCAGGAATAGTGTGCCAGTCAGATACCAGGAATTGTGTGCCAGTCAGATACCAGGAATTGTGTGCCAGTCAGATACCAGGAAGTGTGTCAGTCAGATACCAGGAATAGAGTGCCAGTCAGAGCCCAGGAATATTATGCCAGTCAGAGCCCAGGAATATTATGCCAGTCAGAGCCCAGGAATATTATGCCAGTCAGAGCCCAGGAATATTATGCCAGTCAGTGCCCAGGAATAGTGTGCCAGTCAGATACCAGGAATTGTGTGCCAGTCAGATACCAGGAATAGTGTGCCAGTCAGATTCCAGTAATATTGTGCCAGTCAGATACCAGTAATATTGTGCCAGTCAGAGCCCAGGAATATTATTCCAGTCAGAGCCCAGTAAAATAGTGCTTGCCAGATGCCCAGTAATATAGTGCCACTCAGAGCCCAGGAATATTATGCCAGTCAGAGCCCAGTAATATAGTGCCAGCCATAGCCCAGTAATATAGTGCCAGCCAGAGCCCAGTAATATAGTGCCAGCCAGATGCCCAGTAATATAGTGCCAGCCAGAGCCCAGTAATATAGTGCCAGCCAGATGCCCAGTAATATAGTGACAGCCAGAGCCCAGTAATATAGTGCCAGCCAGATGCCCAGTAATATAGTGCCAGCCAGATGCCCAGTAATATAGTGCCAGCCAGAGCCCAGTAATATAGTGCCAGCCAGATGCCCAGTAATATAGTGCCAGCCAGAGCCCAGTAATATAGTGCCAGCTAGATGCCCAGTAATATAGTGCCAGCCAGAGCCCAGTAATATAGTGCGAGCCAGATTCCCAGTAATATAGTGCCAGCCAGATGCCCAGTAATATAGTACCAGCCAGAGCCAAGTAATATAGTGCCAGCCAGATGCCCAGTAATATAGTGCCACTCAGAGCTCAGTAATATGCCTGTCAGAGCCCAGTAATATAGTGCCAGCCAGAGCCCAGTAATATAGTGCCAGCCAGATGCCCAGTAATATAGTGCCAGCCAGAGCCCAGTAATATAGTGCCAACCAGATGCCCAGTAATACAGTGCCACTCAGAGCCCAGGAATATAGTGCCAGCCAGAGCCCAGTAATACAGTGCCAGCCAGATGCCCAGTAATATAGTGCCAGCCAGAGCCCAGTAATATAGTGCCAGGCAGATGCCCAGTAATATAGTGCCAGCCAGAGCCCAGTAATATAGTGCCAGCCAGATGCCCAGTAATATAGTGCCAGCCAGATGCCCAGTAATATAGTGCCAGCCAGAGCCCAGTAATATAGTGCCAGCCAGATGCCCAGTAATATAGTGCCACTCAGAGCTCAGGAATATTATGCCAGTCAGAGCCCAGTAATATAGTGCCAACCAGAGCCTAGTAAGATAGTACCAGCCAGAGCCCAGTAATATAGTGCCAGCCAGATGCCCAGTAATATAGTGCCAGCCAGATGCCCAGTAATATAGTGCCAGCCAGAGCCCAGTAATATAGTGCCAGCCAGATGCCCAGTAATATAGTGCCACTCAGAGCTCAGGAATATTATGCCAGTCAGAGCCAAGTAATATAGTGCCAACCAGAGCCTAGTAAGATAGTACCAGCCAGAGCCCAGTAATATAGTGCCAGCCAGATGCCCAGTAATATAGTGCCACTCAGAGCCCAGTAATATAGTGCCACTCAGAGCCCAGGAATATAGTGCCAGCCAGAGCCCAGTAATATAGTGCCAGCCAGAGCCCAGTAATATAGTGCCAGCCAGATGCCCAGTAATATAGTGCCAGCCAGAGCCCAGTAATAAACTGCTCGTTTCAAACCACCCTCATCCTCCCGTCACCCCCCCCCCCCCCCCCCGGACGCCTCCTCCATGCAGTCTTCCCTCCTGCACGGAGGAGGGAAACACAGTCCGGTTGCTGTGATTTTTTGTTTTTTTTTTTCCGGCGGCCGCGTCCAGAAAAAAATAAAAAAGTTAAGCAGCGCGATGCGTGGCGGTGCCGGCAGCACGGGTGTCACCCCCTGCTGGAGGTGTCACCCGGTGCGGTCCGCCCCCCCCCGCCCCCCCCCCCTCGGGACGCCACTGATTCATCAGCACACGATATTACCAATTTTTGCAGAGACAAAGCCCCTTTAAAGTTATCCATAAACAAGTGAATAGTCATATATATTATTATTATTTATTATTGTTATTTAAATGTTTTTCAAATGGCCAAATAATCAAGGAAACAATGCTGGTTTAAACATTCTGTGACAATTTTATCAAATTTCCACTTTCCAGCTGGACGGAAACATCCAACTAAAATGAATGAGTTTTGACAATCTTGCATTATGTATTTATAATACACACATGGGGTTAGGGCTTTACATGTAAGTTTCATGCTTTTGATAAATGCAAAAGAATGATCTAAACTGTTCTATGAAGCAATCTTGTTATCAAGAAGGTGATTCACCAACAAAATTGAACTATTTAGATTACAAAGAATGAGGGATTCTTATCAATAAAACACCTCTGGTCGTGCCTCTGTAATCATACTATGTTTTTGAGGACATTGAATTACACAGTAAGAGCACAAAACGAAAACTGCCACCAAAGGAAAATCCTGCTGGGAAAATATTAAGTGAAGAAGAATGCGTTGATTTATTTGCTTAGCCATGTAAGAGTATCAAAATGTCTTTGGAGAGAAAAGAGGTAGAAAAAAAGACTTTTTTGGACTGTTGGCTGGATTCTGGGTTAAATTGTATGTATTTTTTCCCCTTAGAAGATAGTCACATGTAGAATATTGTCACATGTTACAGAATGCTGCTGACACTGTGAAGAAGCATATACTGATTTCAGCCTTCACTGTAGAAAATGGTGCACTTCACTTGTCACTAAACCGGTTATTTGTAATTTCCCATGTTAAAACACACATGAATCCCATACTGCATATTCAAGGTGGGGGTCATACTATGGACCTGTAAAGAGGCAGAATAATATCTTCCTCACCAATCAACCTGTTATTTGCAATTTCCTATATTAAAACACAATTGAATCCCATAACCAATTAGTAACCTTATTTAAAAAAACACATAACAGTTCTTGTGGAATCAATACTGGTGATGTCCTGTCAGTTATAAGGTGGCATCACATCGCTGGATCATCATCAACAACTGGTAGGATATTTGTAACTTCCCCATTGTGTACCATCTCAGTTCCAAATTTAGGATGCCAACAGTTATTTGCAATGCAACAATCTATACTTTGGAAATTAAATGGTACCTTTAGTCATGGTGAAAAGAAAGAACACCCTTTTTGAATTCTATGGTTTACATATTAGGATATAATAACAATTATCCGTTCCTTAGCGCGTCTTAAAAATAGGTAAATCCAAACTCAAATGAACAACAACACATGACATATTACACTGTGTCATGATTTATATAAAAAATGAAGCCAAAATGGAGAAATCTTGTTTGAAAAACAAAGTAGACCCTTATTGCTTCCATAGAAATTTAGAGGCTAAGTAGCAGAAAGGTGCTGCTAATCAAATGCCCTTCATTAATTGGTCACCAGCAAAATGGCCACCTCTCTAAATGCCAAAGTTTTAACAGTTTGCATCTGAACAAACTACAAGACTTCTGAACAATGTCCATTGAACAGGCAACACCAAATGAGAGATGTTTGGCTATAATGCAGAGCACCACGATTGGCAGAAACCAATCACAGCATATCAGCACATACACCTCATACCAACTGTTAAGCATGGTGGTAATGAGGTGATGATTTGGGATTGTTTTGCAGCCACAGAGGAACCATACAGACATTGAGTCAACCATGAACTCCTCTTTATACCAAAGTATTCTAGAGTCAAATGTGATGTCATCTGTCCAACAGCTAAACCTTGACCAAAATTGGATCGTGCCACGAGACAATCATCCCAAGGACACTAGCAAAGAAAACAATCAATATGTTATGGCATAAGCAAATGTCAGCAAATCTCAATGAATGAAGCAACGTTGTAAAGAAGAGTGGTCTAAAAATTCCTTCACAAAGATACAGAAAATGGTTACTTCAAGTTATTGGTGCTAAAGGTGGTTCTGCAAGTAATTGAATCATATGGTGTAGTTAATATTTCATACATGACTTCTCCATGTTGGCTTCATTTTTGTTAAATAAATCATGACAAGGTGTAATATGTGAAGTTGTTCTTCATCTGAGGTTGTAGTTACCTAATTTTAGGACCTGCTAAGGAACAGATGATTGTTATGTCCTGCTGTGTAAAACCATAGAATTAAAAGAGGGTGAACTTTAATTTTTCCTTGACTGTATGTGAGTGCTTGAGCTGTGCATGCATCAGAAATAAGCAGACAAAAGATAAGATTAAAGACATATTTTACTTAAACTACAGTGAGGAAAAAAAAGTATTTGATCCCCTGCTGATTTTGAACATTTGCCCACTGGCAAAGCAATGATCAGTCTATAATTTTAATGGTAGGTGTATTTTAACAGTGAAAGACAGAATGACAAAAAAAAAATCCAGAAAAACACATGTCCAAAAAGTTATACATTGATTTGCATGTCAATGAGTGAAATAAGTATTTGATCCCCTATCAATCAGCTGTCATTTTCTGCTCTTATTTAATGTACCCACACATTAACATTAAATACTGTTTTTATCGCCATAAAAGGGCTTTCTTTAGATAGAATTATTTTCATCGTATTATATAATTTATTATAAAACATCATAAAATATGATGAACAATAAAAAAGACCCCATCTAAATAGTTTCAAAATGTTGTACTGAGTTTAGAAATATGCATGTTTACATGTTTTTATGCATGTTTTGCAAGTTATAGGGTAATTACCAAATGTAGTGTTTTTGTTTCCTAACCATTTTCTCCTACAGTGAACTTTTGACCCCAAACCTAATCATCACCCTAAGTGTAACCCAAAATCTAATCCTAACCATAACCCTAACCCATCTGTAACCCTAAGTGGCACTCTTAAACTTAAACCTAGATCAAGTTTTATCCTTTTTCTTGTATTAAATGCCTCTAGGGGCAGTCAAGCAACAACAACAGAGTGATTTAAGTGATTTCTGATCACTTTTGTTACTCTTTCCAGATATGGTCCGTATTGGAGGAGCATGCTATTCTCCAATATAGTGCCATCGATCACGGTGGGTGCATGATGCCTTCACATGGGGAGGCAAATTTCGGTGCTGCATGATGCCTTCACATTATGACATCATAGCAACACAGGCAAAGCACAGGCAAAGCACAGGCAAAGCACAGGCAAAGCACAGGCAAAGCACAGACAATGATTGTGGAACATTGCCTATGCAGATTTCACCACAGGATGTAAAAGGCATGTCCATTATCACTAAGTGATGATGTACCTCGTACATCCAATGCCAGGAAGGGGTTAAAGAGATAATACTTTTTATTTCTGTTTAAATTTTTACATTTGGTGAGTACTGTAATAATAAAAAATAATCAAGATATGTAAGTAATATATTATGAATATTGTCTACACATTTTTTTCGATACGTTTAATCTCAATACAAATATTTTTTGAAATAAGTTATAAGTATAAGCTAATGATCCTCAATGGAAGATTATATGGGCTTTTCACTAAAAGTGAAATGAAAAGTGAACTCCAAAAATCAGTCTTTAATTCTCCAACTTCCCTGTCTTTCCAGCTTTCGCTAATAAAAGCTGAATTTTGAATTTTTGCATTTAGGACTTTTAGGCATACATATGATATAACAGAGAACATGGGTATTCAGCATGAATCTGTAGATATATTGAATTAACTCCTTAGTGACATGACATTTTTGGCTTGTCTGACACTTGGTGACATCGGCTGTTTTAACATTTCTGCGATGTTTGTGTTTTGCTGCAATTTATTTATTTCTCATTTACTGTACCCACACAAAATATATATTGTTTTTATCGGCATAAGAAGGGCTTTCTTTTGATACCGTTATTGTGAAAATATTGTATAATTTTATATAAAAAATAAATAAATATGGCAAAAAAAGAGGCTGACTTCTACAAGAGACAACAAAAAAACACTGCTTAATAGTTTCTAATCTTTGTCCTGAGTTTAGAAAAAGACCATGTTTTATGTTTTTGTGTATTTTGATTCAAGTTACAGGACCATAAGTAGCGCAAAGCTATTTACCTTTTTTTTTTTTTTTAATTAACGATAGTGACATTCTAACACTGATATCTGTACTAAATCCATGAATGACCCCCCACATGCACATATTTTCAAAACTAGACAACTCAGGGCATTTAACTTGGGGTATATTGACACTTTTCATGTAGCCAGTTTACCACCAACCTTTCCCAAAATTTGCAGCAAAAAAAAAAAAGTGATTTTTCACACAGATTGCTATTCAGGTAAACATTCCCTGAAAATTTGAAGCCAAATAACATCTCAATATGTGTTCAGCAACATCTCCTGAGTACAGGGATACCACCCCTGCATATGTTGGTTAGGTTATTGGGGGGCTAAAATGCCACATTTGGTAGGTGCACATTTTGGATTTCAGACAGAATTTTGACATGCTCTTAACCTGGGCCCATGTCCCATTTGACATTTTTGAAGCTGGCCAGTGTATTTTACCCCACGAAACCTTATATTTTTGGAAACTAGACACCCTAGGGTATTTCAAATGGTGGTATTTTAACACTTTCCGTGCACTAATTCAACCACCAGCCTATGTCAAAATTGTATGTAGTCATTTTTTTTCACATACATTATACTTCAGGCATGAATTCACAGATCATGTTATGTGTCACTGTCAAACAACACCTCAATATGTGTTCAGCAACATCTCCCGCGTACAGGGATGCCACCCATGCATAGGTTTGTCACTTTGTTTGGGAGTTAAAAGGCCACATTTGAGAGGTGCGCTATTTGGTTTTCCAACTTGGAGTTTTGACATGCAGAAAACCTGCGCCCATGTCCCATTTGGGAAATTTTTGAAGCTGGAAAGTATATTTTACCCCCCAAATCCATATATTTTTGAAAACTTGACACCCTAGGGTATTTCCAATGGTGGTATTTTAACACTTTCCACCAGTCTATGTCAAAGTTTTGGGTAGTAATTTTTTTTACACATACATTGTACTTCAGGCATGAATTTACAGATCCTATTATGTGTCACTGCCGAACAACACCTCTGTATGTGTTCAGCAACATCTCCTGAGTACCTCCACTCACTTCGAGTAACCAAGGCTGTTTGGATCCTCTCCACTACTGCAAAAGGTATATGAAGACGATCTTACCAACTGTTCCAGATTGGGCCCTCTTATTACTTGTTTTGATTAGCCACATCTAAATTCCTTTGTATTACTTCTATAGTAAAAATGTTCTTTGTATTTCTATTTAACTAATAACCTTTTTACACCTTATTGAATATTGCTAGATTTATTGCTATCACTGGTAACTTTCTCTTATCTGATTTGTAGAAATTTGCTCTAAATGACCCCCCCCCCCCCAATCTTTCACAAACTTGGTCTCTACTCCCTCTCTCTTCTAGCTTCACAGACCTGACTTTTCTACCACTCACTTCAGGTAACCAAGGCTGTTTGCAATCCATCCACCAATCCCCTGGTCAATCTTCTTTTATAGATTGCACCAGACACATGATTCTACTCAACCATAGTAGTTGCCCCACCTACACACAGGTTCTAATTATCAGCTTCTAATATAATTTGAGAAATAACTGCAGACTTTTAATTCACTACAAAATATAATCCACTGATAACACCTTAGAGCCAGTTTCTTAATTTCAATTTACTACTCTTCAACTCCTTCATCATAAAACCTACATTACACACGCTTACCTCAGCATCTTACAATACAATCACACTGCAACTCATAATAGATTGAATACACAGCTCTACTTAATCAGCAGCACACAATTATCACTGACCTAGTGTCATTACCATCTCCTCCTCTCCTCATCCTTTTTCTCCCTCATCCTTGACACCTCCCCTAACCCTGGCCAGAAATAAAATCAGCATCTGCCACAGAACTCGTCTGCCTCATATCACTAACCCCAAACGCAATACTGTTAATCTTATATCTATCCCCTGCAATAGTCACCTGCTCTTCATCTGTGCCCTGTTAAACACATGCTCTGTATTCAACAAGCTTACAGCCATTCATGATCTATTCATCTCTCACTCCTTTAATATCCTTGCGCTTACTGAAACCTGGCTTACCTCGTCTGACACTGTCTCTCCTGCTGCTCTCTCTTATGGTGACCTATGCTTCAGCCACACCACAAGACCTGGGGACAAAAAGGGTGGAGGTGTTGGCATCCTCTTATCTCCTAACTGCTCTTTCCAGCCCTTACCCTCAGTCCCTTCCCTCTCATTTTCATCATTCGAAGTACACTATTCGTTTTTTCTCCCCTCTCTCCCTTCGTGTTGCAGTTGTTTATCGGCCCCCACGGCTCACTTCCCAGTTTTTTGACAACTTCTCTGCATGGCTCCCCAACTTTCTGTCCACTGATGTACCATGTCTCATTTGGGAGATTTCAACATCCCCATTGACCTAACCAACTCTCCTGCTACCACAAAACTCATCTCACTAATCTCTTCCTTTGGCCTCTCCCAGTGGACCAACTTTCCAACCCACACTGTAGGTCACTCACTAGATCTAGTATTCATTAAGTCATGTGCCATCTCTAACTTTTCCCCTTCACCTTTCACCCTGTCTGACCATCACCTTCTTACCTTCTACCTCACTGTACCTCAGTTGACTACTGCACGTCTCCCCCGGACTGAATTCAAAAGACTGCTATCTAACTCCACCCTCCCGCTACTTAACACAGCTCTTCAAACCTCTCTCCCCTCCTTCCCATCCATCTCATGTCCAGAGGAAGCTGATAACTCTTACAACAGCATCCTCACCTCAGCCCTTGACAACATTGCCCCTGTTGTTGCCAAATGTGCCCGCAGACCCAACCAACGACCGTGGCACACAAAGCAAACACTGTACCTTCAAAAATGTACTTCCACAGCTGAGCGGCACTTTAGAAAATCCCGCAACATAGAGGATTTCCTTCATTATAAGTTCATGCTGTGTTCCTACAACTCTGCTCTCGGTCAGTCCAAGCAACACTACTTCTCTACCTTAATATCCACCCTCTCATCGAATCCCAAACGTCTCTTCTCAACGTTTAATGCTCTCCTCTGCCCTCCTGCTCCTCCGCCCTGCACCACTCTTCCGGCACAAGACCTTGCCTCACACTTCAAAAACAAGGTTGACGCTATCAGGTGTAACTTCGCCTACCGTGACTTGCCCCAACTACCTCCTGCCTCGTTTCCATTGCCCAAACCCACTGTGAATATCTTCTCCCCTGTTGCTGAGAAAGAGGTAGATGATCTGCTCTCCTGCTCGAGATCTACTACTTGTGCGCTAGATCCCATCCCGTCTCACCTTGTATCCTCTCTTTCCCCTCTACTCTGTCCAACTGTAACCCATCTCATCAACCTCTCTCTGTCCTCTGGAATAGTATTGTCAAGTTTCAAACGAGCCCAAATCGTACCTGTATTGAAAAAATCTTCTCTCAACCACATTCTTCCATCTAACTACTGTCCTATATCCCTTCTCTCCTTAGTGTCCAAGTTGCTGGAGAGAACGGTGCACTCGCGACTAACAGACTTTCTGACTGCCAATGACCTGCTTGACCCTATTCAATCTGGCTTTAGACCTTTACACTCTACTGAAACAGCCCTCGCTAGAGTATCTAATGACCTCCTTTCTGCCAAATCTAAAGGCTACTTCTCAGTGATGTTCCTCTTAGATCTTTCTGCTGCCTTTGACACCGTTGACCACCGCCTCCTTCTCAACAGATTATCCTTGTTTGGCATAGGTGGTACAGCACTCTCTTGGATTGATTCATACTTATCTGAGCGCTCCTATTCAGTGTCACTTGCTGGAGCGACATCGTCGTCTGTTTCGCTCTCTGTTGGTGTTGCGCAAGGATAGGTACTTGGCCGGCTGTTGTTTTCCCTGTACACCACCTCTTTGGGAGAACTCATCCGCTCCTTTGGTTTCCAATACCACCTGTATGCGGATGACACTCAGATTTACCTCGCCTCACTCTCTCTCTAATGTCACAGGTAGTTGAGTGTCTGTCTGCCATCTCTGCTTGGATGTCTGATCGCTACCTGAAACTTAACCTTTCCAAAACAGAACTGATTATCTCCCCTCCCTCAAACTCTATCCCTACACCTGGGTTCACGGTCACCATTGAAAATGCTACAATTGTACCGGCTGACCATGTTTGATGTCTTCAGGTCACTTTTGACTCTGCTCTCTCCTTCGCTCCCCACATTCAGTCTTTAGCCAAATCCTGTCTACTGCACTTAAGGAACATCACACGCATTCACCATTCCTCAACGAAGAGACCGCCAAAATTCTAGTGCACTCACTTTTGATCTCTCGCCTTGACTTCTGTAATGGCCTCCTGACTGGACTACCTCTGGCTCGTTTGTCTCCCCTGCAATCTATCCAAAACACAGCTGCCAGACTCCTCTTTCTTGTTCATCGGTCTGATTCGGCGGCTCCTCTCTGCAACGCCCTCCACTGGCTCCCCATCTGCTCAAGGATAAAATTTAAAATTCTGTCTTTAACCTACAAAGCCCTCCACTCCTTCGCCCCTCCACACATTGCCTCCCTTGTTAACAGATACTTCCCTGCACGACCTTTGCGCAACTCAATGGGACTGAAACTTTCCTCCAACTTCATCACCACTTCTCACTCGCGACTCCAAGATTTTGCCCGAGCTGCCCCCTCTCTTTGGAACTCCCTTCCACAGAGCATCCAGCTCTCTCCCTCCTTTTAAAATGTTAAAAAGTCCCTCAAAACCCACCTCTTTAAAGAAGCTTACTACCCAACCCACTTGAACACCTGTCACTTCACCTCTAGCAGTTCCCACCTAGCTGAAACACACACGATTCATCTTTGGCCTATCTCACCTAGTGCCACCCATCTACACTACTGTCATTACAACTTCAATCCCTATGACCTCGTAAACCCCTTGTGTGTCTTATGGACCCCATTCCCTCTAGATTGTAAGCTTGCAAGCAGGGTTCTCTACCTCATGTACCAGTCTGTTTCTAGTGTGTCTAACTTAGTATGTAGTTCCCTCTATGCTCTATACCTAGCGCTACGTAAATTGTTGACGCTATATAAATAAATAGTAATGTAATGAGTACAGGGATAACACCCATGCATAGATTTGTTGGTTTGTTAGGGGACTGAAACATTAGATTTGGGAGGTGTGCATTTCCAACCTTAAATTTTGACACACACTCCACTAGGCACCAGGGAGAATCGGGCAGCCGGGGGATGTCTGCACGATACGTGCAGACATCCTCCATGCTGCCCGACACTGCCGTCTATCATGACGGACCGACTGCATGATGCTCCCACTAGCCACCAGGGAGCGAGTTAAAGATGAGGGGGAGGGAGGGAGGGGGGCAGAGAGACGGGGGAGGGAGGGAGGGGGGAGAGATAGACTAGGGGAGGGGAGCCAGAGAAAGACTAGGGGAGGGGGGCCAGAGAAAGACTAGGGGAGGGGGGGCCAGAGAAAGACTAGGGGAGGGGGACAGAGAAATACTAGGGGAGGGGGGCAGAGAAGGACAAGGGATAGGGCAAAGAATGTAAGGGGGGAGAGAAAGAGAAAAGTTTGGGGGAGGGGAGACAACACAGGGGGGGTGGAGAGAGAGGCAGCATTGGCACAGTAAATACAAGAAATACATTTGTTTAATATAATTTTTATTAAATATTAAAAGGTAATTTACATGTTAATATATACAAGTTAAACTTTTTTACTATAGGGTAGTCTTATATTCAGGCTTTTAGTTTTTTTCCTAAAGGAATACCCAAAGTCGTCTTATAATTAGGGTCGTCTTATATTCGAGCAAATACGGTAATTCTACCACCAGCCTTTGTCAAAATTTTAGTTAGTAATTTTTTTGATTTTTGTTTCCACATACATTGTACTTCAGGCATGAATTCACAGATTCTGGTATATGTCACTGCCAAACAACACCCTAATATATGTTCATCAGGGGGGCGTGGTTTGCCTTAGTGAAGGATGGCAGCGTTTTAGCTGAGCTCCAGCCAAAAGCCAGCCACATCTGCCTACAGAACGACATTCTACACTGAAAATGGGGAAACCAAGACGAATAGAGGATAATGGCACCCTGGACCCCAAGCTGAATCAACCAACTTCTTACCTGAGATAATACTTCTCCACTCCGGCTGTTATGGCCTCTCAAGTACATGAGGCCTTGGACGGAGATTCGCATAACTCTGTCACAAGCGGATCCTCGAGGCGGCACTCACCTGGGCCCCCTGATTGCTCGATGGCGGGCTCGAAAGATAACATCAGGGAAATATTTCAGGCCCTACCAACCAAGGCATTCTTTAGAGCTTTTATTTAAGAAGTGCGGATTTCCACACGTGAGGAGTTGACACAAACCAGAGAGGCACTTACGCACCTGACTCAACGTGTTGATACTCTGGAGACGGAGCTCCCCCTTATAAGGCAGAAGGTCCCCCAGGTGCAAACAACTGTATCGGCGCACATGCACGCTATCCGGGAGATGTGCACTATGCTCGAGGACTGAGACAATCGAGGCAGGCCAAGGCCTGAAGGAGGGAGAGTCCCCATCGGAACTGAATGACATCCTCACTAAGCTGTTTAATACACTGCTGAATAGGCCACTGGAGACCCCGAACACACTAGACCAGGCCCATAGAGCCCTGAGGCCTCGCAGCCCAGACGATGGCCCACCAAGTGATTTTCTGCCTGCGTAGCTTTACCGTGAAAGACCAAATTATGCAGGCTGCCAGAAACACCCGCTCGTGGTCATTTGACCACCAATGGATAGAACTATACCAAGACCTCTCGTGGTATACCCTGCAAGGCTGTAAAGTCTTGGCTCCCATGGCCCAGACCTCTACACAATCAAAAATTTAGATGACAGCCTAGCCTTCGACACAGATCTGGGCCTCCGAGAAGTGGACATCGCTGATTGGACTGATATACACCGACCCAGGCCCCGAACTGGAACCCCGAGATGACCTACAAGGGCAAAAAGATGGAAGAGATGACCCCCGACTTGTGGGCCAACGGAACACCCTGAAACTCCTCGGAGGCAGCCTACATGATCTGGCACACTGCTGGAACGTGAAGAATTAATTTGATGCTCCAGGTACCTGCTTGATCCCGTGGATAGTGCTTGATAGACCAGTGCTAGGTACATCCCAAGGATGCCCCTTGCAACGAGACTGGACCGTTACGCACTGGCTGAGAGTAGGTTGCTCCACTGTACTGACCTGACCCATGGATTGGTGAAGTACCGTACCCCCCTTCTTGTCGACCTGAACTTCCGTTTCAATGAACTATGGTATCAAACTGTCTCTGGTCGTTGATACCTATACCTGTACAGATAAGTAGCAGGCCTGATCTATAGCCCTACCATTCAAATTGTATGTATCTATGGGGCCCTGTATATTCGAGCTTATTCCCTAAGCCCAGACACCTATACGAAGGGCACGTATATTGTTGCATACCCCACTTTCAATCTGTCTCGCATGACAGGGGGGCCTGCCGGGCACACATGTTATTATCTGCCCCAGAAGTGTTAAGCATGTCAAGTCAAAGTTTCTCCCAGTAGTGGGAGGTGATGGTTGGTAACACAACTTAAAATTGAGTGCTTAGATTATTGCCAACTTCACGCTTAGGACCTCGGCCACAGAGGTCCAGAATTGGTAAATATTTTAATTTATGGTGTACCGGGTTCATATCTTAGAATCTTGACTGAGGCCAGCGTACCTCACATAGATATAGTGCCTTCTTTGTATTTTGCTGGGCCCCCATCCTTCATACTAAGTGTGGTAGAGGGACAGCAAAAAGGCATATTTCCCAATTACCAGCACCGGTTGCCTTGTATATACTGTTGATTCCTCCCCTACCCCTACTCCCAGCCCCGACCCCCTCTACCTATATAGTACGACTACCACTCTCTTAGCTTACATATGATGGAATAGGTGACATGGTCATGTTGACTGTTAACAATAAAGGACTGAATTCCCTGGGGAAGAGAGCTAGGGCACTAGGTGATTTTCAACTAGAACTAGATACCTCAGCAGGCCGCAGCTATGTCCACACGATTCATAAAATGAAACTCCAATTCTCTAGATTATTGGTCTCAGATGCCTGGAGAGCTAAGCACCTCTCATTTGGAGACTATTCGTTCTACTCACATATATATAACATATATTCTAGAATTGATTATTTCTTCCTCTCCTTCAGCCAGCTTCGATTAATAAATTACATCAAATACGCTTCCATAACTGGGAGCGATCATGCCCCCTTACTTATGATAATGCAATCCCCTCTACGGGAGCGATAGTTTGGGTCATGGAGGCTAAATGATTCACTACTGACTAACCAGGACACGCATGACACCATTCAAACACACCTTGAACGTTACTTCGCTGACAACCTTAATACATATGTATCAATACCTATGGTCTGGGAAGCACACAAATGCACAATGAGGAAGGCGTACATCTCCATAGTCTCCAAATGTAAGAGGGAACACAACCAATGTATAGTAGACTTAGCAAAGCAAATTGAAACCCTGGAATCACAACATAAACTAGACCTGGATAAATCGGTTCTCACAAAATTAATCGTCAGACAGGATCTATCTGGCATTCTAAACACTAAGAACCAAAGATCATTCCTAACGTCAAAATATTTTTTCCAGGAGAGGGGCTGTAAACGTGGCTCTCACCCTCCGTAAACGAAAACAAAAAGCTTATGCTTGAAAAATGTGTGACTCCCGGAGTAAAACACATTACCTGCCAAACGCAATCGCGGATACCTTCCACCAATACTACATAAATTTATATGACATAAAAGGGAAGCACCCAGAGACGGATCCAGACCACAGCATGACTGCTCTAGATGAATACTTTCAAACTGTCATCACACGCAAACTACTGCCCAAGCAGTGAATATGCTAGAAGACCCTATCACAATGGACGAATTGGCAAGTGCAATTAAACTCTCCGCAATAGGGAAGTGCCCAGGACCGAACGGGTTCCCCCTACAGTATTAAAGGGACATGGAAACATCCTACTCCCTAAAATGGTAGACTTATTTAACACCCTATTACATGGTCCCCCGCTAGACGCACACACACTTCCGGCCACTATACCAGTTATCCCCAAGGAGGGCAACAATCATGACTTTCCACAGAACTACCGCTCTAGCTCGCTCCTCAATCTGGATGATAAGATCCTTGCAAAGGTGTTGGCATCCCAGCCATGATCTAATCCACCCGAACCAGATGGGATTTGTTCCTGGCCTGGAAGCGAAGGAAAACACATATCACCAACGGTACCCCTTTCACTGTTGCTCTTTGCCCTATCACTAGAGCCATTTTTGTAAAAGATATGTCATAACCCAGATGTTAGGGGCCTAGCCACACAACAGCACCACCATAAAGTTTCAGCTTAAGCCGATGATATGCTATTCTTCGTCACCCAACCAGAAATCACACTCCTGTTTATACTCGAGGAATTCCATAAATACGGGGAACTTTCCATCCTGAAATTAAATATACAAAAATCAGAGATCCTGGCTGTTTTGCTGAGGGACAATCAAGCAGCAGCTTTGCAGAGCGCCTTTTCTTTTCAGTGGCACACTGACAAGATAAAATACTTGGGGATATGGATCACTAGTGATCTCTCAAAATTGTATGCAGCCAACTTTATACCTATCACACAGATAGTTAAGGAGGAAATAAAGAAATGGGATGCTACCTATCTGACCTGGCATGGTAGAATAAACGTGGTTAAGAGGAATATCTTACCCAGAATATTATACCTGTTCCCAACCATACCAACTGAACTGCTGTCCAAATTCTTGTTCACCCTTAGACAGATGATAACCAAATTTGTATGGCATAATAAACGTCCCAGACTGAGGTATGAATACCTAACTCTCCCCAGAACCAGAGGTGGTCTGGCCCTTTCTGACCTACATAAATACTATATCGCTACACACCTCCTCAGAGTTCTTGATTGGGCGATTATGCCACCCCATAGAAATGCCTGGACATCTCAGATGCAATTATGTTTCGGGTGGTATACCTTACATTTTTTTTAGGACTACAGTTGTCCTTTAGCCATCATTTTGCTGCCTCTAATCATACTGCAGAATTCTAAAAATATTTTATTTCATAAGCATTTAGGCAAACTAATTAACAAACTAGTGCATCTTTTATTGATCTTTTTGTGTTGTAGACTTAATAGTGTACATTTTCATTCATAAACTGAGGTAACAATAAAGCAATTAGAGGGCATGTTTAAAAGGGCTTGACAGGTTCATTGAGAAGTTGTCACTTTCTTCAAGTCCAGAGCTGTGTACCCACAGATGTGGTGGTGAATATTCCTCAGGTTGAACAACCTTGGTGAACTCAATACAATTTACAATGATTATATCAGACTCTTGATGTTTAGCCCTTCAGCTGTTTTAGAAGGAGTTTCATAATCATAGCGTCAACAGGGGTAGGCATCCAAATTCTGCACAGACAATTTGATAATGTTGAATGAACTTTCACAGATCTTACCACAGATTTCCACTTGAACAGATACTTTCCATCCATCCCTGAGTGCTGACACACAATGGAGCTGTGTATATTTAAGGAAATTAGAGAAAAAATTTCTTACAAAATCTTGGTACAAGAGTTTGAAAATAATTGCTTCTCTTTCCTTAATTGTACACAGCTCCATTGTCCACAATGCACAATATGGCTGCCTACCACTGTCAACACTATACTCCTAAAATAGAGCTTCTACTAGCTTGCATCCCTATATCTACATAAACTCATCATGTTATCATGTTTAGGGAAGTGAGAAGGTGCCCTGTCTGTGGGATTAAGCAAAAAAATCTGTCTACAGCATTTCTATGATAGCTTTAATATAGACCTAGCTCTTGCCTTATTATACTGTTTATTCTTCAATATAGGTATAAGCATTATATAAGCAATCAATACAATAAATCATACAGTGTATGAAATGTCTGCAGAATGTTTTTTTTTTTTTAAATAATTCGACACATTCTTTCCTGCCACTGTGCGGACTATCAATAAAAGTCAGGGAAGCTGAAATAAATCTATCCCCCAATGATGTCAAATCACTCATCTGCTATCATAAGTTTCTGTTTTGTTGTGATATCCTTCCAGCCAATATATTCTCCAGTCTGTTTATCATGGAGATAAACGTATGTAGAAATGTCATTCATCAAACAAAGTCTTATGTACAGAGCAATGTGAAAGCACGATAACTGAGAACAAGTCAAGGGTTTAAGCAATGTAAATGTGATTATTGTATAATTTAAATCAGAACTAAAAACCATATTCCATTTTTCTAAATATTAGTCGTAATCTACTGGAGAGTTTTTATTATTTTTGTTAAGACATCGTGTAATTATCCCACCAGCCACTGGCACCTACCATCAATATAGACTCCATACCAACCAGCTGTAGACAAATACCTCTTATAGTTTCCAATCCAAGTTATACTTACTAATTGGTTTCCCATTAGGATGCAGCAATTTGCTCCCAAATGCCTTTTAAACAGATATAAAGTTCTCTTGACTTACTACCTCCAATGCCTGACACATAAGCGGAAGGAACAAAATGTTTAGGCACTTTGGCTTGTCGAGCATCCTAAGCCATGTAATCAACAGTTATACTAAAAACCAAGCAAGTTAGAAAAATAAATACATTTTCATTCCTGATTTATATTTATGTCAACACTTTGTTTGTTGACGTCTCATTGTAGTTTACTTTACTTTAAGTTCATGATTACGGTTTGTCACTTAATTCAAATATTTGCTACATAATGTTCATTATGCAAAAATTCCAAGTACAATAATCATAGTGCTTTAATAATTACCATCCCCTTGATTGATAATTATGATTTACAAGGAAAAATGCCCCCTTTAAATAATGAAATGCCCTCCATGGGGGGCCCTGGGCTGTGTAATGCCAGAGGCCTCCCTATAAATAATTCAATTCCCCAATGAGGGGGACTCGGGCTGTGGGATGCTCAAGGCCCCTTTTAAATAAATAAATGCCCCAATGGGAAGTCCTGGGCTGCAGGGGGCTCAAGGCCCCCTTTAAATAACTAAATACCCTGAGGGCCCCCAACAAATAAATAAATTCCCCAATGAGATGTCCTGGCACTGCCCAAGGGCCCCCCTTTAAATAAATACCCCCTTCTATCCTCCCATAGTCCTTGGTTTGGGGACTAGCCAAATGCCCCAGACCACTAAAAAAATGAATTAACAATCCCTCCTACATCTAAAGGCTTGCCATAGGCCCCAGAACACAATACAATCAATGAAACTGAAATAAATCCCTACCTACTCCCTACCTGACAAGTAGGGAGTTACTTGTAAAAAGACCCACACTTTGGGTGCCAGATCTTGCAGAGGAAAGTTGCACACTGAAACACATACAACAGGATATAGAATCTAAGAATGTGGCTATGATCAATCAGCCTTAATTTATTTCTAGAGGCCTTTGTCTCCAGAATTCAAAATTATATCCACTTCCCTACCTAGGCAGCAGAGTGGTACAGTGTCAGGAATGCCTAGAGTTCTTGTGGCCATTGACTGCATTCAGGACACCATAACACAGGGAGGAACCATTTTGAAAACCACTGGGGAGGTTCTGGAAAAATCAGCCACTCAAAACAAGGGATTTATTTAAGTGAAAGACTTAAATTGAAGAGATGGAATGTAGTTACAGAGATTAAAATACAGTGCTTTATTTAACTTGTAATTGTATCCAGGAACAAAAAGTGGCTTTATGGTGCTTGCATCGTCTGGGGCATCTATCTCCTGCTTATGACATCACGTTGTGCCTTGATATGCAAATGACACATTTATCATTGAAAACTAGGTCATATGCAAATGCACAGGCACATTTAAAACATATTTTAATTACAAACAAATGCATAAAATGACACAATGTATAGATTATATTTTATAATCTTTCAATCTCTACATTCCCAGTATGAGTAATGTATATGATGACAGAGTCCCTTTAATCTAATAATGTTTATACTTTAAAGGGACTCACCTAAACACTGCTCTGTGAATTAATTTCATTGATTTTATTCTATTATTTTATCACGCAAATTAAGAGAAAATGCATTTTTTTTAAATATTGCCAGTTGCGATTTTTTAGTAAAACATGAATTTATTTATTTATTTTATAAGTGGCCCCTTTCCCTGGGCCAGAAGATGAGGATCCAGAATGTTGCTGGAACTGGATATAGGTAATATTTTATTTACAGGATTTAATTTACAAGTTTGCATGGTGCTACTTAAGTGTCACCCCCCTGGCAATGGTAGAGGTAGGAGAGGTGTAGGTAGGGTTATTTTTCTAATAATTTTAATTATTATTTATTGTCTACATGCTTGGGTCAGGTCCCAGTTGTTGGGAGGTGTTGCGGAGGAAAGAGGGTAATTATTTATTATGTGGCTTGGGGGCCTTGGACAAGCCCCCAGGTATTATTTATTCAGAACACAAGAGGGGGTTCTTTAATACATATTCCGGGTGGTCGTGGGCAAGATTTCTAGAATATTTCTAAACAATGTATGGGAGGGGTTAATTATAACCCCTCCCCCATCACTGTCGGGGCATATTTTTGGTATGATTATTGGGGCTTCTTGCCCTGGCCCCCCATATGTGTTAAGGGTGAGTTAGGGGTCTTGAGGACAATTAAGGAAGGCAAGGGGACACAGTTTTAACAGGAAGTTACTTTATTATTATTATTTTCTCACTTTTTCAAGCAGCTTTCCTCTTGTAAAGGGGTGGCTGGTGTCACCTCACAATTTTGAACTCTTTTCGTTTTTTAGTGAATAACAGTTCTTATTGCTTTTACTGAAGGGAGCTCAAGATAGGAGATTGAGATGGAGGGAGGAGGAAAGTCAACTATAGGGTCAACCTTTAAAATGAAGGTCGACCTTCCAAGTCGAGCTCCTGGCACTAAACACAACCTTTAGTGAATAGACACCATAGTGTAACTAAATGCACAAAATACACAAAATAAAGGATAATATGCTATCGTAGCTCCATAGGCTTTATTAGTACAGTCACTTCCTTGATGGGCGGTCCCAGTGTAATGTCATCAAAGCACAATGTTTTTCACCCAATAGGGGACTTCCTAAGGTGCACCAGGCTAGCAGCAGTTTAGAGTCGGCTCCGTAAGATGAAAGCCTAATTCACCTAATGATAGTGCTGGTTCTGTCTTTTAAATAAAGTCAGGGATTTCCACAAGGTCACTTTATTTTGTGCCAGAAAATTCTTAACAACAATACCAATACCATGTTTAAATTTTATAAAGGCATAAATCTGTTTATGATTTTATCTTGTTTACAGAACTATAACCACAAAAATGACATGGCGATTTTTTTGCACTTCTAACATAAACACACTGAAATAAATATCTGGATGAGTTGAAAGCAGCATTCCAATCTGCATTTTAGCCTCCAGCTTCTGACATCATGCATCTAAAGCAGAAGCATATGGCCCTATTGTGGTATCGAATAGCAAATGCCTGGAAGAATAAAAATGTTTATTTAAGAATTCTGGTCTAATAATTTTTCATTCAAATGCTTTTTGCACTTCTACTGAAGGAGCACAATATTTAGGTTTACAATACTAGCGTAGAAGTCACGGGAATACAGTTTGGATTCCAGTAGACACAGTGAATTTAACATTATTTTTAAATGTTCAGTGTTATATCTTTGGGCTTTTGGAAATTGACATAAATTTGCAGCTTCATGGCATGCCTGGTTTAATGAGGTGAATATCTTTGTATCTAGAAAATTTGATTCTGCTGTAGGACAAGTTTACTTAATATTGTATAATCATAAAAATACAGCAGGAACATTGATTACACAACTACATTAATTGCACATATATTATGAATGTTACCCTTTTCGAGACAAAATCTGAAATGTTTATCACAGGGAATTTTTTTGTTCATTAAGGCACTAGAAGGGTCTATGCACTAAAAGGTGAGTTGCAGGTGAGTTGAGGTGAGAAAAGGTGAGATAAACATGTCATCTCACCATTTTAAATATACATTGTGCAGGTATAAACCTGCACACTCACCAGAATTGTCCATGCACAATATATAGTTAAATTGATGAAATTAAATCTATCTCACCTGCAATTCCCTTTTTAGTGATTAGCCCCCACAGTAAACATTTTAATAATCTGATATATGAATATTCAGTTTTAAATGTATGAATATATACATTCTTTATTTTTTTCTGTTTTACATTTTTTTTTGCCATTAGGCTTATACTTCAAATGTAGTGGTCTCATGTATTCAGGTATTGAACAAAGCAAACACAACTAAACTGAAGAGGAGGTATTCTTCTTGTGCTTTTATTGGTCTCAATGGTGGAAGTGATTAATCAACCCTTGTATTATAAACTTACAAAAAAAAGAGTAGGATAGTGCTCTAATGGGCATTTTATTTTCTGGGTACTAAACTTTGTATAGAAAGCAAGGGATAATGAGGGAGAACCAACTAATTAATAGCATGGTTAATGTGTTTTGAAGAAATGTAGCCACCTTTACAGCTACAAGTCAGTTTTCCACTCTTTATGTATGCTGGTTGGATAATTTTTGACTTTGCTTTTTAGACTTTACAGCTACAAGTCAGTTTTCCACTCTCTGTGTATGCTGGTTGGATAATTTTTGACTTTGCTTTTTTGCTCTGCTTGTTTTGTTTTTAGTGTGGGATAGCTGTAGTATTCATGTATTATGATATGTTTTTCATCTTACAATAACTAAAGTCCTTATTTACCCTATATCCTCTAAATTGCTGGACAATGATTCTTTTGCACTTTAATATGTTATGAATTTCTAAATTCCCCCAATCTTGACATGTATCTGCATTCATCACATCAGATCATGGCATATCAGAAACAATGGCAAGCTGTAGATCAGTTCAGTTTCCTTTTGGATGAGTTTTACAGCGTCTTATTATTTGACATGACATGAGTTGAATTAAATTACCAAATCCACTGGTATAAAAGCTTGAGACAAATCAAGCCATAGCACATGGTTTTTGACTTATATATCTAACAGATTTAACTCGGCAACATTACTTTTATTATTGCCCAATATTTTCCTTAAGAATGGCCTTATGAGAATTTACAGTGAATTATATTTGAAACAGTTAGTTGTTCAGCATGATCAGCAAAATACTGGTTATTACTGAAATAAAGCCAAACGAGTTTAACCTGTTATAATATCTATATTACCCAAAAAGTTGCCTTCAAACCATTATGCAAATAATAAAACAATTTCAAAGGCCACTTGTCATCATTTCCATCACATATTTACAACTTCTTCTGCTATTCTCAAGAGTTAATACACTATTTATCAGATCTGATAATTAAAACATGAAATATTAATTTTCCCTGTCCTCATCACATTTACATATATTTAAGGCTCTGTTTAAAATGCTGACAGTGTAATTTGTATTTATGCTGTCAAAAAATTGCATTCAAGTTTTGATTAAAAATGCAATTCGATCAAACTAACTAATATTTCCTAAGGACATTTTTGCTCTCATGCTTATGAGGACTGCAGATGTTAGATAACAGATTCAACTGGCCTTGAACCCACAGTGCTGCTTAAAATGATATGCTATTTTACACTATATATATATATATATATATATATATATATATATATATATATATATATATATATCGTCAGAAGCACCATTTGTCCTAAAATAAACATGTCATTATATATAACTTTTATTAATTTACTATCGATGAATAAATGGATAAAAACGATAAACTGTAAATAAATGGACCACTGTCTGTATTCAAATTAATATCCACTTCTAAATGGATAGATATTAATTTTACTAGTAATATAATTGCATTCCTATTTTGGAATTTAAAGGTTTTTATTGTTTCAATATTACTTTCTGAAAATATTGATTTCTCTACAAGGTTATTAGTCTGTGTGTTGTATTGTTTAAAGGACAATTAAAAGAACAAGAAAGGTGATTGTAATTGGAACTTACGTGGGGCTTCTGAGATTTTGTTCTGAGGCTGACATCAGCATCCTTGCTATTTTGATTTTCATACCATATGCAAAGATTGGGTTTCATGTTGAACCCAGCTGTCAATGACAATGGTTTCTTTAAGCTTTTACAGATTAATTTACCAGATACATAATGGCCAAAGAAATGTATTTTGTACCTTTTTAAAATTAAGTCAAAGAGGGAGTAAACCCCAAAGGCCTCATCTCCCTCATTAAAAATGTAATTTGAATGGTGAAGATGTGTGCATCATTCAAAATATATTCACTTGTCTTTGCAAAGACTAAGGGGCTTCCATCTTATGAGGCATGGCCCCAGTGGGGTATCTTGGTTTTGTTCTGCCCTAGGCAAACAAAACTTGTGCACCCCCCCCCCCACCCGTGTTGCACACCTACTACATGCCCCATCACCCACATTGCACACCCACATTGCACACCCAATAAATGCCCAATCACCCCATTACATACCATGCCCCATCACCCTGGATAATTGGAAGGAGAAAATGTTTGAAGCACCAGAAGTGTGCTTTAACTCCCTCTGGCAAAGTGCGCCCTCTAGCAAAGTGCTGCCCTAGGCAAGTGCCTTGTTTGCCTTGAGGAAGATCCACCACTGCATGGCCCTGTGACTGCAGAAAGAGATGGTCTGATTACTGTCTCATCATCATTGGCGATTGGTGTGACAATAGCATGACACACAGCAAATCACTGACAAGAGATTATTGTCTCCTCCCCCACTGGAGGTGTGTTCTACATCACAAATGCCACACACCAATCAGTGTGGATCCAGATCCACTATATGGCAGCTTGGAAGTCACAGTTTAATTCCAACAATAAATGGGAGTCGCTATTGCACAGTGCTCAACAAGAAGAATTTTCAGAAGTTACCTATTGTCTGATTAAAAATCATCAAGAAGATTTAGTCCCTATGGGCATTTAGAAAATTAATACATAACATCAGCTGTGCTACAATGATTTATGTTTATAGTCGGGTACAACACAAATTAATTTGGGGGGACATATGTCCTGAAAAATAACTAGATTCCTTTTAAGAGCCAAACATTGCGATCTTGCTCTTATGCTCTTAAGATAAGCCATCTGGGAACAATTGTTGTCAAATGCTGGTTACCAAAAAATCATCACATAGCAGAGTTGGGTTGAAAAGTTTAATGTTCTGTGTGTTGTTAACTGGCCCATTTTCCAGCCAGTTTTGAGAATTGCAAAAAAAGATAAGCAACATTTATTTTTATATGTATAACCAGAAATAGATGTAAGCTATTTATGGCCAAATTGAGTAATTAAGCAGAGACTCCAAACTAGATTTCATCTCTCTAAACCAATTCTAATTATAACCTCATTTGTACTTTATAAATGGCTCCCCCAGATGTGCGGGACTGATGCATGTGGCACTAACTAGCTAGCAATGTTTGGCCTGGTGAGCAAAAATTATTTAGTGATCCATAGTGCAATGTCATCACCACCTATTGTTTTAAGAGACAGACACAGACCAACAGGCAAGACAAATAAACTGTCAGAAAAAGTGCAGAGGTTGATAGACATACAAGACAATTAGATGGAAAGACAGATCAGTAGTTGAGATTGCATGCATTTTTAACCCTGTTTTCTATTGATCCCAGCCAGAGCCTTATCTCACACAATGGAGTATTTATGAATGAAAAGTAATGCAACCAGGGCCGGCGCCACCAATAAGGCGACCTAGGCAGTTGCCTAGGGCGCATCTTGGCTGGGGGCGCCGGAACCCTGCTTCCCAAAAAAAAAATCCTCCTCCTTACTTACCTCGTCGGCGTCGCTGCGTCTCCGGTGCTGGGCCACCTGTGGCTGAGAGGGAAGCGTTGTGCGCTCCCCTCCAGCCAATGCGCATTCAGTAAAGTTTTTTTTTTTTAACTTTATTGAATGCGCATTGGCTGGAGGGGAGCGCACAACGCTTCCCTCTCAGCCACAGGCGGCCCAGCACCGGAGACGCAGCAGCAGCAGCGACGAGGTAAGTAAAGGAAGGAAGTCCTGGCTGGCATATTGGGTGGCTAAGTCCAGGCATATTTTGGGGGAAAGTCCTGGCATATTTTGGGGGAAAGTCCTGGCATATTGCTGGGGAAAGTCCTGGCATATTGCTGGGGAAAGTCCTGGCATATTGCTGGGGAAAGTCCTGGCATATTGGGTGTTTAAGTCCTGGCATATTTTGGGGGAAAGTCCTGGCATATTGAGGGGCATAATCCTGGGACATTGAGGGGCATAATCCTGGGATATTGGGTGGCATAATCCTGGGACATTGAGGGGCATAATCCTGGGACATTGAGGGGCATAATCCTGGGGTATTGAGGGGAATAATCCTGGCATATTGGGTGGCTAAATCCTGGCATATTGTGGGGCATAATCCTGGGGTATTGAGGGGAATAATCCTGGCACATTGAGGGGCATAATCCTGGGATAATGAGGGGCATAATCCTGGGACATTAAGGGGCATAATCCTGGGACATTGAGGGGCATAATCCTGGGTTATTGAGGGGCATAATCCTGGCATATTGAGGGGCATAATCCTGGGACATTGAGGGGCATAATCCTGGGATATTGAGGGGAATAATCCTGGCATATTGAGGGGCATAATCCTGGGGTATTGAGGGGCATAATCCTGGCATATTGAGGGGCATAATCCTTGCATATTGAGGGGCATAATCCTGGGATAATGAGGGGCATAATCCTGGCATATTGAGGGGCATAATCCTGGCATATTGAGGGGCATAATCCTGGGGTATTGAGGGGCATAATCCTGGCATATTGAGGGGCATAATCCTGGGATAATGAGGGGCATAATAATGGGACATTGAGGGGCATACTCCTGGGATATTGAAGGGAATAATCCTGGCATATTGAGGGGCATAATCCTGGGGTATTGAGGGGCATAATCCTGGGGTATTGAGGGGCATAATCCTGGGGTATTGAGCGGCATAATCCTGGGATATTGAGGGGAATAATCCTGGCATATTGTGGGGCATAATCCTGGGATATTGAGGGGAATAATCCTGGCATATTGTGGGCATAATCCTGGGATATTGAGGGGAATAATCCTGGCATATTGGGTGGCTAAATCCTGGCATATTGCGGAGCATAATCCTGGGGTATTGAGGGGAATAATCCTGGCATATTGAGGCTTAAGTTATGTTACTTATTCTCCACCATTCTTAATAGGGGGCTTTATTGCAACATGTAACTCTGTTAACTCTCTTTTAATTTAAATGCTGAGAAAGGGGTGGAACATGTGATGTCATGATATGGGAAAATAATATGATAAGGGGGGGGGGGCGGCAAATTTTATTTTGCCTAGGGCGGCAAAAATCCTTGCACCGGCCCTGAATGCAACCCAAACCTACTGAGTCATGGTAGACTGCAGTATTGGGGCAATTCATTTACAGAGATTTTACATATGCTGCTGCTCCACAGTGCCTTCATATACAGAGATTATACTTATTCTGCTTCTGCAGATATACAGAGATTATGTGTGTGCTGCTGCTCTAGATTGTCTTCATATACAGAGATTATACCTTTGCCGCTTCTTCATATACAGAGATTATACCTATGCTGCTTCTCCAGATTGCCTACATATTCAACAGATTATTGCTATGCTGCTGCTCCAGATTGCTTTCATATAGACAGATTATACCTACTGCTTTTCCTACACACACGGATTATACCTATGCTGCTGCTCCAGATTGCCTTCATATACGAAGATTATGCAGCAGTATAGGTATAATCACCCCAGCATCCATGACTTACCCCAGCACCCAAGATTTACCCCATCTATTAGATTGTTACACAGGACTTGCCCTCAGGATTTACCCCAGCTATTAGATTGCACTCACAGGACCAGGCCCCAGGACATACCCCAGCTATTAGATTGCACTCACAGGACTTGCCCCCAGGATTTACCCCATCTATTATATTGTTTTTTTTTTTTTTTTTTGTTTTTTTTTTTTTTTTTTATTTTTTTTTCTTTCTTGACACTCAGTTTTGCGTTGTTTAATCAAACATGAGAATTGTTAGGTTTTTACATCATTGTGTCTTTTAGAGCTTAGACAGCGCTCTTAAGTTAGATTGGCTTAGTTCTTTCCTGTTCTCTCTGTACTTCTCAGCTTCTCACTACCTCCATCCTCCCTCACATCTTCCCCTATCTCAGCTTTTGTTGATCTAGGGCTTATCTTGTGATCTAAAGAGGTTTTAGTTTATAGAGCAGAGAGGAGAGTAGTCATATTTACACTTGTAAAGCTGAAATTGTGTTGTGACATTTCTGGGATAATTGCCAGTTCCCTTTAATTGTTGGATCGATTAAGAGTGTCTTTTGCTCATACATTCTATTAGCATTCTTCCTCTCAACATTCATCCATACGTACATTTATACCTTGGTCTCGTGGTGTACCTGGTTTTCTTTAGTAAAGCTGTAGTGTGGTCGGGGGTTTCTTGTTTGGGATTGCCTCCCCCTTGTTTGATTGAGTTTAAGTTTGATAGGAATCCAGTTAAGTTTGGCTAAGGGTCTGCCATGGGGCCCATATTTCATAGTATGTGTTTAAGTTGTCGTTTATTTTGTAAAAATACTTCTCCATATTGTGTTGGTACTCTATTTGATTTAGAATATTCTGCCATATTGGAGGGTTCTGTTCCTTCCAGTTTCGAGCTAAGCATATCTTTATTGCCGAGAAAATGTTTATCGCTAAGTCCGCGTTAGCTTTTTTCTTTAGCGGGACCTCTATGTTAAACAAAAAAGACTGAGGTGTCGGTGACCAGTCCAATCCAAATAAAGCCTTAATAAGTTCGCCCAGTTCCATTTTTATGGGGTCTAGTCTTGGGCAACTCCACCATATATGTGACATGGTTCCGGGCATAGTCTGACACCTCCAACAGCTCTCCGTGGAGGAGTTGAACATTTTATTCATGACCGCTGGAACATAGTACCAGTGATGCATCAGCTTAAAGAATTGCTCGTGTAAATTTATGCAGTGAACTGCTTTCCTCATTCTGCCCCATGCACGGAACCATGTCTCAATTGGATACTCCAACCCCAATTCCTCTTCCCATTTGCATATGGCTTTAGTTTTCACCAGGTCCGACTCCCGTTTATAGAGCTCAGTTATTTTGGATATAAGGTGTTTATTATAGTGTGCGTCCATAAAGGTATCTAGATCTGAGTGAACTCTTAAGGGATTAGCATTTAGGGTGCTCTTAATTCTTAAGAATGTATATTGTTCTATGTTTGGTAATTTAAACTTACTCTGTAGTTCAGAGAAAGTGCCAGAGGATAGAGCAGGCAGTAGATCTGAAACTTGAGTCAACCCCGCCCTGAGCCACTGTCTCAGATCCAGATCTTCCGTCAATAGTTGGAGCGTCTCTAACGGGGCCCCTCCAGTCAAAGAATCAGAAGAGGCAAATTTTCTTTTAAACTTGAACATTTGTTTAACAATGTTTACGATAATAGGGTTTGTAATGTTCAGTCTATTGAATTGCTCCTGATTCAACCAGTAGAGACAAATTGGTTTACAATTATTACATTTCCACTTCTCATAATTGTACCAGCTCAAATTATAGCTTTGTTTACAATCCCATACCATAAAGTGATAGACCATACATGAATCGTACAATTCAGCAATGTTTGGGTAGTTAACTCCATCTTGTGATAATTTCCTTCTGAGTGTGGCCCTTGCTATTCTTGGGGGTTTCCCGTTCCATATATATGCGGAAAATAATATTTCAAACTGTTTTAGAGTTTTCCCAGGTATGGGCAGTGGAATGGTTCTAAACAGGTACGTCAGTTTAGGGATGACATAACTCTTTATAACATTCAGTCTGCCCAGCCAGGAAATCTCATAGCCCTTCCAGGATGCAAATTGGGTTTTTAGTTTATCCAATAAAAAGGAATAGTTCCCACTTATCATATCTTTAAGGTTTTGATGAATTTGGATACCTAAGTATTCAATGTGTGGCAGATCAAATCTGAATGGGAATTGTTTTTTAAGATTACTCAGAAGTTGATGGTTTAGGTTAAAATATATCAATTGTGTTTTATTAAGATTGAGCTTATAATTTGAGTATTGACCATATTCTGCTATCTGTGATAGTACTTCTGAGATTGATTTTCCTGGCTTGCCCAAGGTTAATATGATGTCGTCTGCATAGAGCGTAATCTTATGAGATATTGGACCTGTGTTTATGCCCTCTATTCTATTGTTCTGACGTATTAAGGCAGCAAGTGGTTCTATAGTTAGCACATATAACAGGGGTGCTAGAGGGCACCCCTGTCTGGTCCCGTTGTTAATATGGAAAAAATTAGAGTCTAAATCTGGTCCCGATATCTTTGCTTGTGGATTTTCATATAGAGCCATTGTGCTGATTACGAACTTGCCCGAAAAGCCGAAAGCGTGTAGAGTCTCTCGTAGAAATGACCAGCTAACCCTATCAAACGCCTTCTCGGCATCTAATGCCAAGAAGACGGATGGTAGAGTCCTGGATTGGATCTCATATATGAGGTTTAATATCCTACGAGTGTTATCCTCCCCATTCCTACCTGTAATGAAGCCTGTCTGGTCCGGGCTTACTATATCCGCTATCACTCCCTCCAGTCTTCCGGCCAGCATTTTTGAAAATATTTTAACATCTAAATTTATTAACGAGATGGGCCTATAGTTTGTCACACATTTGGGGTCTTTCCCAGATTTGGGGATTGGAGTTATTGATGCTTGTAGCATCTCTGTTGGGAAAAGCTGACCCAATGCTATATTGCTATAGACTCTTAGTAGTAAGGGAGAAATAATATCTGCCAGAGACTGGAAGAAGGGAGCAGAGAAGCCGTCCGGACCAGGGGCCTTGTTTTTTTTTAAATTTCTAATTGCCTCTTTCACCTCAGACAGCTGAAATGGAGAGTTTAACCGTTCTATATTTTCCTCTGAAAGTTTTGGTAGGTTTAGCTTGGCCAAAAAGGATCTTATCTGCTTAACGTTTTTTTCTACCGCTGGCAAATTATATAGAGACTTATAATATTCTTTAAATGTTTCGCTGATATCTTTCGGTGATAGTTTAGATTTATTTTTCCATATTATTTTATTGATCTTAATATGGCTGTTCCTGTGTTTAATCTTATTGGTCAAGTTCTTACTAGCTCTGTTGCTGCTATAATACCACTCTTGCTTTAGAATTTGAAGGGACCTGTCAGCTTTTTCGATTAATTTACCTTTTATTTCTTGCTGTATCTCACTTAGTTGTTTAGTTACTGTTATGTTAGGATTTAGTCTGTTAAGGGCTTCGAGCTGGGCTAGTCTCACATAGAGATCTGCCAATTCCGAGCCCCTGGCCCTTTTGACCTTTGTGCCCTGCTTAATGAGATAGCCTCGCATCGTGCATTTCATTGCACACCACGCAGTCACCTCATCAACCGACCCATTGTCATTTTCGTTCAAGAAAAGTGTGGCTTGGTTTCTAAATTCCTCTTTAAATGACCTGTTATTTAATAGGGACTCGTTGAGACGCCATTTAGTTCTAATATTGTAATTTTTATTATTTTCTATGCTGATAAAGATTGGTGCATGGTCTGACCATGTTGTATTACCTATAGAAGACGAAGTGAATCTATTGATAGATCTATTATTTGTGAGGAACATGTCTATTCTGGAGTATGAATAATGCACTTGTGAGTAGAAGGTATAATCCCTCGCACCTGGGTTTTGTGTTCTCCAGATGTCGTAGAGCTTGTTCCGAGCTAGCCAGTCAGAGAAGGAATTTGCTAAAAGCTTAGACCTTTTGTCTGGTTGTGAGCCGTGCATCATACGTTTATCTAATTTTATGTCATGTATGCAATTTAGGTCGCCGCCCATAACTAAAAGTCCCTTGCAGAGGTCTTGAACTCTGGAGTAAATCTTGCCCAGGAAACCCACCGCAGCAACGTTGGGTGCGTAGACATTAACCAAAGTATGTGTCACATCATTGAGATTACAAATTAGGATAATGTATCTCCCTTCATTATCTGTTTCAGTATGAATGCATTCAAACTTTACTCTTTTCCCGATTATTATTGCAACCCCTCGTTTCTTTTTTTTGTCTAAGTTAGAAGTATAGACAGTGGGGTATTTCTTATATTTCCAATATCTAACAGCACCCGTAGTCCAGTGGGTCTCCTGGGCAAAACAAATATCCACTTGCTCCCGACAAATCAAGTCAAACAAGAAAGCTCGTTTATGTGGGGAGTTTAATCCCTGGCAATTTATGGAGGCAAGTTTAAGTGACATATTTTCTGCTGTCTTCCGCTTTCCCCCGACCCCACCTTATCCACCAAACGATTCCACCACGAGACCATCCATTCATCTTTCACGTTCATCCCACCTTCGCATACAGTACTTGGATGCGATTTTTGCCCCATCAAAAATGATCGGGCGTATCATACATGTGCGTGGTGCCGACCCTGAGCTTTTATATGTGTATCTAAGAGTTCTCTGTTCTATTGAGCCCCCCCTCTTTAAGAAGCTATCAACATGATCCCCTCCCGCTCCCGTTCCCTTTCAAGAAATATAATTACTATGTGAGTGTGAAATATATGCTGTTATATGGTTTGTTACCTTCGTGATCTAAAAATCTGTGCGGAGAGTACTGTGGGTGTGCGGATATAGTGTTGGATAGATGAATTGTCTAGCATGTGCTATTGTGGAAAAAAAAAAAAAAAAAAAAAAAGAAAAAATTGTTAAATCATGTGAGTGTCTAGCTAATTGTGATGCTCTGTGAAAGGACTATGTGTCGAATTTATGTGAATTGGTGCGCTTAAGTGAAGATAGGTGAGTAGGGGAAAAAAAAAAAAAAAAAAAAAAAACAATGTATGTATTTAGGGTGTATTGAGTCCTGTAAGAGTCTCTAACTAATTGTGGTACACTGTGCTTGTTCAAAGTGCCGTGATATGAGTGACAAGGTGGACATGAAGTGGAAATAGGGGGAGAAAGAAAAAAAAATGTATAGAGTGTATTAAGTCATGTAAGTGTCTCTAGCTAATTGTGATACTCTGTGCGAGTTCTATGTGTCGTGATATGAGTGAATAGGTGGAGATAAAGTGGAAGTAAGGGGAAAAAGACAAAGAGAGAAGAGAAAGAGAGAAAAATTGCAAAATATTGTGGATCCGTTATATATACAGTTGGGTGGATCCTATTGACTTATCGATTCTAATTTCTTCCTGCTGTTTTGAGATTGAATGCCTCATTTTTCTTCTGCGTATGCGGAGGATATGAATTTTTGTAGGTGGACCGGATCAGAAAAAGAGAGGGTGTGTCCATCTTTTGTGATTATGATTTTAGTTGGGAAACCCCATCTGTATTTTACATTTGCCTCTCTAAGCTGCTTTGTACAGTCTCCAAAGCTTCTTCTTTGTGATCTTGTTGTAATTGATAGGTCCGGAAACAGTAATAGGTTTTTAAATCTCTCGTCCTTGGCTGGTGCTTTTTTAAATTCCCTAACTAGAAGATCTTTCAGGTAGCAGTTATAGAATCTGATGATTACATCTCTTGGAGCTTCATGAAATTTAGGGTCTTTTGTCTTGACTAGTCTGTGAAATCTTTCCATAGGCACCGTGCCTAATAGGTCTCCATCTACATAACAGTTTAAGAGGTCTTGCAGATAGGGCTCCAACTTATCAGTTGTTATTTCTTCCGGTATGCCTCTTATCCTCAGGTTTTGCCTACGTGATCTGTCTTCTAATTGTGTTACTTTGATTTCGAGAGTTTGAAAGTTAACTTTAAGCAACTCATTCTCTTTTTGGATACATTGTAGGTCTGCTTGTAGGGTTTTAATGCTTTCGGAATGGAGAGACACTTTTTCAGAGATATGTGAGATTTCCTGTTTTATTGATTGTGTGTTCTCTTTCATTTCAGTACTCAGTTTCTCATATAGTTGGTTTATATTGAAAATACGACTAGGTGACTGTGTCGATTGAGAATCTTCTAACACAACTTCCGCAGTGGTTCCTTCCACTAATCCTGGTGTTTCTTTGAGGAAGTCTTTGGCTGTGGGTAATGGTTTGGGGGAATAGTAGGTCGATAGTGGTCTTAACTTATCTAGACTTTGTCTCTTTTCCCTCTCCTTTTCCTTCTCCTTCTCTCTCTTGGGGGCCATATTGGAAACTTTGCGTAAGTAGATTTTTTTCCCTTTTTCTCCTCCTCTCTCTGTCCCTCGGGATCTATACTGCGGATCTGCAGTGAGGTTAAACTGCTATGCAGTGCTTGTATCAGGTTTGTGGCACTGGAGGGTAGGTGAGTGATAAAGTTTTCCCAAAAATCAAGAGAGGAAAAAAAAAAAAAAAAAAAAGGTGTTCTCCTGCAGTAGCAGCAAATGCTCAGCTGGGGTTTAGTGTAAGGATATAGAGGCAAAATTTTGGTCAGAATAGGCTCTTACTCCTAGAATATCTATGTATATGTGTTGCTCCTGATATAGCTACCAGTGAGCCAGTGAGATTTATTTTAGGAGTATTTACGGGTAGTGAGCTGAATTTTGCGCTGGAGGATCAAAGCTGAAGGCGATACCGCTTTATATTACCAGTATCTCTGTCTTTTTCCCTTTTTTTTCCTTTCCTCTTTCCCCTTCCTTTCCTCCTCTCTTTCCCCCTTTCCTCCCTTCTCCCCTTTTTGATAGGTTTCCTTTTTGGTAGATTTATGGGCCCCCCTTTTCTTTTAATTGGATGTGGGGATACCAAAGCTCAAGACCACCACCGGCCCACAGGGCACCTGCACCCCTGCGCAGCCCACCTCCCACAATAGAAGCCCCTAGCAAATGAGTTATAATAACCTATGTATGAATGTGCTGACTTTAGACTGCTTCAATGGAGTTATAGGCTGAGAAATGTATTATGTTAGATACAGATTGCTCAATTTCTGTCCCGTTTTTTTTTTTTTTCCAAGTAACCTGCGTTCAGTAGCTACCTCGAGTGCAGGACATATATACACACACATATAAGAGGGATACTTAGCTTAGATCGCCTGGAGCCCACTTTATGTGACCGCCATCTTCGGTTTTGGAAAAAACAATCTGCTATGACGTCTATGTCGTGCAAGTTTCTTTTCGGAAGCTCCTGAAATCCTACTTGCCCGGTCCAGAGAGGGAGGTTTACAAGGATCTCGCAAAGCAGGCAGAGGACTATCCGATTTTCGGATGTGTCAAGGCGGTATATCGGGATGAGGCTACTCCATCAGAGCTCAGCTTGTCGGCACCCGCACTCGCAGAACGCCTCGGCTTACGTCGTGCGTCCTACGTCATCACCACGCGTCCATCTATTATATTGTACACACAGGACCTGGCCCCAGGATATACCCCAGGTATTAGATTGCACTCACAGGACTTGCCCCCAAGACATACCCAGCTATTAGATTGCACTCACAGGACTCAATCCCAGTATTAGATTGAACTCATAGGAGTTTCCCAAAGGACATACCCCAGGTATTAGATTGCACTCACAGGACTTGCCCCCACAGTTTAATCTCTGGTATTAGATTGCACTCACAGGACTTGCCCCCAGGATTTACTCCAGTAAAAGATTGGACTCAAAGGACTTGGCACCAGGATTTACCTCAGGTATTATATTGCACTCACAAGACTTGCCCCCAGGATTTACCTGTGATATAAGATTGGATTCACAGGACAATGATAAGGTCATTTGCATCTTACCTTTTGGTTAAGGCAGAAGGAAATAAGATATGCCTGGAGATTCCCACAGCGTATTACTGTATTCTATAAAGAACAAAAGAAGTCCTGAATTCGGCCGGGGACGTGAAGAGGTGGATGATATCAGCGAATTTGATTGAGGAAGAAGAAGTTATAAAAGCCTACCCCAAATAGGAGCACAATGACACCTTCGTTTTTTTTTTTAAGAGAGAAAAGGGACATGGACACGATGAGCAGAAGGGGTTATAAGATGGGCTCTTATAGAATATTACAGGTCAAACTATTGGTTACATATTGTTATATACAAGGAAGGTTAGATAGGCAAAATATAATAGTAGAGGAAAATATTTATTCTTAGTTTATATATATATTTATTTTTTGGGGGATAATAGTAATTTATAGAACTTGTGGAATTAAGGTGTAGGTGGAGAGCAAGCAATATGCAAAATAGGGTTATACGACAAAGTAGGAGGCACAAGGAGAGTTTACACATTATATATTTAAAAAAAAAAATTCGGCTTATAGTTTTGCAATGACTTTGTACACATAGATAAGAAAACTAATAGGGAATTTAGTAGCATTGTTGGGTTAATGTTTTGGGAAGAAGGAAATTTTATAGAATTGAAACTGATGGATAATAAGAATGAGAAACATATGGGGAGTAATATGTGTTTAATTTTTTTTTTTCTTCCTCTCTTTTTCTTTTTAGATAGCACTTTTACAATAGGGGTCAAGGAACAGTAAAGAAAACACAAAACACAGCCATATAATAAAAATAGAGGTACATAGAGAGAATTTTTTGGGTTCACAACATAGTGAGGAGGATCGAGCATAGAGGTTTATTTGAAGTGATGTTGGCTTAATCCATGTTTTTTTTTTAAGATAACAATATATTACACTTGTGTTTTAATAGATTATAATAACAAGGAGGGTTGGGGGAGCATTTTATATTTTTTCTTTATATCTCCTTTTTAGGGTTCATAACATAGCAAAGTTGGTTTGTTTTATGGTGCCCCCCTCTCTCCCCTTCTTTGTTTATTTTTTCTTCTCTCTTTACATAGCACTTTTGTAATAAGGGGTTAGGGAAGAGTAAGGAATACACAAAACATGGCTATATAATTAAAATAGAGGCACATAGAGAGCTTTTTTTTTTTTAATTGGCTCACGACATAATAACGATTTAGTATATAGGTTGATTTGAAGGGATGTTGGTTTGATCCATGGGGTTCAAAAACCTTTTTTTTTTTCTTTTTGTCTGGAGACAACAATATATAACATTTTTGTATTAATAGGTTATAATAAAAAAACATTTAGTATCACTTATGTATAAGAGAATTGATAGGACCAGTGGATACTGAGGATAGTTGAAATTACTGTGTTGCTCCCCCCCCCCCCTCTCCTATTTCCTCTCCTTTTTCTCCCCTTCTCCCTTTGCTACGTTGTTGTACGTCCTCTGGTATCCGTCTGTCCTCAGAGCATGAAACTATTAAAAAGAAAATACGGCCTTCTCAGGGCATGCCAGCAGGCGCACCACGGAATGGGCCACGGGCGACGATATTTGTTAGAATTGTAATTGTAATTCCTTCTAGAGTAGAGGGTTTTCTTTTTTACCAATTTTTTGGGCTATGGGGTTTACCTGGGCCCAACAAGGGTAGGGTATATGTATTTCTTATTTGGTAATTGTTTGTGTAAGGTCTGGGTTCTGGCTAAAATTTGTTTTATGTATTGTCAAGTATGAAAGATGCGGAGGGATATCCTGGGAGGGGGGGGGGGGGGGCGGACAGGAGTTTGCACGATAAAAATTAAAGGGGAATTAAAGTAGCATCTATTAACGCTCAGGGTATAAACTCACCTCAAAAGAGAAGTATTTTCTTGAATTTTTTTGAAAAAATAACAAATCCAGATTTGTGGAGTATAAGAGATTCACTGGAGAAAACAAGATGAATTAAGAATTAAAAATCGTGCATTCCCGTTGATAATTTGTGCCTCTATGGAGGACAAAAGACAAAAAGGAGTGGCTATCTTGTTCCCTTCAGCTCTTTCAGTTAGAATAATCAATCAGTAAAGTGATAAAGAGGGGAGATATATACTTGTAATCTGTGAAATAAACAATGCTATGTATACAATTCTTAATGTCTATGCTCCCAACCATTCTACAGTTCCATCAAGAAGACCTTGACCAAGTTCGAGAGAATAAAACAAGGAGTTAGTCTAATCCTAGGAGATTTTAACTCCCAACTGGATCCAAATATGGACAATATGTCAGGGTATGAAGTGACAAAAAATAGAAATACAATCGGCAATGTAAAAAGATTTAGAGAACTTCTGAGAAAACATGCACTATTATATTTGTGGCGGGTGTTCCACCCTGTCGAAAGGGACTTCACTTGTTTCTCTCGCTCCCATTTAGTATATTCTAGAATAGATCTTATATTAGCAGGAGTAGGGTTTACCAAATTGATAAAGAAGATTAATATTGTTGCGGTCCCTTGGTCGGACCACAACATGATATCAATGGAGATAAAAGATCTTTTTAAAAAGCCTAGATCAGAATGGAGGCTCAATGACCAACTGTTACGTAAAAAAGAGAATATAGAATATTTGAAAAAAATGTCAGATCTGTTCTTTGCTGAGAATAGGGATAAGGGGGTTGGCCCGTTGATCACATGGTGTGCTTATAAATGTGTGATGAGGGGCCATTTGTTCAAAATGGGGGCGAGAGAAAAGAGAGTTAGAGGGGCTCCTTTGGAGGAGTTGTACCTCGTGTTTGACCAACTAGAGCAATTGAATAAATGTAAACCTTCGGCTGAGATCACGCAAACAATTGTGGAAACACAGAAACTTATTAACGAAAGACTGATGTTTAAAGCAAATAGTAATTTAAAGTATTTAAAAAGGAATTGGTATTACCATGGAAATAAGGCAGAAAGGGAGCTAACAAATAGACTTAAAAAAGAGAAATCTAAAAAAATAATCTCAAAACTTAAACACGGGGACAAAACGTTATTGCTCCCAGAAAAGATGTGCGATCTCTTTAAAGTATTTTACAATTCTTTGTATAGTGCTACAGAAGGGTCAGATGAAAGAGAAATAGAAGGATTCTTTGCAGATATAAAACTTCCTTGCATTTCTGAAGCACAATTAGAAAATCTCAATCTTCACATTTCAGAGTGTGAATTGGAAAAGGCCATAAACAAATTGAAAAATAATAAAACTCCAGGCCCTGATGGGTTCAATACTAGATTCTTTAAGATATTCAAGGATAATATTGGAAAAGATCTGATGAAGGCTTTTGAGGAATTTGGGACCCAAAAAAAGATCCCAGAGGAGCAGTTACAGACTCACATTGTTCCAATCCCTAAACCAAATAAAGATCTAGAGCTAGTATCTAATTATAGACCAATCACACTTTTAAATGTTGACATAAAAATATGTGCCTCCATTTTGGCCGAAAGGCTAAAAGAGATAATACCTTTGGTGATCCACCCGGACCAAACAGGCTTCATACCTGGTAGACTTTGTTCGAATAATATTAGAAGATTGGGGATGCAATTGACTTGGCACAACGCAATGGTGTGCCCCAGTTGGCCCTGTCACTGGATGCCGAAAAGACCTTCGACAGGGTCAACTGGGGATTCCTGTGCGAGACTTTGCCGAGATTTGGCCTATCAGGAAGGATTTTAGAAAATATGATGGCTTTATATACGACCCCTAGGGCTAGAGTCTGCAGTAGTGGCTTTGTGTCTGAATGGTTTACAATATCAAACGGAGTAAAACAGGGATGTCCGCTGTATCCTCTGTTGTATATTTTATCAGTGGAACCTCTTGCGGAGAAATTTCGGGGTAATAAGAAAATGAAGGGAATAAAAACTTTCAAAGGGGAGTCTAAATTAAATTTATATGCTGACGACACAATCCTGACCCTACAAAATCCAAGAGAATCAGTACTAGAACTGACTAAAGAAATCAACTTATACTCTAGGGTATCAGGATATAAGGTCAACTGGGATAAATCGGAAGCTCTTGCATGCAATCTGCCACAAGAAGAGAAAGTCTATTTAGCCGAACTAGGGGGATATTAATGGGCAAACAAATCAATAAACCATATTGGAATAAAAATCAGAACAGTACCCTCAGAAATAGTCGAAATTAATTTCCTCCCAATACTACTCCAAATGAATAAAAAATTCCAGGAATGGAAATTAATAAATATATCATGGATGGGTAGAATCAATGTAGTCAGGTCATACATGTTAAACAAATTAAAATACCTGTTTAATATGATTCCTCTGATCTTGGCCCAAACATCAATGCTAAAATTTATATGGCAGGAGAACCGACCACGTATCCAAACTAGACTTCTGATGGAAAAAACGAATAAAGGAGGTTTGGGTATTCCAAACATCGAAGCGTATCATTACGCTTGTTTGGTATCTCAAGCCTTGATTACGCAAAAGGAACACAACAGTAGTGAGGGTTGGTACCATATCAAGCAGGAGATCTCAGGGATAGGAAATTTGAGTAATTTATTTTGGACTACTGGAGACAGTGGACAGGGGAAAGTAAAAACAGAGAATTTGCCTACGGTCCTGAAGGATCTCAAGTGTTTATGGGCCAAAGTTCTGAAAAGACTGGGCCTCAGAAATAAAATCTTACCTAACATTTCAATAAGGGTAATTGCCTCAAACGTAGAAGACTTGAACTTAAAGAATTGGATAGAATGTGTAATAAATAAAATAGAGGATATTATGGAAAGGAACAAGGTGATGGATTTCAATCAACTCTCCAAACTAAAAAAGCTTCCACGTAAGAAAATGTTTTCATATCTAAGAGTGAAGGGATATATTGAGAAGTTTATATATAAGGGAACGTCAACGGAGGTTAAGGTATTAGGGGAGCTATCAGAATTGAAAGAACTCAAGAAACCTTTCTCCAGATGTTTGGGGTTGGTAAAGCCGTGCCAGGAAAATAAGGTAATCCCAGCCATGATAAAATGGGAGGAAGATTTGGAAGTCCAGTTGGACTATAAAGACTGGATTCAGTCGTTAAAGACAGCCTCAGAAGCAGTTCACTGCCTAAACTTAAGAGAAATTCACTATAAACTATTAAACCGTTGTTATATGGAGCCGGTCAGAACGGCAGAGATGTTCCCAGGCACTAGTAATGTGTGCTGGAGATGTGGAAACAGCAGAGGTGATTTGTTACATTTATGGTGGAACTGTAATCCTATTGGACTGTACTGGAGAATGGTTGAGAACAAAATAGACAGGATTTGTGGCATGAATTTAGACCAATCACCAGAAACATTTTTGCTACATCTAGATGTACAATTATGGCCCTAGTAGAATAGGAAATTGATCATTCATTGCCTCATAGCTGAAAAGTTATTGGTGGCCAAACAATGGAAATCGGGTATTACTCCTACATGGATTCAATTAAAGAACCAATTATTAATACAACTTAAAATGGAGGCAGGTATTGCTTTTCAATTCAACATAATGGGGGGACAAAAAGAAAATTGGAACAGATGGATTAAAAAAATACAGGAAGTTTAGGCCCAAAGAGCATTATTGGAATTACAACAATCAACTGCACTACTGATGAGCTCCCCTTCCCCACGAGGATCTCTTCCGTGCCTCAATTCTGAGTTAATATGTTTGACAGAGAGGTATGTCTTGTCTTGTTTCTTTCTTTTCTTTCTGTTTTTTTTTTCTTATCATGTACATGGATAATGCCAACTGAAAAGTTAAATCTTTTACATTGTTTTTCGACAATTGGCAAATTTTTTGGATATACTGATATACCGTATTTGCTCGTATATAAGACGACCCTGATTATAAGACGACCCCCCAAACTTTGGATATTCCTTTAGGAAAAAACTAAAAGCCTGAAAAGAAGACTACCCTATAGGAAAAAAAGTTCAAATTGTATATATTCACATGTAAATTGCTTTTCTGATAAAAAAAATATATAAAAAAATGCATTTCTTGTTTTTATTTCCTTTTATGTGCCAATGCTGCCTCTCTCTTTCCCTTGCCCCCAGCTTTGTCTCTCTCCCCCCTAGTGTTGTCTCTCTCTCCCCCTCCCTTTGACTCCCCCCTCGCCTGTCTCTTCCCCCCCTTGTTTCTCTCTGCCCCCCTCCCTCCCCTTGTCTCTCTCTCAACCCCCTCCCCTTGTCTCTGTCTCTTCCCCCCTCTCCTTGTTTTTTTCTTCCCCCCTCCCTCCCCTTGTTGCTCTGTCCCCCCCTCCCCCTCTGCCCCCCTCCCTACCCCTGTCTCTCTGCCCCCCTCCCTACCCCTGTCTCTCTGCCCCCTTCATCCCCCTCACCTGTAACTCGCTCCCTGGTGGCTAGTGGGGGCAGCCGGGGGATGTCCGCACGATACGTGCAGACATCCTCCATGCTGCCCGACACCTCCGTCTATTATGACGGACAGCTGGTCCGTCATAATAGACAGAGGTGTCTGGCAGCACTGAGGATGTCTGCACATATCGTGCAGACATCCCCCAGCTGCCCGATTCTCCCTGGTGGCTAGCGGGGCAGCGGAGGATGTCTGCGCGATGAGCGCAGACCTCCCCTGCTGCTGACCGGCACGAACGCCGCGACTTTTATGATGAAGCTCATCGCGCAGACATTCCCCTGCTGTTAGAGAGGGGGATCCAGGTCCCCTGCAGCTCTGCTGGGGACCTGGATCCCTTTCTTATAATCTGACCTCAATTTGAGGTCAGTTTATAAGACGACCTCAATTACAAGACGAGGGGTATTTTTCAGAAAAAATTTTCTGAAAAAAACCTCGTCTTATAATCGAGCAAATACGGTAATGTATGTCTTTTTAATTTTTATCAAAACAAAGGCAAATAAAGCACAAAGATAAAAAAAAAAATAGGAACTGAATGGATAATGAACATGACCTCATAGTTGTATTGTCTACCTTCACCACAGACTTTAAGGTACTTATCAGAAGCAAACAGCATTCCCAGCTTTCCTATAAGTTCTAATTACACTCATATGTGTTAATGTTTATTTTTTGTTTTTAACTCAATACACCATTTTCACTTGCACTGCTATTATTACACTATTCATTTGTTTCATGTACTGAACAGTGTGTTTATATATATAATATATATATATATATATATATATATATATATATATATATATATATATATATATATATATATATATATATATTGTTATAAGGTGAATGATGTTGTTTGTGAGGGAGTTTATATTTCCGCTAAATTTCTCAGAGAGGCATATGACAATGAACCCCAGGGGAAGCATGCATTGTATGCAACATAAATTAATGTTTAGATATGGGCCCCTGGGGTGGAGCCTTTGGGGAGTAGGGTGGGCCAGTGCTCCACTTCTCACTTTAAAGGTAACTGGAAGAAATAAAGTCCAGGTCAGGAATTTGGACTGTCTCCAACCCATTGCTCAGCTGCAGAAAAATGAATAAATCCCTCTCTGCTAGGCAGGTAAAGAGAGACATGGTTTCTCCTTTGGGTGCTGGAAGAAGCAGGCTGGCTTGTGACTGAACACTGGAGTGCAGAAAAGTGACAGTAAACATGGTTGGTGAAACCTGTGTTTTAACCCCTTAGTGACAAGACAAGGGTGTTTGTGCTTAGCTGCAATTTTCTTCTATCTCACATACTGTACCCACACAAATTATATGTTGTTTTTATCGTCATAAGAAGGGCTTTCATTAGATACCATTATGTTCATCATATCTTATAATTTACTACAAAAAAAATCATAAAATATGATGAAACATTTTTAAAAAACCACTTTTTCTAACTTTGACCTAAAAAATAATTTACACAAATACAATCATTAAAAAAGACCCCATCTAAATAGTTTCTAAATGTTGTCCCAAGTTCAGAAATATGGATGTTTTCCTATTTTTCGGTATTTTTTTGCGAGTTATGTTATATAGTTTTCCTATATTGAACTTTTGACCCCAACCCAAACCCAAAATTAAACCCTAACACTAAATTTAACACCAACTCTAACCCTTATGCTATCCCTTAATATATTTTAATTTGAATTTAATTTTAACCCTATCCCTTATGCTAAAAATTATTTAATTTTTACCCTATAGGCCAGGGGTGTCCAAGTTTATTCTGCAAAGGGCCACTTCGCTAGAAATGTATGCGCGCGTGGGCCGCATTCATTTTTCATTCATTCAGAGAATAATATATATAAATATATACATGTGTGTGTGTGTGTGTGTGTATATATATATATATATATATATATATATATATATATATATATATATATATATATATTACACTAATGTGTAGTGGTCACATTAACTACAAACACTCACATGCATACACAGTCACACTTACCCCCTCTTCCCACACACACAGTCACAATTACCCCACACACACATACACGTTTATACACACATACTCACATATATACACTTACTCCACACACATACACATTTATACACACACTCCCATACATACATACACTTACCCCACACCCACTTAACATGCACTCACATAGATACACATTTAAACACATAATCGCATACATACTTACCCCACTCACAGATATACATATTTATACACACACACACACACTCACATACATACACTTACCCCACACAGTAATACACATTTATACACACACACACTCACATACATACACTTAATCCACACACACATTGATACACACACTCACATTCATACATACACTTACCCCACACACTAATTCACATTTATACACACACACTCACATACATACATACACTTAACCCACACACACATTGATACACACACACATTGATACACACACTCACATACATACATACATACACTTAACCCACACACACATTGATACACACACATACATACATACATACATACATACATACACTTACTCCCCCACACACATTGATACACACACTCAGATACATACATACATACACTTACCCCCACACACATTGATACACACACTCACATACATACACTTACCCCCACACACACATTGATACACACACTCACATACATACTACACTTAACCCACACACACATTGATACACACATTCACATTAATACACACACTCACATACATACGTACACTTAACCCACACACACATTGATACACACTCACATACATACATACACTTACCCCACACACTAATACACATTTATACACACACACACACTCACATACATACATACACTTACCCCACACACACATTGATACACACACTAACATACATACATACACTTACCCCCACACACGTGGCTGTAGAGGTTGTGGACTCCCGGTGCGCTTCTTCCCTCCCTCTGACCCTTGCGCATGACCTCATACGCAGGGTAGAGGAGGGGATTTGTGCACTGCACACCGCACGGGAAGCTGTATCGGGGAACGAAGTGGTGTGCAGTTTGAGGTGCGGCTACCGGAGCAGAGCTCAGGCCGCACGTTGGACGCCTCTGCTATAGGCTAATCTAACTATATAACCAGTTTTTAGCTGATGAATTTTTTTTTTTTTTTTACATTGCTATGCTGCTTGGCTACCTCTAGGGGCAGTCAAGCAGCATATTCAGAGCAACAGAAGTGAATTTACTTTTACTTCCGAAGCTCAGACCACCAGAGGGCACAGCCATATTGACGGAGCATGCTGCTCCATCAATATGGCTCCCACGATCGCTTCGTGGGGCGATCGTGGGTGCCCCATAAAATAAATTTTGGTGCTGGCTATTGCCGCGACATTGAGGCAATAGACCAACACCGTTAAAGCGTTTTTTGCAATCATTGATTGCGCAAAACGCTTGATTCACTGCAGGATGTGCCAGGCACGTCCATTGTCGCGATAGATAGGGACCTGAAAGTAAGTAGGAGCTCAGACGAGCTATGATTTTGTTAGTAGGAGACACTGCCTCCTGAGAGGATTTCAAAATAAAGTACCTGAATTTATGTCTTTCTGTATGTGTATGTCTATACCCTAGAGGACTGTGCTATTTGCAATCCAGGATCACAATAAATATACATATATATATATATATATATATATATATATATATACAGTGCCTTGCAAAAGTATTCACCCTCATTGACCTTTTACCTGTTTTGTTACATTACAGCCTTAAGTTCAATGTTTAATTAATCTGAATTTTATGTAATGGATCAGAACACAATAGTATAAGTTGGTGAAGTGAAATGAGGAAAATATTTACATAAAACTATTTTTTAGAAACAGAAACAGAAAATTGGCATGTGCTTATGTATTCACCCCCTTTGTTATGAAGCCCATAAAAAGCTCTGTTGCAATCAATTACCTTCAGAAGTCACATAATTGGTGAAATGATGTCCACCTGTGTGGAATCTAAGTGTCACATGATCTGTCATTACATATACACACCTTTTTTGAAAGGCCCCAGTGTCTGCAATATCTAAGCAAGAGGCACCACTAACCAAACACTGCCATGAAGTCCAAGGCACTCTCCAAACAAGTAAGGGACAATGTTGTTGAGAAGTACAAGCCAGGGTTAGGTTATAAAAAAATATCCAAATCTTTGATGATCCCCAGGAACACCATCAAATATATCATAACTGTAACGGACCATCTACCGGGCGTAGTAGACCCTCTGCTCGTTGTGTGAAATCACCTCCTTAGCCCCCCGATTATAGCTCAGCATTCACCAAGCAAGTCTTTCCTGGACCCTTGCTCTTTGTACCCAAATAGCAGACAGGAGACTACTAGCAGTTAGGTACAGCAAGAATGAACAACTCCTTTATTTGTGTAACAACACAGACTTATAAAAAGACATAACCATGACATCACAGACATTAGAGTACAATGGAGGGGGATGGAATTAAACATAGTTCTCCAACTAACTGGGGCTAGGAATACATTAGACTTTCAGACTGCAAACCAAATAGGAATTACCATACAGTGAGTAGACACACAGTAAGACACATAATGTACACAACATAATCAGTTTACCAGTTAATAACAATGGATGTTGGAGTAAACTATAAATTATAGTCACTGATACATTATAACCCTTCAGCGTGGTCTACTCACAGAATGAAACATTACACATAAACCAATATACTAACAGAATATAACTAACTAACAATATTAACGTATATAGTTATGGCACATAAGCCAGGGCCCATAATCTACAGGGGGGTGTTTGGCCCTCTGGCCCCTCCAAGAACCCCAGTCAGGCATGCTATCAGAATTCACTTCGTGACAATAACCAAATGGAAAGAACATGGCACAACAGCAAACCTGCCAGGAGACGGCCGCCCACCAAAACTCATGGACCGGGCAAGGAGGGCATTAATCACAGAGGCAGAACAGAGACCTAAGGTAACCCTGGAGGAGCTGTAGAGTTCCACAGCAGAGACTGGAGTATCTGTACATAGGGCGACAATAAGCCGTAAGCTCCAGAGAGTTGGGCTTTATGGCAGAGTGGCCAGAAGAAAGCCATTACTTTCAGCAAAAAACAAAATGGCACATTTTTAGTTTGCGAAAAGGCATGTGGGAGACTCCCAAAATGTATGGAGGAAGGTGCTCTGGTCTGATGAGACTAAAATTGAACGTTTCCGCCATCAAAGAAAGCGCTATGTCTGGCGCAAACCCATCACATCACCCAAAGAACACCATCGGGATGTTTTTCAGCAGCCGGGACTGGGAAACTGGTTGAGGGAAAGTTGGACGGTGCTAAATACAGGGATATTCTTGAGCAAAACCTATACCACTCTGTGCGTGATTTGAGGCTAGGACGGAGGTTCACCTTCCAGCAGGACAATGACCCCAAACACACCGCTAAAGCAACACTTGAGTAGTTTAAGGGGAAACATGTAAATGTGTTGGAATGGCCTAGTCAAAGCCCAGACCTCAATCCAATAGAAAATCTGTGGTCAGACTTAAAGATTGCTGTTCACAAGCGCAAACCATCCAACTTGAAGGAGCTGGAGCAGTTTTGCAAGGAGGAATGGGCAAAAATCCCAGTGGTAAGATGTGGCAAGCTCATAGAGACTTATCCAAAGCGACTTGGAGCTGTGATTGCCACAAAAGGTGGCTCTATAAAGTATTGACTTTAGGGGGGTGAATAGTTATGCACACTGATGTTTTATGTTATTTTGTCCTATTTGTTGTTTGCTTCACAAAAAAAAAAAAAAACATCTTCAGAGTTGTGGGTATATATATATATATATATATATATATATATATATATATATATATACACACACATTGTTGAATACAAACCAAATAGTTTTTTGAATATATTATAATGTTTTAGAAATTAAATTGGTTTTGAACTGTGACTTAATGACTAAGGACAAATGTGGATCCTGAAGTTAGACAGGTCTAGAAACACTGCTCCAGACTATTCTAGCATTTATGTATTTAACAACTGATGTCAAAGAGTAATATATGGAGAATGTTTCTGTGAAAATTTAAAGCTCTTTTTTAAGAATAAAGCCAAGCAATTAAGTGACCAGTGGAGCACACCAAAACGATATAAAAAATGTTCTCTGGTACTTTACATGAGTCACCTGGGTTTTCACAATATTTTTAGAACAAAGATGTTTTCAGAGTTACACAGACTTCTATGTACATTGATTATGTCAGATTCATCTTGTCTAAAGAGGTATTAATCAGAGCAGTTCTCTTAGGAAGAATGAGCTATATCTTGAAGTATCCACTCAAAATCTGTTCCATATATGTCCCTTCTGATTGATTTTTGAGTGTCATGACAAGCACAGCCAACACTAGTTACCTTGTGCAGTTACCATGTGTGTGACATTTTGATGAATGCTAAATAAATAATGAAACATATACAGAGAAATGAACGTTTCATTTCACCGACTTAGCTAAGTATTGTGCAGAGGTCATCATGGTGAGGTCATCGTGGTGAGTTCCTTTTACACAAAGTATAATTGAGGCAGTGAGATGAAATGTTCATCTTGAATTAGTGAATAGAAGATGCCACTTGATTTCCAACATTGCATATATCAAAAGCACTGAATTCATCACCGGTGCAAAATGATATAACATTATCATTTTTAAGCAGAGAATAATATTATAAACACATGTCTTAACAATACATGTTTTCTGTTCTAAATCCTTAAAGCTACTAAAAGCTGATCCATAAAATAGACACACTAAGTGCAAGCTCGCTACAGATGGTGGTTCACAAATCCATCTAAAACCATTCAACACACGGACTGCGATACAATGCAGGAATAAGAAGGGCATGCTATTAATTGCTGTGAGCTGCAATGGAAAGCGTTTGAGAATCTTTGAAGGCAGGCAGGGTGTACACTAAAATTAAACAAGCTAGAGAATATTCACTCCAATCGCATAGCTAGAAATTTGATACTTATGTATTATGTTAAAAGAACACTCGAAAAGATCTGCCTTTTTTCCATGAATCTTAAAGTTAAATAATTATAAAAATGTATATATTCATTACAATTTGGATATCTGTATTCTAAATATGCGTAATTTACTTCTACTGACTTCTTACTTCTACTAACTAAGAAACATTTTTAAGTATTTTAAAAGATGCAATAAACGCAAAGTATTAAACATGACAACTATAATGTAAATGTGCATATATATATATATATATATATATATATATATATATATATATATATATAGTAGAACATACGTCTGCAGGTTTTTTTCTCACCAACTACACAGCTAGTGTTGCCAGGTCAACTAGTTATTTACTGGAGACATAAAACTTTTATATGTTCCTTTGCAGAATGTAAAATACATGTGTGTCCAGGCAAAATCAGTTAGTTAAATCAAGGAATGGCTCACATCAGTTAATTGCAAGAAAACAGTAGCAATACAGCAAGTGTGATTGAGAAAAATGGCTGCTTAGTGTACAAGTAATAATCAGTACAAAAATTGTTTTGTTTAAAATGGGCATTTAATAAAGAATTTGCAGGTTTAGAATAGCATGGGTAATGAACAATCTCCTCTCACTTCTTAGGAAATTCCCTCTTGAATGCTTGTATTTTTTTTTTTCAAATCTATTTAACAATAAAAACAATATGTCTCCAGTTACAGTAAGTACAGGGTGGTCTCCTATACAAGATAAAAATCAACTAATTTTAAAATGATTTGGTTTGATAAGATAGAAAAACAGTTATGTTTCTTTGTGATAACAATGGCTGTAAACATTTATAGGACACCCCTGTGAATCTCATCTATTACATTGTACAGGCATTATTGTCACAGAAAATAATAACTTCAAGCATCCTGGGCTGTAGAAGAAACAGTTATTTCAGTATTCAATGATTTTATTCATATATGCATCATGTAGGGACCTGTCACTCATTCTTGTTTTAACTGCATGTGGAAAAATCAGACCAAAATTGTTTATTGCCCCCTGGTTTTTGCAATTACTGTGGCTACAGTTCATTGTTTAGTGAATACATATCATAGACTTTGCCATAGGGACATTAAAGGGGCTTAACCATCTAGCTTATTTCCTGAATGTTGCACAACTTTTCAACCCCTTTACAACATGCCAGGTACAACAGGATGTGTTTGGTATGTCCTGCAGTTCGGATCGCGATATGCGATATGGCTGAGGCAGTCTAGGTAAGTCTGTGAAGCTCCCCTTTGTCTTCCTGTGACAACCAATCACAGAGACCAGATGTGTTTAGCTGTCAAAGCCAATGCCTGATTTTGAAAGTTTTAGTCTCTCTTTTAGTCTGGCCCACTGCAATCGGGAAGCAGGGACAGAGTAATTACGGTGTGTGCCGCCAATCCCGAACCTCAAAATTTAGGCCAATGTACAAGAGTTGGAAAACATCTCCAATGCTGCTGAATGGGAGAATGTTTCCAAATCAGCTACTTTGGCCTTAAGTTTGAAATTACAGCTAAATTACAGCTAAACACAAGCACTGCAGAAATTTTAAATCAGCCCTTGTCCGAACAACATGACCAAAAACTTTGAAAAAATGTCTATAAATTCAGTGCTCCCTCTGTGGGGATGGGATGGTTCTTCACAGCTGCATTGACATGCCCAGCCACTTCACCGTGACCTCGTCAGTTCATCTCCCGAGAGATCATCACAGAGACTTCATCGTAGCACAGTTCATTGCAGGATTGCATACAAAGTGATTATTATTAGTATTAGGGCTTAGTGTTAGTATTAGGGTTTATGTGTTAGTATTAAGGCTTAGGGGTTAGTATTAGGGGTTAGAGTTAGTATTAGAGCTTAGTGTTAGTATTAGGGGTACTAGTATTAGGGTTTGGGGGATAGTACTAGGGTTTGGTTAACTTTTGGGGGGTTTAATTTATTAGGGGGGTTACTTCGATTGTAAACGCTAAACTGTCAGTGCTTACATTGCCGTGGAGAAACAGTTGCATTGCGTTCCACCGATGACAGTTCAGCGTTCAAACAGCCGCGCTGAACGGTCAGCTGTGAAATGGCTGTGAAGAACTGTCCTAGACGCTCCCTCTGCAGCAATTTGCCTCTTTCTCCAGCAGCTTTCATGTTATCCTCTGAGAAATTGCTGTCATTAGTTGAACTCAACTGTTTCAAGTGCTTGGAATGGAGGGGGAGTGGTTTCAGACAGATGTGGGATTTAATATTACACAAGAACAAGGGCTTGGGGAAATAGATGTTATAGAAACATCAATCTAATCATTACTTTGGTTTAGACAATAGGAAGTGTTTAAGGGACAGTCTAGTCCCCAAACTCACTTTGGTGCAATTCAGACACTTTAGGTGGAACTGTCCCTTTAAGGTATTATTTAATTATTTTTTTTGTGTGGTTGATAGTATGTTTGCACTTGGTCCACAAGACCTCATCAGTCATGTATTTGCTACCTTTTGCTTTATTACCTTTACATAGTCCACTACCTTCCTAATCGGCAACAGGTCCCAGCAATAAGTTTCTAGTGTGATTTCAGAATCCTTAACTAGAATTCTAACTAACTGCTACTAGTAACCTGCCAGTATTTCATAACAATGGTTTACACAAACATTGAAGACTTTACACCCACAGACACTTCTCTTTGTTTCCTTTGAATGTAATCTTTGTAGACTCCATGAGGAACCCTGATATTTTATACAGGCCCTCTCCTGTTAACGCCAGTGATTTTGGGGAGGTAGAATAACGAGTATATATGCAAAAACACAGATTTTAAAAAATATATCCAATGTTAAACTCACATCCCTCAAACCCCGCATATTAAAAGTAAGTATAAATAAAAAAGAAGAAAATCAAAACAGAAATAATAGAAACACTTTGAATATTATTTCTAATCAAATGAAAAATCCTTATATTTCACAAACATCCACATGAGAAATATAAATTCATATCCACCCGTGCTAATTGATCTCTTAATTTAGCTGATTATGGGTAAAACATTACTTCATCTAGAGACCAATGGTGCTGGACAAAGGGATTCTATTAAAAGCATATTATAAAAACTTACAAACCAGGACATATTAGTCTACATTAAAACATAGTGCCTTGATTATAGTCAAATGATCCTAGGAATGAACCTACCATTGATAATTGCCAAATGTTTTTGTATAATGTATGTATTAATGAACTTTGTTGATATTGTTCAACTTCCTCACAGCGACAATCTCCCAGAACAAAACTTTTCTGCTAGCAAGTAGTCAATCCAGTTTGTACTACCCTTTCATATATATAAGTATTATATATCAGTTTTTTGCTTTTTTCATTACTTTTATTAACAAATTACAAAAATATAAATTACAAATAATAGATCATTGTGACTATTTCATAAGATTCATATAAAACATAACAATATACAAACAAAAGACACATGATGCTGTTATTAGATTATATAATCACACAAATGTTGTTATGAGCCAAGTAGGGTTTGGGTATGGAGAAGGAAGCAATACCGCAATATTAGCTTTGCTCTTTCCTATATTGACACTAAGGGTCCCACAATCCCTCACTTATTTCATTCACCTTAGTATTCCAGATGATATATCTGTTTTACATAACATTTTAACCCTCTTATTTATTATAAATAACAACCTGTCACAATAAAAATACAAAAGGATTGGGGCAATCTCTGGCTCTTCCCTTATTATATTTTGTTTCTTTCTCTTTGCCACTGAAAAATAACAGTTTAGGTGAACCTTCCTAACTGTTGGTGTATTTTTTGTCTGACTACTCCATGTTTTTATCGCATATTGTTGCGATTAACTATAAAAAAAATAAAGGAATTGTGGGCAATGTAAACTTCCAATAAAAATTCTCACAGCAGTGGGTTTAAGGAACTGGTGATTTTTGTTTACAGTTAAGGGGTACTCCTGTGGGAACCAAGTTTGCGCTGAGTTACACCAATCTGTAGATAAATGATTGATAGATAAAAAAAAACATCTGGGTAAATAACCCATTTGGCACAAACTTTGTTCTCTGGCATAGATATATAGATGATATTTTAATTATTTGGGTTAGGTATTCTTTTGATTCATTTGTCCCTTTTATTAATCAAATTTACTATAATTTGATTCTGACCATTTTTTAGATTTTTCACTATCACAAGGGTTCACAGATCCCATCTATAGTATTTTTTAAACCCATCAACGGGAAAGGGTTCATTGGTCGAGTTGTCATCATCCAAGATGGCTTAACGGTATTCCAATTTACCAGAGTTTGGAGGAATTTCTCAATATTTCTTATTATGAAGAGTTTTACAATCAGGCGATGTGCTGACTCAAAATTTTTATTTATTCACTGCACTTATGTCTTACCATGTCTTTATATGTATAATTAAATTAGCCTTTTCATTGAGTTATTAATACAATTGTGACTTTTATTCCTGTTTTCTTTATTTTCATGACTATTAATAAAATTTACTTTCTTCATCCCTTCCAACCTTTTGCTTAATATCCAATTCTTAGATAAGAGGGGATACTACCCTTGCCCGGAAGTGTGTGTTCTTTTATTATTCCATAAGCTACTATAGGGAGCACAGTGGCTTATTTTAGGAGGACCTAGGCTATTACGGAAATAGCCAAAGTCCTCCTATTGACTTCTATGGGAGGACTTCGGCTTTTTTCCATAATAGCCAGGGTCCATCAGAAATAAGCCCAAATCCTCCCCCTCGAATTCTGTGGGGAGCACTCCTTGCTGTCTGTCTGCAAGAAAATCCCCAACATAGCTAATTTTTGTGCAGATTAGAGATTAATAGACAAATGATTTTCATTCATTCTTATTTGTTTCTTCAGCCACCTCACATTCGTTTGCAGTAAGATTTTTGAAAACAAATGCCCAAGTCTAGGCAACCCTTTTAATATGAGTTGAATAAGGGTTTAGAGAACTGCCAACCTGGGATACGTAATAAGTACAGGTGCAATATGATAGACTGCTTGTATGCTCTCTCCTAGGGGGCATATATATGGAAAATATATTGAAACAAGTAAGCAGACATGCACACTGAAGTATGAATAAAAATATATTTATTTAATGAATGGGATAGGAACGACACATCTAGGTAATATGGTAAGGAGAAAAAGAGGTGTAACAAAATGCGTAATATATGAAAAAAATAGTAAAAATAAATAATGAGCAAAAAATAGGAGAAAAAACAAAAGAGCAAATATATGCAGGAATGCAATGTAGGCTAGGGACAGGCACAGCAGAGAAATATGCAAAAAAGAGAAAAAATAAAAAATAAAGGTACAAAAGTACAAAAATGTAAAAATGAAAAATAGAAAAAATACAGGAACTGCAGGAAAAGTAGAAAGAAAGCACAAAAAAATAAGCACAAAAAAATATATACAAAGCCAAAAAACAAAAAATATATGAGTACAGAGTATATCCAAAAATGAAATGGTCAAGGGCTCAAAAGGGTATAGAAAAGGCAAGTAATATATGTCCAGTACACGGCCGACCACTACAAATAACAATAAGCACACAAAAAAATAGAAAAAGTGGATATATATAAGGGAGTACAAGAAATAAGTACTAAAGAAAAAAATCTTATGGCAAAAAAAGAGTCCACAAGAGAGCCTCCTGCTGAAATAAATCCAGGGACCTGCATCAAAACAATACCACAACAAGTAAAGTAGTATCAAAAGAAAAAAACGTAGATCCAAAAATGAAATAGTAAGTACATGCAGAGTAAAGTCTTTACTGGCAAAAAAACGAAAAAAACGGTAAAAATGAAAAAAATAACGAAAAAGTAGTAGAGAGTGAAAGGTCCATAACACAACTCTAAACTAAAAAAACCTTGAGTGATGCAGGTGCAATCCTGGGCATTAGCTGCTGAGGCTGGGCACAATGCCCAGCACTAATGCCCAGGATTGCACCTGCATCACTCAAGGTTTTTTTAGTTTAGAGTTGTGTTATGGACCTTTCACTCTCTACTACTTTTTCGTTATTTTTTTCATTTTTACCGTTTTTTTCGTTTTTTTGCCAGTAAAGACTTTACTCTGCATGTACTTACTATTTCATTTTTGGATCTACGTTTTTTTCTTTTGATACTACTTTACTTGTTGTGGTATTGTTTTGATGCAGGTCCCTGGATTTATTTCAGCAGGAGGCTCTCTTGTGGACTCTTTTTTTGCCATAAGATTTTTTTCTTTAGTACTTATTTCTTGTACTCCCTTATATATATCCACTTTTTCTATTTTTTTGTGTGCTTATTGTTATTTGTAGTGGTCGGCCGTGTACTGGACATATATTACTTGCCTTTTCTATACCCTTTTGAGCCCTTGACCATTTCATTTTTGGATATACTCTGTACTCATATATTTTTTGTTTTTTGGCTTTGTATATATTTTTTTGTGCTTATTTTTTTGTGCTTTCTTTCTACTTTTCCTGCAGTTCCTGTATTTTTTCTATTTTTCATTTTTACATTTTTGTACTTTTGTACCTTTATTTTTTTTTTTTTTTTTTTTCTCTTTTTTGCATATTTCTCTGCTGTGCCTGTCCCTAGCCTACATTGCATTCCTGCATATATTTGCTCTTTTGTTTTTTCTCCTATTTTTTGCTCATTATTTATTTTTACTATTTTTTTCATATATTACGCATTTTGTTACACCTCTTTTTCTCCTTACCATATTACCTAGATGTGTCGTTCCTATCCCATTCTTTTAATATGAGTTATTTTCTCCGCTTTATTGTAATATGTTGGCCACAAGAACTTTTATATATATATATATATATATATATATATATATATATATATGTGTGTGTGTGTGTGTGTATATATATATATATGTGTGTGTGTGTGTGTGTATATATATATATATATATATATATATATCTGAATCCCACCATTATCTATATATATTAATTCTCATCGCCAGCATTTGACAGGAATTTAACCTAATTTTGGATACTTGAATTTCTCACAGAATTTCAGTGCTACATGAATAAAGCCCGAAAGCTATATCTGATTTGCTGGCGACTATTAAAAATGCATAATAATCTTTTAATTTCAGTTAGATAGAGGTTACTTGGATAAATGGTAGCTTTGCTCATTATTTAAGTATGACCTGAGCATTTCATTTTGTAATAATGTAGGCTTGATAAGTGTCACATTGTTTAGTGACAGATTTTTCAAGAAAAGATACATGGCAAGTAACATTTTTACCACAACTGTATTACTTGTACCCTAAGAAATCTGTTACTATATAATATAGTACTGTAATTACCAGTACCCTAGTAATATATTACTATGATATATATAGAGGGGATGACAACTATGTAACTGAGTCTGAAAACTAACCACTTTCCAGACTCATGTATTACATTGATTTCCTTCAATAGAGGAACAAACCTAGACATTTACAGATGTACCAAGGGAACCATAAGCAATCTGTTAGGCTTGCAACTAAGGAAACTACATTTCTGAGTTACAACTGCTAATACTTTGTGAAAGCGCCCACCCATTTTCCACCTGTCACCCTTTGTAAAACTCAGTAGATTCAGGGACTGGTTTGGATAAGATAATGATGAAGGCACATGCATATCGCATCATCAGTTCATCTAGAGTTGCATCAAATAGCAGAAGCTGGGACAGGTAATTATATTCATTTTAATAATGACTGAACATGGATACATTTGCTAGCCTTAAAGCTAAAAATAAAGTAAAAACAAAATGGGATTCTTTCACAATATAGTCCCTTGGTCTTTCTGTTAACATGGTTTCTAAATACTGAGTCATGTTAGTAGACCAATACCAAAATTTTCATCATACCAGAGTGAAGTAACAGTGTTAATCTAAAATATCACATTTGTAAAAAAAAAAAAAACATTAAAATTCAAGTATTCATCAGAATTTGTGAGCTATGAACTATACATATAATATAGCAAATTGTGATGTGTCTTGTTTAACAAAAAAACTAACTTAATTATATGTGCCTTGTCATAAAACAAGAATGTATCTAGTAATTGATAAAGTAATTTGAAAATTAAGACGTGCATGAAATATCTTTATTTATAGTAATAGTGAAGTTATCAGTAGAGAAAATATTGGTTATTTAGCAGTAACACAAAAATAGTCCAAAAACACATATAAACACCTATATGCACTAATGAGCACATGGGTAGTTAAATCAGTTTAAGTCACCTTGCAGTGATAGGACACATTTGACTACAGGCTGTATGTACATTGGATGCCCGTGATAGTGTATACCCTAAATGTAGGGAAAGTGTAGAGCCAAATTTCAGTAGTATATAGGGATAAAAGTGTTTTAATCTTTGGCTGTATACTAGAAATAGAAAGATGTGGGTCTAAAACAATATACCCAAAAAATCATGTTTCACCCCAACTAATATTGCCCTAAATAATATTGCTACTACCGTATTTGCTCGATTATAAGACAAGGTTTTTTTCAGAAAAACAATTCTGAAAAATACCCCTCGTCTTATAATCGAGGTCGTCTTATAATCTGACCTCAAATTGAGGTCAGATTATAAAACAGCGATCCAGGTCCCCAGCAGAGCTGCAGGGGACCTGGATCCCCCTCTCTAACAGCAGGGGATGTCTGCGCGATGTGCGCAGACTCACCTGCTGCCGCCCGGCACGACCGCCGGGACTTCTGTGATGAAGCTGGGTACTTCCGGCTTCGTCACAGAAGGCCCGGCGGTCGTGCCGGGCGGCATCAGGGGAGGTCTGCGCTCATCGCGCAGACATCCTCTGCCGCCCCACTAGCTACCAAAGAGAATCGGGCAGCTGGGGGATGTCTGCACGATACGTGCAGACATCCTCCATGCTGCCCGACACGGCAGTCTATTATGACCAGCTGTTAAAAAAGCAATTTACATGTGAATATATACAAGTTTAACTTTTTTTCCTATAGGGTAGTCTTATATTCAGGCTTTTAGTTTTTTTCCTAAAGGAATATCCAAAGTTTGTGGGGTCGTCTTATAATCATGGTCGTCTTATAATCAAGCAAAAACGGTATTTAGTATATTTCATAGTACCTTAGATATATGTAAGTTCTTTTTCTTTGTCATTACAGACTTATGTTTCATTATGCAGGTTTGCTATAGTTTTGCTATAGTTAAGTGGATTAATTCCGTCAATACCTCAGATGGCAGGGTTGTATAATATGGCATTTCTTTATATATCAATAAAGTAGTCCATGTACATCAACATCATGTATCATCATCATAATGAGACAAAAATAAAGTAGTAATAAACAGACTGTCCATAAGAAGATACACCACAACATTATGCTATATGCTAGGGGAAAATGTCCAGTACTCTCCTAAGCATGCCTTCACTCACCTACCTCAGATACCCACTGATTATTGTACTAGTGAATGGGGACGCTGGCGAGCATGCCTACCAACAACATGGACTTTATGTTACATAACACTGCTCTCTTTGCCTGGAGTTAGTGTTGCCTAAGTGTTATTATATTATGACAATAATGGTAATTGTTCGCACTGTGCATTTTGCAGGAGGACATTGGTCACTTCATTATACAATTCCTGTTTACTATCTTGGATGGACATACTACCTAGTTCATAACGTAATGTAATGTAACAGAGAAGATCCTAAATCGTCATATTAGCCAACTTGCTTAAAATATTTTGTTTGCAACAGATGGTTGATTGTATCATCAGAGCAATATTCTAAGCACATTTACATTTATATTTTCTCATACACAGCTATTCTTTATGCCTTTTTTGCTATTTTGCACTCTTTTCTGCAGGTATTGTTGATTGACCTGTCTTTCATTTGTAATATGATTAACATTTCTGCTATTTATTTAATCTCATGGTGCATTTGAGACACACCTCCTCCACCCATGTATTATTTTTACGTATGAATTTTTCTTTTTTTCTTCCCTCTTTTTATTATTGGTTAATATTATTCCATGTATTTATACTACTTTCTTTTTTGTTTTTCTTATCTTTTTCGAGTGTAGAGTCTCAGGTGCTCCCTATTTGCATATTTCATCTTGCAGGTATGAGTTTTTGATATTTATGTGTATATTGTGTGTATTGTGTTTATTTTTTTGGTATTATTTATTGTTTATTTTCAGATGTTTTATGATCTTTTGTTCTTTCCAGGATCTTAATAAACTGATATTTTCTTGTTTTGCTAAACAGTAATGTCCTGTAATAATGCAATATATGAAAGGGCAGCATGACAACAGGTTGGTGATGCAGCCTCATCACAAGTCTGTCAGTCATAGGCCCTCGGCCAGTAATTGCCCTTCATGGGCGGCCGTTCCTCCCCCCTTGGGGGCTGGGCAAAACCTATATAAACCCTTGCAGCGGTTTTGCCCAGCCTCTTTTCTTCATTATAGAAATCAGTTTGCACCTTACCAGTTCTGATGGACGCTCTGATGTCACAGTTGAGGGATGCTGCTGTCCTGCACGGAGGAGAATGGCTGCAAGACAGTATAAATACTATATTAGGTACCTTGCCATGTCCCATCCCCCCCACTGCCCCATCTCTTTCCCCCTCTCCTGCCCCAGGTCCCTCCAGGCCTACCATTAGGAGGTCCAGAGCCCCTCTGGAAGAGGGCAGCTGCCAAAAAACATCAGTCTGCCCCTCTGTCCTCCCCTGCCCCCCTGCCATCTGGGTTACTAGGTCATCGGTGGCCAGTGGATCCCTCCTACAGCATCCCCCTACCCCTGCCATGCCCGTTTTGCCCCCCCCTCCACGTTAGCACCCCTCCCTCCTGCTCACCGGAGGGCCAGGAGCATCAGGAGGCCCTCCGTGTCCGGTAACCCCCCCTCCCTTCCCCTGGCGTCGGATCCGCTGGTGGGTAGGGGTGGGAGGTGCACTGATGTGCTACCTCCTTCCCGCTTACCTGATCCGGCGGCCGCACGCGGGTCCCTTCTCCCTTCAGCTTCTCGCATGTCCGTCCGCACGGCTGCGAGAAGCGCTTCTGCGCGCCACGTGGTTTCCCGACATCAATCTGACAGGGAACCACGTGGCCGCGTGCACAGGTCGCGTATACCGCGATCTGTGCACATTAACCCCCGCAGTGCTGGAACAGCAGTGTGATCTCCTCACAGGAGGGGATCCCGCTCCCCCCATAACCCCAGAGCCTCACCTGTCACTCATGGTAGTGACAGGGGTGACTCTGTGGGCTCCCCTCCCAGATTAGGTAGGGAATCCAGGAGCAGCCAGTATATCACTGGCAGACCTCTGGCCCCCAGGTCTTTACAGAGGGGTCTGGGGGGTCAGTGTTGTGGCCCCCCGCCGACACCACTCCTCCAGGTCCCCTTCTTTACAGAGGGGTCTGGATTGTCATCATAGTGGCTGCCGCCACCACTCCTCCAGGTCCCCTTCTTTACAGAGGGGTCTGGATGATCATCATAGTGGCCCCCGCCGCCACCACTCCTCCAGGTCCCCTTCCTACTGCCTTTCCCCCCCTGCACCTGGCGGACGTGCCAGGTGGTGCCCGAGGTCCGGATCCCCTTCTTGACAGAGGGGCCCCCGGGTGTCGTCAAGGACCAGGGAGCCGGTGCGTCACGGATCTTCGTCTCGGACTAGACCAGCAAGGGATTCAGATCGGAATCGCGGACATCTCATCAGGTCGGACAGCCGGAGCTCCAGGTCAGCTTCCCCGAGAGTCTTCACTGCTGGTAGGCAGGAATCGTCATCTGAAGTGCAGCACCCTTCGGGGGAGAGATCCCGCGCCAGGAATGCCCGGCTCCTCACTTCGGATGGCACCTCTAGTCTTCCTCTGGCAGACAATCGGATGGGCGGTTCGGTGTTTGGCAGTCCTCTGCTCTTCTCGCAGTCTCCACGAGTATCTCCGGTTCCTGAGCCCACGGCGGTCCCTCCTGCAGGGCACCTGTCCAGGGGTGAGTCCGATTTTACCTCTCCTTCTATCCCTAACTCACACTTACACATCCACAGTGCTGTTTCACACAATGCGGGGAATTCTCAGGGTTCCACAGGGACGGTTGATGGCCTATCGCAGTTAGTGGCTAGCGTTCTAAAATCGTTTGAGTCTGGGTCGCTGTCTGCAGCGGATAACCCTTCCCCATCGCAGGTTTGGGGGGCATATACAGCTTCAGTGCCGACACCGCCGGTGTCTTCTTTAGTTGCTTCACCCGGAGTTCTCCCAGTTAGTATAGCTTCCCCTGCTGTAGTCCCTGGCCTGGTGGTATCTCCGGCAACTGAGCCTGCGATACCTGAGGTCAAGTCGAAGGACGTGGACCCGATCCGGCTAGCGGATTCTTCACGGGGGGACATTTACGTGTGTTTTGAGGGGCCTATGGGCGCTCATCTCAAGCAAGAGGTGCGAGAAAAAATTGGCCGGGGGGAGTATGTTGAATTGTTCACCCTCCTCCCCTTAGAAAAATGTAATTTTGACGCTGTATCCAAACCGGATGACCATAAAAAGGAGGACGAGGAGAGGAGGAGGTATCGCCTCATCCCTCGGACCTTCTCCAACTGGCTCCAGGCCTTTTCCACCTTAGCGAGTATAATTGCGACCAAGAACCCGGAACACTGTGCCGGACTCTTTTGTTACCAGGAGTCCATCCACGAAGCCTATAGGGTTTATGGGGGCCAGGCTTGGCTTCGCTATGACGAGGAGTTTAGGCAGCGCTTGGCAGTCAGGCAAGGCGTGAGGTGGGACCATAGGGACATAGCGTTGTGGTTACGGATCATGGCCCCTGGTCGCAGCACAATCCAACCCTTTCTGTCAGCGCCCGCTGGTCCCTCTGCCTCGGGGTCTCCAGCCTCGGCAAAAAAGGGCACGTGTTGGCAGTTTAATGATTCGAGCTGCAAACGGGGGAGTCAGTGTAGATTCAGACATGAGTGCTCCGGCTGTGGGGGCAGTCACCCCCAGTTTAAATGTTTTAAGCGGAGTAAGCAGGACAAATCCGGCAATTCCAACAATTCTGGGGGAAAAGACGCCAGTGGCCGTAGGAGCAATGCTCCCTTGGCTTAATCAGTATCCGGATCAGTCTGCCGCCACGCTCTTGAGGGATGGTTTTCAGTTTGGTTTTCGGAACCCCTCAAAGCGGTTGTCGACCCCCATTTTCCCCAAGAACTTAAAGTCTACTGTTCAGTTCCCTGTCGTGGTGTCGGACAAACTGCATAGGGAGGTGTTACTCGGTAGAATGGCTGGTCCATTCAGCTCCCCACCTTTGGTTAACCTGAGGATCTCTCCGCTGAGGGTGGTTCCTAAGAAAGAGGTGGGCAAGTTCCGTTTTATACATCACCTGTCCTTTCCCAAGGGCGAGTCTGTTAATGACGGTATTGATCCCGAATTGTGCAGAGTGTCCTACACCTCGTTTGATCATGCGGTAAGGTGGGTCCAAACTATGGGTAAGGGGGCCCTTCTTGCTAAAACTGACATTGAGGCGGCTTTCCGGCTACTGCCGGTGCACCCAGAGTGTTTTCACCTCCTAGGGTGCCATTGGGGGGGGGGACATTTATGTCGATCTCTGCCTCCCCATGGGGTGCTCCATCTCATGTTTCTATTTCGAGACATTCAGTACTTTTTTGGAATGGGTAATCAGAGAGGAAGCTGGTGCAAAATCAGTTCTCCATTATCTGGATGATTTTTTATGTGTTGGTCCTCCGGACTCTCCTCTCTGTTCATCTATCCTATGTACCATTGAGCAAGTGATGGCCCGGTTTGGTGTCCCATTGTCACCTGAGAAAACTGAGGGGCCTTCCACCACCATAACATTTTTGGGAATCGAGATAGATTCAGTGAAGATGGAGTGTTGCCTCCCCATGGATAAGGTCGATGATCTTCGGTCTCTGGTGTCGCACATGTGCACATTACGCAAGGTTCAGTTGCGCCAGTTGCAGTCGCTGCTTGGCAAACTGAATTTTGCATGCAAAATCATCCCCATGGGTCAGATATTCTGCAGGCGTCTGTCTTTAGCTACAGCAAGCGCCAGCTCTCCGCACCACTTTATCCGTCTCACAAGGGAACTTAAGGCTGACTTGGCTGTGTGGGATTCGTTTTTGCAGTTGTTTAATGGGCGGACATTGTTTTTGGAGCCAGCAATTTCCAATGCGAGTCTGTGGACCGATGCGGCTGGCTCAATCGGTTTTGGGGGGTTCTTTCACGGTAGGTGGTTTTCTGGCCTGTGGCCTGAGGCCTGGCATTGCTCTGGCCTTACTCGGAACCTGGCCTTCTTGGAGTTGTTTCCAATAGTGGTTTCCATCATTGTCTGGGGTCCATTGCTGGAAAACAGGAAGGTCCGGTTCTGGTGCGACAACATGGTGGTGGTCCAAGCCATCAACAATATCTCTGCATCGTCGTCCCCCCAGTGATCAATCTGCTACGACAGCTAGTTCTCCGGGGTTTGAGGTGCAATTTGTGGGTCCGAGCTGTACACGTCCCTGGTGTGCACAACGAGGTGGCCGACTCTTTGTCTCGCCAACAGTGGGATCGATTCAGGCTGCTGGTGCCAGACGCCGACAGAGCGGCCACTCCATTTCCCAGCTGGATATGGACGCTAGCAGACGGAACGCCTTGACACTCCTGCACCGGGCCATGGTGCCAGCCACGTGGACCGCGTACTCTATGGTGTGGGTTGAATGGCGCTGCTTTCTTCGGATGACGGGCGATCCCGAAACACATGAGGGTGTGCTCTCCGCTTTGCTATGGTTTATTGGGCATCTGTTCACGGAGAAGGTGACAGTCCCATGCCTGAACCAGAAAATGTCGGCAGTAGCGGCTTACTTTAAATTCTCTGGAGGTCCTGACGTGACGAAGGAATTTCTGGTGAGGCAAGCTTTGAGGGGCTACCGCCGGGGCTTCAAGCAGCTGGATAGCCGATGTCCTGTGACCTTCTCTATCCTGCTGTGCATTCTGGAAATGTTGCCATTGGTGTGCTCGTCGCCCTTTGAGAATGTTCTTTTTGCTTTGGCATTTTCATGGGCCTTTTTTGGAGCATTTCGGGTGGGCGAGCTTGTCAGCCCCACCCGTCTTAAGCATGGGGGGGTGCTATTGGAGAACGTACGGCATCAGGGTGACTCCGTCCGTGTCCTCATCAGGAGATCTAAGACGGATCAGGCTGGAAAAGGTCTGACTGTATCCCTGCTGGCCCTCCAGGACTCTCCCGCTTGCCCGATGCACTGACTCCAGCAATTCTTACATCTCCGTCCTGATGGCGGCTCTCCCTTGTTGATACACAGGGATGGCTCTGCAATGTCCCGGTTCCAGTTTTTCTCGGTTTTCAGGAAATGCTTGGCGTCTCTTGATCTGGATCCGGCTGCCTTTGGGACCCACTCCTTTAGGATAGGGGCGGCAACGGAAGCAGCTAGGTGGGGTTTGGGTGATTATGTAGTAAAACTGATTGGTAGATGGGAGTCTGCCCGTTTTAAATCCTATATCCGACCCCACCTCGTCTAGTGTCCGTCCTTGGTATACCAGTGCATATGTTTAAAATTTAATTTAAAAAAAAAAATTGTGATGCAATTTCCGGGTCTGGTTCTGGTGTGGTCCGACATCATTTCAAGGCTGCGCTGGCGGGGCGCCCGGTCTCCTTTGGGGGTGGAACGGGCCAGGAAGAAACTGAACAGTGCCATCTCACGGTTCATGTTGTACAACGGTGGCCTAGTGGTGCGTCATCCAGTGCTGGACGGTTCCGATGCCTCCCTGTATCGGAGGGATGGGGTCCATCTGACAGATGTTGGCTTTGATCTGTGGAATTTGGCGATCCAGTCCGGTCTCGAAAAAGCAGTAGTGGTGTGGAGGAGCCAATAGAGTGGCAGGGGGTACCCGAGGTATGACGTCAGTGCTGGGGGTTGGCTGTCTTGGGTATGGCCAACCCGGGAGGCAGTAGCACTGGGAGCTAGCTGCACGGACTCCCCACGGGCTGGTCCCTGGGGAGTGAATATCAGGTGGCTACCGTGCAGGGGCATTGACGCCGTTAGACTGATATTTTTGGATACGCCTACGTCCGATCCTCGGGTACCCAATCCTAGATAGGCTACCGCTTAGTGGCGTATACATGTGGTACTCCACAAGATGGTATCTTTTGTACATGGTATGTATATGTTATATGTGTTTTCCATGGTTGTATACGTTTGTAGTATCCGTTTAAGTTGATTAGTTACTGATAATAATACAAAATCTTTGTTACAGTATTTCTTAATAAATACTGTGACCTTCATATCCAGTTTGTTGTCCGTGTCTTTTCTTGGGGGGAGGTTGCGTTAATTCGCCATACCTTGGTCAAGTAATGTCCTGTAAAAATGCAATATATGAAAGGGCAGCATGATAACAGGTTGGTGATGCAGCCTCATCACAAGTCTGTCAGTCATAGGCCCTCGGCCAGTAATTGCCCTTCATGGGCGGCCGTTCCTCCCCCCTTGGGGGCTGGGCAAAACCTATATAAACCCTTGCAGCGGTTTTGCCCAGCCTCTTTTCTTCATTATAGAAATCAGTTCCCTCCCACCCATCCCTCTTTGTCTTGTCTTTGTCTATGTCATTGTTGTGATGGCAGGGGTTACCCGAGGTATGACGTCAGTGCAGGGGGTTGGCTGTCTTGGGTATGGCCAACCCGGGAGGCAGTAGCTCTGGGAGCTAGCTGCACGGACTCCCCACGGGCTGGTCCCTGGGGAGTGAATATCAGGTGGCTACCGTGCAGGGGCATTGACGCCGGTAGACTGATATTTTTGGATACGCCTACGTCCGATCCTCGGGTACCCAATCTTAGATATGCTACCGCTTAGTGGCATATACATGTGGTACTCCACAAGATGGTGTCTTTTGTACATGGTATGTATATGTTATATGTGTTTTCCATGGTTGTATACGTTTGTAGTATACGTTTAAGTTGATTAGTTACTGATAATAATACAAAATCTTTGTTACAGTATTTCTTAATAAATACTGTGACCTTTATATCCAGTTTGTTGTCCGTGTCTTTTCTTGGGGGGAGGTTGCGTTAATTCGCCATTCCTTGGTCAAGTAGTAGCTCTCTTTTTCATGTCTCGTGTATGCTATTTAAATATGACCTTTCTTGGTACAGTTCCTGTAACCCTACCTGAGTCCTATGGTTTTACATATCAGGTCATAGTAACAATTATCTGTTCCTTAGTAGTTCTTACAATTAGGTAAATACAACCTAAAATGAACAGCAACAAATGACATTTTACACTGTGTCATGATTTATTTAACAAAAATAAAGCCAAAATGGGGAGGCCATGTGTGCAAACTATGTACACTTCATGATTAGAGTTGAGCGGACACCTGGATGTTCGGGTTCGGCAGGTTCGACCGAACTTCGAAAAAATGTCCGGGTCCGTGCTCGAACTTGACCCCGAACCCCATTGAAGTCAATGGGGACACGAACTTTTGGCCACTAAAATGCCTCTAAAAAAAGTCATGGAAAGGGCTAGAGGGCTGCAAAAGGAAGTAAAATGTGGGTAAGAGTAGGACAAGTGCCCAGCAAGCAAATGTGGATAGGGAAATAACTTAAAATAACATAAAATACATAAAAATTACAAATACAGGCAGCCATAAAATAGCACTAGATAGAATCTTTAGATTTAGATTTATGGTCTTCCAAAGCTAAAATCAAAGCATGGCTGCCAGGAGGATCCTCAGAATTATCCATTTGAGAGAGGGTTGGAGTGCAGGGTATTCTCTTTCAGTTTATACTAAGTGACCCATAGATTGAGGAGGCGGTGACCGTGGTGGTGTATGTGGAAGCGGCGCTGGAGGAGGAGAAGGAGGTAGCCAACACTGTTTTTTTGTTTATTGGACTGCAAAAAATGCACCGCAAGACATAAATGTACTATTTAGAACAACAATTATAATTTTTCAAAGCGCGCTGTAAGCAAAGTATTGGACTGTTCTATTTGACTCTCAGATATGAAGTGCAGGCGTAAATGTACTATTTAGCACAACAATTAGAATTTTTCAAAGTGCGCTGTAAGCCCAGTATTGGACTGTTCTATTTGACTCTCAGATATAAAGTGCACCGCAAGACGCAAATGTACTATTTAGCACCCAAAACAATTAGAATTTTTCAAAGTGTGCTGTAAGCACAGTATTTGACGGTTCTATTTGACTCTCAGATATGAAGTGCAGGCTGTAAATGTACTATTTAGCACAACAGTTAGAATTTTTCAAATTGCGCTGTAAGCACAGTATTGGACTGTTCTATTTGACTCTCAGATATGAAGTGCACCGCAAGACGCAAATGTACTATTTAGCACCCAAAACAATTAGAAATTTTCAAAGTGCGCTGTAAGCACAGTATTTGACGGTTCTATTTGACTCTCAGATATGAAGTGCAGGACGCAAATGTAATATTTAACACCAACAAATTGCAGTATTGAAAAATGCCTATATGTTGCCCACTGAGCTAACAGAACAGGATTAAAGTCATGTGCCTGGCACACATGCAGTTGCAAGTGCACTGCACTCTCTGTGGCACTGGGCTCAGGGCAGGGTACAAATATGTAGTATAGCACCCACTAAAATAATCACTGTAATTTGAATAATCACTGTAGTTTGAATAATCGCTGTAGTTTGCAGATTCAACACCAGAATTTTTTTTAATCTGTCCCTCCCAGCTGCAGCATCCTCTCTCTACACTAAGAAGAGCTCATGTGATGTGCATGTACGTGACTCCAGCTTATACCGTATTTGCTCGATTATAAGACGACCCTGATTATAATACGACCCCCCAAACTTTGTATATTCCTTTAGGCAAAAAACTAAAAGCCTGAATATAAGACTACCCTATAGGAAAAAAAAGTTTAACTTGTTTCTATGTAAATTGCTTTTTAATATTTAATAAAAAATTGATATTATACAAATGAATTTCTTGTTTTTATTTCCTTTTATGTGCCAATGCGGCCTCTCTCCCCCTTCCCCAGCTGTCTCTCCCCCCCCCCAGTGTTGTCTCTCTCTCCCTCCCCCCAAACTTCTCTCTCTCTCCACCTCCCTCGTCTCTTCCCCCCTCCCCTTGTCTCTCTCTGTCCCCCCTTTTCTCTCTTCCCCCTCCCTCCCCTTGTCTGTGTCTCCCCCCTCCCTCCCCTTGTCTGTGTGTGTCTCCCCCCCCTGGTCTCTGTGTGTCTCCCCCCCTCACCTTGCTTCTTTCCCTTGTGGCTAGTGGGGGCAGCCGAGGGATGTCTGCACGATACGTGCAGACATCCTCCATGCTGCCCGACACCTCCGTCTATTATGACGGACAGCTGGTATCCATGTATCGTGCAGACATCCCCCAGCTGCCCGATTCTCCTGGTGGCTAGTGGGGCAGTGGAGGATGTCTGGAAGGACCCGGCTTCATCATAGAAGTCCCAGCAGTTGTGCCGCAGGGGAGGTCTGCGCTCATTGGGCAGACATTCCCCTGCTGTTAGAGAGGGGGATCCAGGTCCCCTGCAGCTCTGCGGAGGACCTGGATCCCAGTCTTATAGTCTGACCTTGATTTGAGGTCAGATTATAAAACGACCTCGAATGTAAGACGAGGGCTATTTTTCAGAGCATTTGCTCTGAAAAAAACCTTGTCTTATGCTGCACTGGCCAATCACAGCCATGCCATTAGTAGGCATGGCTGTGATGGCTTCTAAGGGCAAACGAGTCAAACCCTTGTTGATTGGCTACCTTGCAGCCTTTCAACACACGCCATTAAATCGCCGAACTCCAACCCGAACATACAGTGAAATGTCATTGTTCGGGGTCCAAAAACCGTAATGTTCGGTATGAACCCAAACAGTGCGGTTCGGGTTCACTCAACACTACTCATGATTCAATAGCTTGTAGAAACACCTTTAGCACATTCTTATTTACAATGTTGCTTCAGTTCATTGAGGTTTGTTGGCATTTGTTTATGCACAGGTCTTTTAAGGTCCCACCAAAGCATTTCAATCTGGTTGAGGTCTCGACTTTGACTGGGCCATTGCAACATCTTGATTATTTTCTTTTTCAGCCTCTCTGTTGATTTGCTGGTGCTCTTGGGATCAATGTCCTGTTGCATAACCCAATTTCAGCCAAGCTTTGGCTGTCAGACAGATGGCTTCACATTTGACTCTAGAATACTTTGGTAGGAGGAAGTCATGGTCGACTTAATGACTGCAAGGTTCCCAGGTCCTGCAGATGCAAAACAAGCCCAAATCATCACCACCTCCACCACCGTGCCTGACAGTTGGTATGACGTGTTAGTAGTGATATGCTGTGTTTGGTTTTAGCTGAACATGGTGCTGTGCATTATGGCCAAACCTTTCCACTTTGGTCTTAACTGTCCATAGGACATTGTTCCAGAAGTCTTGTGGGTTGTTCAGATCCAACTTTGCAAACCTAAGCCATGCTGACATGTTCTTTATAGAGAGAAGAGGGATTCTCCTGGAAACCCTTCTAAACAAACCATACTTGTTCAGTCTTTTTCTAATTGTACTGTCACAAAATTTAATATTTAACATGCTAACTGATGCCTGTGGTGTCTTGAGTTTTTTTTTTGCTATTTCTCTGAGCATTACACAGTCTAACCTTGGGATGAATTTGCTGGGAGGTCCACTCCTTGGAAGATTGGCATCAGTCTGGAATGTTTTCCACTTTTGAATAATCTCTCTCATTGTAAAATGATGGACTAAATTGTTTGGAAATGGTCTTATAACCCTTCCCAGTTTAATGAGCAATAATTGCTTCTCTAAGATAATAATAACAACAACGTATTTAACCAGTAAATCTACATACCGTATTTGCTTGATTATAAGACCAGGTTTTTTTCAGAAATAAAAGTCTGAAAAAACGACCTCGTCTTATAATCGGGGTCATCTTCTTTTCAGACCTCAGATCAGCCCCTCTGATACCACTTACCTCCAATGATCCTTGCTTGCATGCCTCCTTGCCTGTCAGCTAGCCATCTGCCGCCTATGGAGCTCCGTGGAAGCGGATGAAGAATTAAACGGTTAAAAAAAAATGGAATCGCACGAACGCTGCGTGACCCGCGCTAGGACCTGAAAATGTATCTGTAGTGAGCTCGAAGACAGACTAACTGCAGATAAAGTTTCAGTCCCTAGCAGAGTCACGTGGGTCATGCAGCGCTCACGTGACTCCGCTTCTTTTACTAAGTTAATGCTGCATGATGCAGCATGCCGTGATATAGCCCTGCCTACCCATTTGTAGTTCATTGATGGGGAACACATCAATGAACTACATTTCCCATGATTCCCAGACTGCCTTAAGGGTGACTGAGAATCATGGGAGATGTGGTTCCTAAAGATGTGCTACTCATCTCTGAGCCACTGACAGATAAGCAGGTCTGTAATTTTAAAGTAAAAAATAAAATAAAGCAATTTACACATTTACACACACATTACTACCCCTAGCCCTCCCCCAGTACTACCCCTACATTAGTGTTCACACATATGTCTGAGTGTAAAATGTTAAGTGTGCATATGAGTGTAAGTGTGCATTTGAGAGGGGCGGAGTGATGACGTAGGACGCACGCTACGTCATGCACGGAGGAAGCTGAGAAGCACCGAGCGACCACCGGGGGAAAATGTTCCTAGTTGACTGCCCGACAGTACGATCAGCCTAAAGACGCCATCGTCGCGAACAAAATACCCTGGACGGACATCTCCCTGGATAAGTTCGGTCGACATACCCTTTTGCAGCTGACTGCACCATCGGAAAAATCAAGCTGCTACAATATACTCCACTGTGGTCTAGGAAATCCGAGCAGGTCACGTGAGTTGGGGTTTTTCCCCCCCGCCCGCCATTCAAATATAGATATCAAGGCATTTGCCTAATACATTTTTTTACCTAAAGGGAATACCATTTGTAGGCAGGTCTGGGAACGGAGCGACGGATGTATGTCCTAATGGTGCTTGGTACTAAACCCTAATAGACAGGGTAAATTATATTCTTGGTTGTTGAGTCATACCTATAATTGTATATTGTCCTATCAATTAAGTTATGATATAACTATTGGATCATACTGTGGGATCATTTGGTACCTTAAACACTCTGTTTGACACAATTTGAGGGGGAAATAAACCAGAATTGAACCAGATTGAATCCCATTAGGATTAATAGTAAAGGAAGAGAAAGGAAGGGAGGGAAGAGAGAAAAAAAAAAAAAAGAGAAAAAGAATTTTAAATAAGGCAAAAGGCAAGGACAGAGGTAAAGAAAGGAAGGAAAATGGCTACAAAAAAAACCCTCGACACAAAGGGTACTAAAAAGAAACAAGATAAAGTAGAAAAAAGACTTTCAACATATTTCTCCCCTCAAGCTGAGAAACAACCTACAAGTAAAACAAATGCTGATCACAACAATGTCTCAGGAGAGGAAATTCAAATTGGCCAAAATTTAGCAACACAAGAAAACTGGGGTTGTGATCCAGTAAGCCTAACCCATGAAATTTTAATGGGGGCACTGGAGACCCAATTTGCAAAAATAAAAGAAGAAATAACCAAAAGCTCCGGAGAACTTAAAATGGACATTAGGTCTGAGTTGAACAAATTGGGGGAGAGACTCAATAATACTGAGGACCAACTACAAAATATAGTCTATCAGATTGCAGAACAGAAAGATCATAACAAAGCCCAAGAGACAAAAATATTAAAATTAGAAGAAAAACTAGCTGACTTGGAGGATAGATCAAGGAGACGCAACCTAAGAATAAGGGGCATACCTGAGTCCGTGATCCAAACGGATTTGGAACAATATTTGGTAGAACTGTTCAGGTTTGTCGGTTTGCAAAACAAGAATTCAAGCAAATTTCTTGAGAGATTCCATCGCACAATGAAGAGTAAAGCTACTCCGGAGATTTTTCCTAGAGATACAATAGTTTGTTTCCGTTCATATAGAGATAAGCAGCAGTTCCAAAAGGACCTTTTTACTAAGGATCTCAGGGGCTCAGAATATGAACAGTTGAAGATCTTCCCTGACCTCTCTTATCACACTAGACTCTTGAGGAGATCCTTCAGAGCACAGACAGAATCTCTGAGGAAACTTGGAATTAGATATGTATGGAAATTCCCAGTAGGGATCCACATAAATAAGGAGGGCACTAGACTCTCATTCGATAACCCACAAGAATTGCAAAACTGGATAAACCACACGAATATCTAGAAAGGGGTTATTAACTACGGCTAAAGGGTAAATAATTGTGCAGGCGAGGTTATAAGAGAAAGATGGAATATTTAGATTGCTGATTAAGTTATTTAATGGTTATCCATATTCGGAAAGTATTTGTATACCTTGGAGGGAGAGACACTAGAGGGGACTGGAAGGGAACCCAACAGGGATATGGAAGTGCCTTTTTTTTTTTTGGGTGGGGTAATCATTTAACTAACACCACAACAGGTTTTAACGATAAACTTACAATTGTTTAAATATATATCACAGTAAATAAATTAATAAATTGCTCACGAGATATAAGGCTTAGTAAACTGCACACCATGTATTTAAATAGAAACACGGAGAACAATTTTAAAGGAACTAAACGGAGCATATCAGAAATAATACAATAGGGTACTATACACAGGTTATGAAGTATTCTTATATAATGTTAAAATTATGGGATTATAGATTAAGAACACTTTGAAAATGTAGTTTCTATGCACATCTCAATTAGTAACTCTAAATGTGGGTGGCTTCTTTAATCTCTCTTTCTCTCCACCGTCTGGATCTGACCTTTTAATGGGGTCATATGGACTATTGATATTCAATGCCAAAGCGCAATAGAGGCCGAACGATGGCTATAGGATAACACTTGAATAGTTTTTTTTTTTTTTTTTTTCCCTCAGGGTACCAACTACCGAGTAGCTATAGGATTTATAGGGCAGAGGGGAGGAGGAAAAGAGGGAGAGAGGAGGGAAACCCATATTTGGCATTAATATATAGAATACAGATCATATAAGGAACACTAAAAGAAAAGGATTAGGTTGGACGGATTACACAAATTATAACAAAGTGCAAATTAATATGGACACTATCCAAGGGACAATCTAGGGGATACTAAATAAAGTTCTAAAAGTAGGCTTATATATATATATATTTTTTTTTTTCCCGCTTCAGGGTGGTGTAAGCAAGCACTAAGCAATCACTAGGCACCATAGTAGGTGTAACTTTATAAGAAAAAGGATAAATATATAACTACTTAAATACACACTATATTAATATAATTAGTTCACTGTCAACATATAACACATAGAGATATATAAATCCAACACATTTTCTCGATAGAGACACACGGACTAAAATATAAAGTGCTTCACAGAATTCTAAATAAGAGGCTTTAAGGGATCACATTAAGATAATAGTATAGAGATGCGAAACACTCTCATATAGTATAAGAATTATGGGTCTACAGATGTAGCATAAGTTTGGATATTCTCTCATTATAAGAGATACGGGCATCAAACAGGAGAGGTTATAGAGATTTACAAGCATATATTTGCAATCTATTGTTTTTTTTTTTTTTTTTTTCTTCGTCCTCTTCTTCTCTCCCCCTATCTCTCTCTTCTGTTTTGAGAGATGGGGGGAGGGGAGGTGAGGGGAAGATATGGGAAGACAAGGGGTACACAAGTAAAACCTGATATTGATGGATTTATGGTGGGTCCCACAGAATTTTGGAGAGTTTAACCCTCCCCCTCCCAGGTAATAAGGCATAATAAGGCACAAAGCGGCGGTTATGATATTGCCGCTAAGTGTAATGAGTTTGCAAATCCGATATGGGCAGAGTACTATGAATAGGTGAAACTTTGAATGCTCGGTGCTTCTCAGTAGGAGCCCCATGTGTGTAGGTTGAATATATACATGGAGCTCCAATTTAATAGGGTGGAACCCTCCCGGGGCGGGATGGGGATTCCCACCACAAGAGGACTGCTAGTCATTCCTCAAATAGGGGGTCGTGTGTTGTCCTATAGGTGTTGTTTGTCTTGTTATGTCTATACGAGTCACTGGGGAACAGGCAGGGGGAACCGAGACACAGAAAACGGTTCTTCCTAACTAATGATTCGCTTTCTGTCCCTTAACGCTCAGGGGATAAATTCCCCACAGAAAAGGAATATTTTGTTCCAGTTTCTCAAGAAACAGAATATCATGGTCTGTGCCCTCCAAGAAACCCATTGGAGGGGAACAGACCCAATGAGATGTAGGGATAAAAACTATGCGATAATGATCCAGGCTTCTTTACCTCATCATAAAAAGAGAGGAGTAGCGATTCTATTCTCTAATATATTGTCCGTTAAAATAAAATATCAGGAATGTGACCCGGAAGGGAGATACATAATTCTGATTGCTGAAATAAACAATACAACATATACAATCGTTAACATATATGCACCTAATCAGACTCCTACTGGCTTTATTCGTTCGGTATGCAAAAAAACAAGAAGAATCGCTCAGGGGTCAGTAATTTTGCTAGGAGACTTTAATTGTGTGATGGATCCCCAAGAAGATATCGCAAAACATAAAGGAAAAGATATTAATAAAAACACGAAGAGCAACTCAAAACGCTTTAGGGAAATGATGAGGTTATACAAACTAATGGATGTTTGGAGGGTATTTCACCCAGGAGAGAAGGATTTTTCTTGTTTCTCAAAATCTCATCTCTCTTACTCCCGGATAGACTTCATATTTGTAGATAGAAAACTTATTAACAGAGTTATTAAAATAAATATTAAGGAATTTACATGCTCTGATCACAACGCACTAATAATGGAGCTGAAAGATCAAAAGAGACTATTCGGGAAAGATTGGAAACTCCAAAAATACCTGTTGAAGAATCCGGAAAATCGAGATATTATCTCCAAGATGACAGAAAATTATTTTCAAGAAAACCCAGGTAGAGGGGTGAACCCAGCAATAGTGTGGTGCGCCTATAAGAGTGTCATAAGGGGCCATTTAATAAGTTTGGACATAAAAGAAAAGAAAAAGAGGGGGTTAGCCCTATCACAATTGTATATAGATTTAGATACAGCTTCTGCCCAAAATAAATCCAATCCAAGTGTAACGGGAACAAACGTGATAACAAAGATTGAGAAGGAAATCAACGAAAGGCTCATTGATAAGGCTAACAGTTCACTAGAAGCGCTAAACAGAACGTGGTATTACCACGGCAATAAAGCACAAAAATCCATGTCAAACAGATTAAAAAAAGACAGAATAAAAAGGGTAATATCCAAAATTAAACAAGGAAATACAAATATATTGAGACCAGATAAGATCGGGGAAGCGTTCAAGGAATTCTATAGTGACCTATATAACCTACCCAAACAAGAGACAGAAAAGAAAATAGGAGAATATTTAAAGAAGTTGGGACTACCTAAAATCACCACAGATCAACTAAAATCACTTAATGAACCAATACGGATCGAAGAAGTTGAGAGGGCTATAATGAAATTAAAAATAAACAAAGCTCCCGGTCCTGATGGTTTTGACAATGGATTCTTTAGGCTTTTTAGGGAACACATAAAATCAGATTTAACAAAAGCATTCCACGAATTTAAGAATGGTATCCCTCAAGAACTACTTAGGGCATTTATAATCCCTATTGCTAAACCAAATAAAGACCCAGAAAACCTTAAGAATTACAGACCAATAGCCCTAATGAATGTTGACATTAAGCTCTACTCTTCGGTTTTGGCAAAGAGATTAAAGAGAATTCTACCCCTAATAGTACATAAAGGCCAGACTGGCTTTATCCCAGGTCGTTCATCGGTTAACAACATTAGAAGATTGGTGGATGCCCTATACGTGGCAAAGGTGGAGCAGATACCCATGCTGACCCTGTCATTGGATGCAGAGAAGGCCTTTGACAGGGTCGGCTGGGATTTTATGAGGCAGGCACTCCAGTCCTACGGCTTTAAGGGAGATATTCTATCAAACATAATGGTCCTATATTCAGATCCATCTGCACAAATAAAAGGTATGGGGTTTAAATCTGACTGGTTTAAAATTCAAAATGGAGTAAGACAGGGATGTCCACTGTCCCCCTTGCTTTATCTTTTGTCAATTGAGCCGCTTGCCTTGGCAATCAGAAAAAATAACAGAATTAAGGGCTTGAACGTAATGGATGAATCCCTTAAGATAAATCTGTATGCCGATGATGTCATTCTTACCTTGGCGGATCCTTTCGAGTCCATGCCGGAATTGATCAATGAAATACAAACATACTCTGCATATTCTGGATACAAATTAAATCTGGACAAATCAACAGCATTAGCCAGTAATATATCACATTATAATAAGACAATCCTAGCAAAAAAATTTGGATTCACATGGGCAACTCAATACATAAACTATCTGGGAATAAAGGTCGGAGAAGACCCGAACGATTTGGTGCAAACAAATTTCCTGCCTCTTCTACTCGAAACAAATAAAAAACTGAAACACTGGAAACCTCTTGGTTTTTCATGGTGGGGGAGAATAAATATCCTTAAGTCCTATATTATACCAAAATGGACATATTTGTTTAAAATGACAAACATGGAGATTCCGAAAAGCTGGATGGAGATGGCACAATCGTCTATGAACAAATTTATATGGAAGAATTCCCACCCAAGAATTAGTCTAACTACTTTGGCACTTCGAGTGAAGGAGGGAGGTCTGGGCGTTCCAATCCTCGATGATTACTCAAAGGCATGTAAAATAGCCCAAGCAATCGCCACACAACAGAAGGGAATAGAACAAGAGAGCTGGTACAAGATAGAACAGCATATGATAAAATGCCTTGACCTCGGCTCATTATTCTGGAGGATAAAGGGGGATCACTTGGACAAAAGAGATAAGAAAAGAGATGAATCTGCCATACCAAAGGGGACAATACTATATGACATAAAGAATACCTGGGGAAAATTGATGCAATCCCTGAAGATTAAAAATCAATTGCTAGTGGATCTCCCCTTAGAAACAATAAGTGCTAATATGCAGGACCTAAATTTAAAAAGCTGGACAGACCGAGGTATTATCAAAATAGAGGATCTGTTCGATACCACAGGGATAAAGACCTTTGCACAAATCTCAGAAGACATAGGATTATCAAATAAAGAGATCTATACATATCTCAGAATAAAACATTTTTCAGAGAAACATGTTAGGAAAACCAAGAACAACAATGAAAAAGAACTAGTGCAATTAATGGCCAACAGTGGTAGGAAAAATATGATCTCCAAATGCTTGGCTCTTATAAAACACATCAAACCGACTAATAATAATCATAATAGGCAAAAATGGTGTAGGGATATAGGACAACAAATAACCCAGGAGGACTGGATGTCGGCTTTGAAATTGACATATAAATCAGTACATTGTCTGAACCTGAATGAAATATATTTTAAGATACTAAATAGGTGGTACCTGGTCCCTAAACGCTTAGCGAAAATCAATACAACTAATTCAGACAAATGTTGGAGATGCGAAACTCAGCTAGGCGATATTTTGCATATTTTCTGGGGATGCGAAAATATTCTAAAAATGTGGAAGTTTACTCAACAGAAAATCAAAGAAATAACGGGCATCGGCTTGATTTTTGATCCAAGAGTGTTCATATTCCATATATTTACTCAGCAGATGACAAAAACACAAAAGCAAGTTATAATACACTTTCTGGTAGCAGTTAAATTACTGATCGCCAGATGCTGGAAGTCACACAAGATACCGACATGGACAGAGATCAAAAATCAGGTTGCCCACCAATTAAAAATGGAGCGAGGGATAGTATATCAGTTTGATATAGGGAAAAAAGATGCAATAAGATGGGAGGAATGGATAGAAATAATGAGCGATTAGCTATAAATAAAGGTTTGAAAAATCAAATGATAAGGATTAGAGTTTTCCCTTTCCTGCTCCCCAGTGACGTCGTTATATGTTGTTTGTTTATCTATATTCTATGTATTGTGACATGGAGTAACAATTAGCGGGGACTACGGCGGACCCTGTAACAGTGGATGGGTCGTCCGGAGCCCCAAAGAAAATACATGGAGAGGATGTATTTTGGTAGAAGCTCTATTGCCCGAGCAATGATAAAATAGGGAAAAGGATATTAGAGCATACAAAAAAGGGAATTAACAAAATCTCTCCCGCAAATAAAGTGACACAAAGATGAAATGAGAGTACACTAAGAGAAATAAGATTATCAAATCGATGTGTCTCTATACTGAGTGTCACAAAAAAAAATAAATAAAAAAAAATAAATAAAAAAAAAAAAGGAAGTGTGCATTTGAGTGAGTAGCAGATTTTACTGTAAGTGTGCATATGAGTGAATGTCAGAGTAGTTGTGCATTAGAGTGCGTGTCATAGTGTAAGTGTGCAGGTGAGTGCATGTTAGAGTGTGAGTGAGCATATATCATAAGTGCGTGTCAGAGTGTAAGTGCGCTTATGAGTGAGTGTCAGTTTCACTCATATGGCCCATTTCATTCAACAGTACACCGTATGTACATTAGTCCAAAAAAGTACAGTAACGCTGGTTTATTTGGAATAAAAATAACATTACCATGAAAACACTTTAGAGATACACATGATATACAGTAACAGAATAGCATGACTAGTGTCTTCTTGTTGTGTTGGTTTTACAGTACCAGACAGCAAACCTGCCATCCCCTATCATACTGGTACTTTATTCTACACTTTAAATTGCCATCATGTCTTCCACTCCGTCCACATCCAGAGGAGAGTGTCCAAGCGACTGTGCAACTCCTTCAACATCTGTTCAAGTGGCCTGGCAACTCCCACATCCAGCGGAGAGTGTTCACAAGAGGCACCGGTAGAGAAAGCAAAAAGAAAAGCTACTGGTAGCAAATTCATGCGTAGAAGCTACAATGCCAATTTTAAAATTATGGTCATCAATGACGCAGAAGAAACCAACAACTGTGCAGCTGCCAGAAAGTACGACGTCACTGAGTGTAATGTCAGGCGATGGAGGGCACAGAAGACGGAACTCCTGAATGCGCATTCCACCAGAAAAGGTTTTTCGAGGCCCTACATTTGGGAGACATGAAGAAGGTGACAAACGGGTAGCTGAGTTTGTCAGTGAAATGCGTAGCAAAGGCTATCCTGTTACCAGAGAAGCTATGCAAATAAAAGCTCTGGAAATTGCAAGAATTTAAAGCTTGCATGGGATGGTGCAGAACGATGATGCTGAGAAATGATTTGGCTTTGAGGCGACGCACAACTTTACCGCAAAGGCTGCCAAATGACTTTAGTGAAAAACTCCTCTCTTTCCAACGCTTTGTGATCACTCTGAGGAAAAAGCATGCATATGCTCTCAGTCAGATCTGTAATGCTGATCAAACACCAGTTTTTTTTGACATGCCAAGCAATGTAACAGTGAACATAAAGGGAGAGAAGTCAGTCCTCATTAAATCCGCTGGCAATGAGAAATCCAGAATAACAGTTGTGCTGGCAGCACTTGCAGATGGAACAAAGCTTCCACCATATAATATCCTGAAAAGGAAAACCATGCCGAAAGAAACCTTGCCATCAGGAGTGATTGTCAGAGTTCAAGAGAAGGGGAAGATGGAAGAAAGCCTAGTTCTAGACTGGATTAAAGTTGTTTGGGGAAGACAGCAAGGAATCCACTGCAAGGAAATAGGAATGCTTGTCCTTGATGCATTCAGAGGACATTTAACCCCAAATGTTAAAAAGCAGGTTTCAGAGATGAACACCGATTTGGTCATCATCCCTGGAGGTATGACCTCACAGTTACAAGTGCTGGATGTTGTGGGTAACAAGCCATTTAAAGACCAGGCAGTACAACGCATGGCTCCTTTCTGACGCTCTGACTCCAACAGGAAAAATTAAGAAGCCTTCCATCAGTCTTTTATGCGAATGGGTACTTCATGCCTGGAGTCTGATTTCAGCTGACAGCATTGTTCTGGGCTTCAAGAAATGCTGCATAACCAATGCCACAGATGGCACAGAGGCTGATATCTTGTGGGACACACCACAGAGCAGTGTGCAAACACAGGAGACGATGAGGAGGAGGAAGAGGAAGATTATGACGATATAATTCCAGTTATCATTGATTAAAAAAAGAAGAATCAAAAACTGTTGTTTTTCCCTCTGATTTTTATTTAAACATGTTTTGATGTTATATGTTGCAGATAATCTAGTTTTTACATGTTTTAATGATTAAACAATGCTTTATGGCAAAAAAAAATTGGTTTTGATTTTTTTCCCCATATGGTAGTCTTATATTCAGGCCTTTACTTTTTTTTTCCTAATAAGATCCAAAATGTGGGGGTCATCTTATAATCAGGGTTGTCTTATAATCAAGCAGTCCATATCTAAACCGTTGAATTCAATGACGGTGTACTTTCTTTTTCCCATGACTGTGCATGACATGAACCCCAAAATTACAAGTAGTGTACAGTGGATATAAAAAGTCTACACACCCTTGTTAAAATGTCAGGTTTCTGTGCTGAAAAAACATGAGACAAAGATAAATCATTTCAGAACTTTTTCCACTAATGTGACCTATAAACTGTACAACTCAATTGAAAAACAAACTGAAATCTTTTAGGTAGAGGGAAGAAAAAATATAAAAATAAAATAATGTGGTTGCATAAGTGTGCACACCCTTAAACTAATACTTTGTTGAAGCACCTTTGGATTTTATTACAGCACTCAGTCTTTTTGGGTATGAGTCTATCAGCATGGCACATTTTGACTTGGCAAGATTTGCCCACTCTTCTTTGCAAAAACACTCCAAATCTGTCAGATTGCGAGGGCATCTCCTGTGCACAGCCCTCTTCAGATCACCCCACAGATTTTCAATCGGATTCAGGTCTGGGCTCTGGCTGGGCCATTCCAAAACTTTAATCTTCTTCTGGTGAAGCCATTCCTTTGTTGATTTGGATGTTTCTCTTGGGTCATTGTCATGCTGAAAGATGAAGTTCCTCTTCATGTTCAGCTTTCTAGCAGAAGCCTGAAGGTTTTGTGCCAATATTGACTGGTATTTGGAACTGTTCATAATTCCCTCTATCTTAACTAAGGCCCCAGTTCCAGCTGAAGAAAAACAGCCCAAAAGCATGATGCTGCTTCACCGTGGGTATGGTGTTCTTTTGGTGATGTGCAGTGTTGTTTTTTGCGCCAAACATATCTTTTGGAATTATGGCCAAAAAGTTCAACCTTGGTTTCATCAGACCATAACACCTTTTCCCACATGCTTTTGGGAGACTTCAGATGTGTTTTTGCAAAATGTAGCCTGGCTTGGTAAGAAAAGGCTTTCGTTTTGCCACTCTACCCCATAGCCCAGACATATGAAGAATACGGGAGATTGTTGTCACATGTACCACACAGCCAGTACTTGCCAGATATTCCTGCAGCTCCTTTAATGTTGCTGTAGGCCTCTTGATAGCCTCCCAGACCAGTTTTCTTCTCGTCTTTTCATAAATTTTGGAGGGAGCTCCAGTTCTTGGTAATGTCACTGTTGTGCCATATTTTCTCCACTTGATGATGACTGTCTTCACTGTGTTCCATGGTATATCTAATGCCTTGGAAATTCTTTTGTACCCTTCTCCTGACTGATACCTTTTAACAATGAGATCCCTCTGATACTTTGGAAGCTCTCTGTGGACCATGGCTTTTGCTGTGGGATGCGACTAAGAAAATTTCAGGAAAAACCAACTAGAGCAGCTGAACTTTATTTGGGGTTAATCAGAGGCACTTTAAATGATGGCAGGTGTATGCTGACTCCTATTTAACATGATTTGGAATGTGATTGCTTAATTCTGAACACAGCTACACCCCCAGTTATAAGAGGGTGTGCACACTTATGCAACCACATTATTTTATTTTTATATTTTTTCTTCCCTCTATCTAAAATATTTCAGTTTGTTTTTCAATTGAATTGTACAGTTTATAGGTCACATTAAAGGTGGAAAAAGTTCTGAAATTATTTATCTTTGTCTCATTTTTTTACAGCACAGAAACCTGACATTTTAACAGGGGTGTGTAGACTTTTTATATCCACTGTAGATATAATTTCTAAGAACTGATAAAACCTTAAGCAAGTACATGGTGCTCTGCCATAAGAATTCACCCTTTTCTGACCATACTAACCTTTATCTCCTTTTGTCAGACTTGGTTAATTACTAGAATCACACAAATCGCGGCAGAGGATCTAACTTCCATTTGGAATTGTTGCAAGTCTGTAACACTTCTGATTAAGTCTATACCCAGGATATCTGATCCCAGGAAAACTAAGTGGATATGTTTGGGAGCCTGGGACATTGTACAAATTGCTAATTTGGGGAACTCACTGCTTGACTGATTTAGTAAAATATGTATTTTTTGCATTTTGTGCTCCTGTGCTATTGTGAAACGTGTCTATATGGAAAATTATGTATTATCATTTTACTAAATGAGCATTAAAACCCTTGTATTTTTTTTTAATTATAAACATATCAAAAGGACATACCTTAAACATTTACATCTCACCTTAACAATAAATATGACTGCTTTATACATTGTATAATCTATGTAGTTGACGACCAACAAACAAAACTGAGACAATATTACACACTAAAAATACTGATACATAGCAACACATTCTCCTGATGGGTGTCTAACTCTGTTTAATTACTTTAATCTAAACTAAATTTCTTCCAGGATTTCCCTTGACAATCCAAATATCCCATTTCATTCTCAGATTTTTCATTTCTTTCATCTGCTTAAATCTGTACCTTTCCATCTTCCATTGATATGTCAGCCGGGGAAGTATCAGAGCCCAGGGTATCTGAATCTTTGTTTTCTAGTTTCTAGCAATTGCTAAAATTGTACTCAAAATTACATGTAGTGCTATTGTTTTCTGTGTTATTGTCATTGGCGGCCAATTCATACATAAAAGCAAGACAACTGGATCCAGACTTAACTGTATTCCCGTCAGTTTCTGTATTTTATGTCTAAGTTCTCACCGTATACCAAATACTGTAGGTATTTTCCCACCTTCTTCTCACACCGCCAACATAATGGAGAGGTACCCGGGTACATTTTTGCAATTTTGTGTGGTACCAAAAATGTTCTATTAATCATTTTATAAAAAGTTTCAGTCAGGGATAGACAGTGAATTACTTCATTAATCCTTCTAAGGGATTTATACTATTCCTCCTCTGGAATGGGCTGTTCCGTTTCATTTCTCTACTGTTTTAAAGCTGGAATTTCTTTATATTGTTATATCACAGTAAAGGAAGAGAGTATATTTAAAAAAAGAAAAACTACCACAACTAGAGGACATAGTCTTAAATTAGAGGGGCAACGATTTAAAAGTAATATCAGGAAGTATTACTTTACTGAGAGGGTAGTGGATGTATGGAATAGCCTGCCAGCAGAAGTGGTAGAGGTAAACACAGTCAAGGATTTTAAGCATGCGTGGGATAGACACAAGGCTATCCTAGCTATAAGACCGGGAACGGGGGACTAATAAAAGTACTCAAAGTACCCTATTGTTCTTTATATTGTACTAATGTTAATAAATCCCTTATTTTTTGCGGTTTTGCCATCTTTTTCAAATAGCGAGTTTAGTATCTTGCTTAGCTCTGGATTCTGAAACCTTCTGCTACTTAGAAACCCTTTGACCCTAATATAATTAAAGATCTGTTTATTAGAGAGACCCGCCTCCTGTTGTAGTTTGAAATCTTACTAAATTCCTCTATCAGGGGCATTACATTCTCCAAAGAATTAGCAGGATTTTCCAGTTTCATGAAGACATCATCCGCATATATACTTAGTTTTAACTCTACATCTTCATTATGAAAGCCTCTTATTTTTTTCATTATCTTTTATCCTTTTTGCCAGTGGCTCCAACGGTATGGTATAGAGAAGTGGGGAGAGCAGGCAGCATTGCCTTGTTCCATTTGATATCGGGAACCATTCTGCGGATATCCCGGGGCCAACTGTTCTTGCCGAGGGGTTGGAATATAAAATTCCCTCTATATCCATATGCCTCTAGAGTTCTCTGCATGAAACCCCATCCTACCCTGTCAAATACCTTTTTTGGCATCTATTATATATTACAACTTATTATATATTAACAACTTTCCTTATATAATCTGCCGATGATCTTCCTCTGATAAAAACCTGTTTGAGCTTTGTGTACCAGATGTGACATAATAGCTCCCAATCCTTTTGCCAAAACTGTTGCATTTATCTTTTTGTCCACATTTAGCAAGGTGATTGGTCTATAATTTTCCACATCTTGTGGATCTTATTTATGTTTGTATATTGGGGCAATGTTGGTCTTCATCATTTCTTCCGGTATTTTCCCCAGCTTTAAAAAAGTTATTGAAGGATCGATTCAACCACCTACCTCCTTTTCCGAAAATGGGGTATTCAGCTCCATCAGCTGTTTTGTCATAATCTTTGGGAGTTTAGCCTGCACTATGAAGTCCTCAATTTGTTTCCGATGATTGCTGTGATGGTAAGTTAAATAATTTTCCATAAAAATCATTAAAAGCCAAACCTATCTCCTCTGGGGTCATCATTATTTTGTTATTATGTTTAATAAGATTAATTCTTTTTTAATCTGTTTCCCCTTAACTTTATTCGTAGCAATTTATTTGCACTATTTCCTTTGTAATAGTAGGTTGCCTTTAAATACTCTGAATTTTTATTTTTTTCTTCTATAAGGAGTCTTTAATTATTTTGCTTATATCTTTAAGACTATTAGACTTATCTCTAAAAGGGGAGAGTTTATTCTGTTTCGATATTTCATAGTATTTTATATATAGTTCTGATATCTTCGCACCTATTTTCCTATTATTTTCGGCTTCCATTTTAAGGAGGTAGCCTCATATTGTGACCTTAAAGGCACACCATGCAATAGAGATCTCCACCTCCTCAGAGTAATTCTCCTGAAAGAAGTCGCTTCCTCAAGCTGCTTTAAGTTACCTCTGTTATTTAATAAGAATTCTTTCAGCCTCCATGTAGATCTGTGTCTACCTATGTCTGTATCTTTTGTTGTCAGGATTACACTGTTGTGATCTGACCAGATTACATCTTTTATCTCAATACTATGCGTCATATTTATGAGACTCAGATCTCCCAGAAACATATCTATTCTGGAGTATGAACAGAAAGCAGCAAGTGTATTCTCTTTCTTCTGGGTGAAATAATCTCCATATATCAGATAGGTTAACTTTCTTGTTTAACTCCTGAAATTGTGTTGCCATATATTTCAATTTCTTATCCACTGGCTTCCCACCCCTTGTTTTCTTATCCAGATCTGTATCTATGTCAGTTGTAATGTCCTGCACACAAAAGGGTACCTTGTTTTTCTATAATCCTTAATAATGTCCTCCAGAATCTAATTGGGAGAGTATTTGGTGCATAAAGGTTCACTAACGTGTAGTTCCTTCCGTTTCATTCACAAACCATTATAATAAAACGGGCTTCCTCATCTAGTTCTTGATACTTTATTTTTACTTCTATGTCTTTATTCAACAGATAGCGACTCCCCTTTTTTTTCCCCCCAAAGATTCTAAAACCACTATGGGGATTATCCTCTATAATAATCTTCAAGTGTCTCTGCGTCCAGTCCCTGTGTCCGTGGGTTGCTAGGGCAACAGACTGGACGCAGAGACACTGCCCTACGGACAGCCGTTGCTAGGGCAACAGACTGGACGCAGAGACACATCATACTATAGCGTCCCTGTTGCCCTAGCAATGTCGGGGACATGCACATGTAGTTAAAAAAAAAGAAAAATACAGTTTAATAAAAAATGACATGGGCTATAATGAGTTTAACAGTACTAAGTCCAAAAGACAAAGAATAGAAAATAGATCTATTAAATAACAGGAAAATTAACATAAAAAAAATAATAATAAAGTTTAAAAAAAAAAATGACAGAGGCTATAACGAGTTAAACAGGCCAAAAGACAAAGCATCCTCTATAATAATCTTCAAGTGTCTCTGCGTCCAGTCCCTGTGTCCGTGGGATTGCGCTACTGCGCATGTGCCCCACGGACAGCCGTTGGGACTTGGAACGCAGAGACTCCCTCCCGCCCAAAGGAAAAAAAAAAAAGCCGGTAGAGGCACTGGGTGGGGGAGATCTAAAGATCCCCCCTCACCAGCCCTCTGCTCGGCATGCTCTGAAGGCAAAGGAAGGGGAGGGGTGGGAGAGAGACGGGGCAGGTGGGAGAGAAAGACAGGGGCAGGGGGAGAGACAGAACAGGGGGAGGGGGAGAGACAGAACAGCTGGAGGGGGGAGAGAGAGACAGAACAGGGGGAGGGGGAGAGACAGAACAGCTGGAGGGGGGAGAGAGAGATACAGAACAGGGGGGTAGAGAGAAAGAACAGAGGGAGGGAGAGAGAGACAGAACAGGGGGGGGAGAGAGAGACAGAACAGGGGGAAGGGGGAGAGAGAGATACAGAAAAGGGGGTAGAGAGAAAGAACAGAGGGAATGAGAAAGAAACAGAACAGGGGGTAGGGGGAGAGAGAGAGACAGACAGTACAGGGGGGGAGAGAGAGACAGAACAGGGGGAAGGGGGAGAGAGAGACAGACGGGGAGGGAGGGAGAGAAAGACAGAACAGGGGGAATGGGGAGAGAGAGAGACAGAACAGGGCTAGAGAGACAGAACAGAGGGGAGAGACAGAACAGGGGGAGGAGAGAGACAGAACAGGGGGAGGAGAGAGACAGAACAGGGGGGGAGAGACAGAGCCGGGGGGAGAGACAGAACAGGGGGGGAGAGAGACAGAACAGGGGGGGAGAGAGAGACAGAACAGAGGAAGGGCAGGCAGGGGGGAGAGAGAGACAGGGCAGGGGGGAGAGACAGAACAGGGGGAGGGGAGAGACAGAACAGCTGGAGGGGGGAGAGACAGAACAGGGGGAGGGGGAGAGACAGAACAGCTGGAGGGGGGAGAGAGAGATACAGAACAGGGGGTAGAGAGAAAGAACAGAGGGAGGGAGAGAGAGACAGAACAGGGGGGGGGGAGAGAGACAGAACAGGAGGGGAGAGACACACAGAACAGAGGAATGGCAGGAGAGAGACAGAACAGAGGAAGGGGAGGAGAGAGACAGAATAGAGGGAGAGAGAGAGAACAGGTATGGGGGAGTTAGAGAGAGACAGACAGGGCAATGAAGAGGAAAGGGACAAACATGGGAAGGCAGAGAGATACATACATGGGGGGGGGGGGGGCGCCATGGGGGAATCCCGCACAGGGCGCCGGAACACTTAAGGCCGGCCCTGCTGACAGATTTCTCGAGCAAATTCTCCTGCGCAATCGCAGGAGAATTTACTCATTGCGCATGCGCACAAAGTTACAGCTGATCACTCATGCATGCGCGAGCGGAGCGACGCTACCCATCTACCACCCCCCTCACACCACGCTAAGGTGGTAAGTAACAGGGGGGGGGGACATAAGGGGAAAACATAGGGGCAAGCATCCTGGTGAGGGGGGGAGCCTTGAGGGCTGCCTCACCTTGATGGGAGTTGTGATCCCCCTGCTGCATCAATAATACAGCAGGAGGATCACAACTCCCATCAAGATGAGGCAGCCCTCAAGGCTCCCCCCCTCACCAGGATGCTTGCCCCTATGTTGCCCCCTTATGTGTGTCGTCGTCCCCCCCCCCATATGTTCTAGCGCCTGTTAATTTAACGGGCTTAATGTCTAGTATATATATAATCTGACTTATCTCTCTTCCTCCAGTGTGTATCCTGAAGGAATTTATTTCATCCTGCAGCATTTTAATAAGCATTGATCTCTTATAATGTGTATTGAGACCTTGGGTATTTAAGGTCATAAAACTAATCCCTGGTATTCATTTATCCACTTTCTCCATCCCTCGAGAGTCGAACAAACAAATACATACATAAAAACAACATTTACCATAAATGTATTTCTTTCCTTGTTTGAAATACCATCTTCTACGCAGTGGGCCCCATTCCCCCTGTGTAGTTGGTGCACCCTCTTAGCACCATCTTTCATTTGTGTGCCTTCCCTTTTCATCCCTTCTGCCATACTTATTGCTCTAATCATAGAGCAATGTCCGAGAGCTGTCGGAACTATCTGTATTATATACATTCTTTCCCTTATCTTAATCTATCTTAAACCCTAGGGATCCTACTATTTATTTTTTAATTGAGTCCTAGTTATTTCTACCTATAAGATAATTCTGCCTATTCTCCTTTCCCGTCCTATTCCTTTGCATTCTCCTTCCCTCCCCTATGTGTATCATTTATGCTTTAATAGCATTTTCTTGACCAATATTTCCATTGCTGCTGACTATGTTCTTTAATAAGTCTAAACAGACACTCCATGGACCAGCAATCAGTTTACCTTTGTAATTATGATAAATAGTTTTGTTTGCTGATAATTCCATTGCTGCTGATTATGCACTTTTGGAAATCCAAAAAGTGCCCAGAAAACCGTCTCTGTTAGCAGCAGGGATTGCCATCCAGGGACCTGCCATCCAGATTTTACTATCTAAAATGCCCACTTGCTTCAAATACACATGGAGCTTTGTACACTTCATTCTATTGGTTTTACAGCAGACATTTAGATTGTTCTATATCTCCATCTTTTTAAAATGTATAGGTTATATGAATCCATTTGTTTGTTTTTTTAAGAAAATAACAGCCACCATTTGATTTTTCTATGATGTATGTTTTTTTCTCTGCCTGTAATTTTCACATATATTTTTATCAAGGTTAATCAACTGAATCCGTTTTGCTCTTTGCAGATTTTTTCTTTTTACATATAACTGTTGATCTAGTTCGAGTCTTTATCCACATAGATCACACTGTTTTTGTTCCAGATTCATTTAATTAGTGTATGTATTATGTTATCATCGTTTAGAAACTTGTACAAACAGAGTTTAAATGTACATGAAAACCTACAGGAAATGCAATGTAATTTTTGCACTCATGAGTGAAACTCTCTGGGAAAATATGGAATTTAACTCTTTATGTCTAGCACATCCCCCTAGCCTTACAATGGTAAAAAGGATAGATTGATTATTTGCATTTGTTAAATTATATATATCATACTGTAGAACAAATAAAAACATATATTACTTTTCTGTATTGAGTTCACTTTCTTTTTTATAAAAAAATAGAAATATATTGTAAAAATAATGTAACAAGTTAAATATCTTTTTGAGCAGGTTCTTCCTTATTTTTTATAATCTGTCTCTTTTGTTTTTTTCTTTATTCCACTGGACTATGATGCCTTTTAGAAATAAAACAAAAAAAAATGTAAAGCATTTTTAAAGGGGGGTCTAGCTTTCAGCATTTAAACTGCAGGGAGGTCTATTACACCCACGGTCCCTTAGCATAATATTGACAAGGAAATAGAGAATAACAGCTTTTTTAGATAAACGCCATTATTTCCTTACCGCAATACCAGTGCTTTATAAGACAACAGTAGCAACAAATTTACTTAAGTTTAATTGAAAGTCAGATCTTCACTTATCTTGGTTCATTTGAACACGGATCTGACCCATCTGACCAAAGATTCTAAACAAAATGTCTGCCTCCCGGTAGAGTTATTTTGAGTAAAGATGGCTCAATAACGTAGTTCATTTGTATTATTTAATTAAAACATTTCTACATAAAATAAAAGAAAAACAAGTTACCTGCGCTCTCTCCTTTATCCCTATGTATTTTTAAAACAAATGGAGGTTTTTAGTTACCTCCAATGGCCATGAGAGGATGAGCCCACCTGCCAACGTCAAGGCAGACCCCCCTAGGTGGGTCCTAACTCTAACCATTCACTTTGCTTCTTTGAGCCTCTGGCAAAAATCTCTAATGAGACAGAAAAGGGTGTTTTTTATTTACACCCCTATACATTGTTAACCCTTAATAGGGAACACATGGGATGGGCGGCTGCATTGTAACAAGGCTGAGTAATACAAAAAAAATTTCTGTATTTCTACATAAAATGCCTACACTTAATGACAGCTTTCAATTGAACAGAACTTATTTTTTTGCTACAGTTGTCCTTCAATGCACTGGATATTTGTGGCCCCGGTTGCAGTTGAATGGCATGTCATTGCCTCAGGAATAATGTACGGTATTCATGCTGGTATTAACGGCTGGCATAGAATCTACCCACTTATGTCTATGAGTGCTAAGGATGTCTCAATGTGTTTATATGTCCCTGTATAGATTGATAGACAGGGAATTATAATAACTTAACCTTTTAACTTGGGCCTTAGATAGAAGAAGAGGCATAGGGATAAAATTATTACCACAAAAAAATAATAAACCTCTACCTGTTTTGTATATTACATTGAAGCACTAGTAGAAAGACATTAATTTGTACAGAGTAACGTAGGTCTTAAGTTGGAAGACTTTCACACAAAATGGGTGAGGATAATATAGATGTACACTTTTGAATAACTGGTGCTTAGTTGAAGATATAAACTGGATGTCTGATTATAATCCTTGTGCTGGTACCAACAGCAATTTGTTTTGTACACCATGCTTGAAATAATGTTCCCGACCCTCCCATACATGAACAAAATAACTACCCACATGCAACATAAATCCTATATTTGCTTGTATAAAAGAAGCAGACTCTATAGAAGCGGACTTAATAAAAATGTACTCCTCAAACGCTAAGGGCTTAAATTCCTCAAATAAGCAATCTTGCCCTTTATATGACAATTCACATAGCATTCAAATCACATATTTTCAGGAAACACATTTTAAAGCTAGCACCCATATTGGTACAATCCTATATATTAGAGTCTTTATGTCAATGCCTCTAAAAACAAATGGAGTCACAATAATTTTATCTAACGATTTTGATATTCAAGACTCCTGGCAAGATTAAGAGGGCAGAATATTATTTTTAAACAGTTTTATGTTGTAACACAAAATTGACACAATAAATGAATAACAATTCAAGAAATAAGGCAGACAATTGCTGCTATGGCAAGATAGGTTTCAGGCAGTTTATGATCAAGAGGATTTCTGCACTTTCTTTATAGAGATGTTAAATTCTATTCTTATGAATGAAGTGTTAGACTCCAGAACATTAGAAGCCACAATAATAGTAATCCTCAAACAAGAAAAAGATAAGATAAAGAACTTAAATACCAACATACTGGCCAAGAGACTCAGGGATATTATCCCTGACCTTGTTGTTGACGATCAGGCTGGATTTAACACAGGAAAAGTGCCATTTGTGTTAAACCTTATAGCTTTAACTAAAATGAAAAATATCCCCATTGTAGGGTCCACTCAACATGCACCTATCCTTTCCGAATTGGATTGTGCATACTATCCGAATCGAAGAAATTCATGAAATTCGGCCATTCACTATGTCACAATTTTGATCCTAAGCATCAGTTCTGGCCTTTCGGAAACAGAAGCATTGGAGGCTTTTAGATTGGGACAAGTTTACCTTGAAAACCATAGGTTTTCGGTGACCTAATATGATAGCCGCATTATGCCCATTTTAATTCTCCATATCTGATCTTGGATTTGAAAGTATGTGCTCCCACAGAGAGTGAAAATCCTCTAATACAATCCTCTTATACAAAACATTTTGGGACTTCAATATTTCACCAAAATAATTCCAAGAACTGTACTCAGCAGAAATTACTTTAGAAATCACTTTTTCTGTTGATATTCAGAATATTATGTAATATAGAGGGTTCTGATGAACCAGGTTTCAGTGCTATTTCAGGTGAAGGTAAAAAGTTATTTTCCCTCCTTCTGGTATGTTGTAACTCCTGGCAATAGAACAAATGAAGGTGCGTCTGTAATGTCGCCACATAAAGGGCAGGGAACAACATGTTTTCCCCTGTAATTGGGCTTTATCAGGTGCATCCTGATGGAAGTCCAATGACAGGGCACAACACCTGTTCCCTGCCCTTTACATGATGTCATTATGGACACACCTCTGCTCCCAAGGGACAAGCTCCAAAATGTGGCTCATACGCCTGATAACGGGACCATTGGATGGCTACACAGACCAAACTGGCCTGAATACTTATCGAATGACCAGCGGATGCCATTGGGAAAAAGAGTAGAAAGTCTGAGCTGAGCAGTCCATTTGTATCCTGAGATTTCAAAACTTTACTATCTAGGCCACAAAAGCCTACTGCTGGAGTGACAGAGATCTCGTTCCAACAGGCTCCTCGGACCCGGAGGACTCCTCGGATGACTCTGATCCCTCTGACAGACAGGTAAATCCTGTCAATGTGCGTGATCTCTACTCCCATAAGACCCAGTGATTAGGGGTGACCTAAGGAGGCTTTTTAAGGATTTGCAATCTATGGTGAGAGAAGAAATGGCGGTCGTCCATTTGGAAGTCTCCTCACTCTACTCAAAGACTTCCACTCTGGAATCAGTCTCTGCGAGCCTGCAACAGACTCAAGGGGACACAACTCAGAGTCAGAAAGCCAGGAAGGCTCCACAGTCCTCATCCTGGGACGTTATCGTATGTCTCAACACTACAAATGACAAGACATCGATTTTGGTTGCTTCTCGTAACCAGCACTCCATTACATATGGAGAGGATAAATTGCAGATACACGAGGACATTCCACCTGAAATCCTCACCTGGAGAAAGTCTATGTCACCACTGACTGAACATCTCCGTACCCTTGGAATTAAATACCGGTGGGGCCTCCTAACTGTGCTCACCGTGGCCAGAGGCGATAAACAATTTTCGAAGGACAACCCCACAGATATTCATGTTTTTACAAGATTTAGGCATTGATCCCATCCAAGGACACCCAGAAGAGACTGCCACACTTGTAACGGATGAGTCTAGTCAAATTTATATATGGGTGCTGTGTTATCACAGCCTCCACAACTGGATTTATCTATGGTCCAGTTGTTTACTAACTGCTGAAGCAATGACTGTGCTGCATTATATTATTGCCACGGGGGATAAATGGCTGAAAAGTCTAATTTGCATTCTATTTTTAGGATTCTTCACCTGTTTGTTTCCTGACTCTATAGTTTATTTAATGCTGCTTATCTTTATATGGATCCTGGGTTCAGTGGGCCACCCTGTCAGACCGCAAATTGCTAGTGCTGCCCTCATTCTATATCTTGGGTCACATAACCCTTCATACTTTGAGTGTGCTGACTATTTTTTTTAATGCTGTCTAATTTTCATCTCCTTTAATAATATCTCTACTAGAATGGATCTTTCATGTGTAATTGTTTATCCAGTTTATACATTATTTCACATTGTCTTAATTCCTGTACCAAAGTATAAAATAAGCATGCGATGTTTGTGTATTTTTTACTGTTTTGTATGCTTCTTGATGCAGTCATGTCTATAAATATATATTAAAAACAAAAATCAAAAAAACTATTCTAGTGGGATACCTCATGGTTTTCTCACACTATACTGAAGTGTGGAGGTTGATTTTTTATGCAAAACACTTGTATTATTTGTTATGGGTCCTTTTTTTCTGGCTCTATCTTAACATCATATACGATGGATGGTGAATTAAAATTTTCAGCTGACTTGAATAGAAGTGGATACCCATTTGTGAATTGCATATATTATGATCCTTGAGCAGACTATGTGCTATTAAATGTGAATTTTATTGTACCTTTAAATTAATGAGTGGATACTTGATGTTACACTATGTTATAAGTACACTATGTTCTTTTATTGTAAAGGAACATTAAACATTGTTTAACCCTTGCTTCCTTGTATCTTTATAAATGACTTCCCGGTTGTCGCTGGCTGACAAATGTCCAGCTCTGACTTCCGAATGCGAGGCTCTCTCGCTGCCCTACCCTAGTTAAGTTTCCGCTATCTGATCCCATGAAAAAAACTAGGGTCTATGTGCAAGCAGAGAGAGACAGTCGCCGACCAGACACCTGCCTGCTTCCTATGGAAGCATGGCAGCTATTGGTCAGAGGATAAACTGGTGTGTACTATCAAAAGTACACGCCGGTTTATCCTCATACTAAGGACAATAGACATTTCACTAGAAGCACAAGTGAAAAATAACATTTAGTGTCCCTTTAATGTTTAAAAAAAATTCAAGAAAGGCATCTCTCAAGAACAACACCCCCAAACAGAGGCGGCTCTAGACTTTGTGAGGCCTTAGGCGAAACTCGAACATGAGGCCCTCACTGACACGCATAATTAAAAAAAAGGTATGCAGACGATAAAAAAAATGAACTGTATAAATAGCATATTTTAAAACCATTCTTAACTCCCAGCAATTAGGAATTCACAGCTCCTTTAATTTTAAATGTCTCATAATTATTCTACTAATATCTATAAACAAAAGCGCTTGGTATAGCACACAAATACACACTCAAATGCTGATCTGATACACACACAAGCACATATATGTGTATATGTATGTGCTACTATGTGCATCTGATCAGCATATGAGTGAAAATTTTAGAAAAATAAGAAAAAGTTTAAAAAAGAAAAGAGATGGCAAGAGCTGAAAAGCATTTAAAGCAAGTAACCAAATTTGTAAACAGACAAAAGGGAAAGTCTAGGAGGCAATATCTTTTGAAAGGTGCACAGTTATTACACCTTTTAAATGACACATTTTATGAGGCAGAAGTGACTGTCTGCATTATTGAAAGAAAAAAAAAAAAGCTGGGCTTACTGCTTATTTCATGCACTGTATTTGTTAACCAATATGACTTAAAAGAATCTTGAAGATAACTTGTAGGAAAAATTAATCTTCATAGGATTGCAAGAATCATACTTCATTATGTATACTTAATAAAGTAAAAAAAAAAAAAAACTAAATATAATGTCTGGTTTTCTGCATAAAGGATGACACAAAATGTTATCAATACAAAGGAAACCTATTTATACTACATAAAAAGAACACATGGCTCAGACAGGTTAAACTCAGACTATAGGCAGATTATGATATTTTTAGTTTGAATAATGCATCTACTTTTATTTCACTTCATTGCTCTGTAAATCCACTAAAATGACAGCTATCCAATCATGTTAGAAAAACAAATGTAAGACCAGGCACTTCACAAATAATTTTACTGGTGTTAAGCTGACAAATATGGCTGGATAAACTTCTTTCAGTGCTTTTCCGACACCCCCCCTTCTGCTGGTAACCCAGAGACTAAATAGCTTTTACCACAGACTATAAAAATAGCCATAACATTCCTAATTGTACAGGCAAATATAGTCATTGCCCAGGATTTTTGTTTAACTCCTTTGAACACAGACACAGCAAGTGTTAACTGCATTTCAAGCGACCAGGAGTATAATCTGATCACCATAAGATGCCCATCCTCTCAAATACTGGCAGCACGAGTGAAGACTAACATTTAATTTCCTAAGCAGCAGAGTACTATTTATTTGAAAGGAAGGATACGAAAAGCATAAAAGGTTCTCCTTTTGGGTGCCGAAAAGCAGCATGTAAGTTTCTGCAGTCCGTGTACTCCAGCCGGCCAGCACTGTTCAGCTGCTTACCGCTCTCGACGTTGCCACTTGCCGGCAGCCAGTGACTCACGTGACATGAGTCACTCAATGATGCGCACAGGCCAGCGAACGTGCACGCACCACAGGAGCTGCCACAGGTAAATTAACAGTGGCAACCCTCAGAAGACAATTAGGCAAGTTAGGCAGCCGCGAGGCCCCCGCAAGAGCGAGGCCTTAGGCAACCGCCTAACTTGCCTAATTAGAGAGCCGCCTCTGCTCCCAAAAGTTTAAGAATTATTTTTATTTTGTGCAGAAATGGATGTATTAATCCTATAGTAATATATATGGTATTTTGTGCTGTATCCTGAATCTTTATTAGAATTTAAATTAATTGTTATTAATAAAATGTATAATTGGTTTTGACATTTTTTTAAAGATATTGCAATATATGGTATATGCTACCAAAAAGACTAAACCTATCATGTATTATGTAAAAATATCTATTATAGCTTATCTAATTTTAGATAAAGAGCCACAGTGATAAGTATAAACTGTCAAGTGCAATCTTCCAAATAGGTGGACCATCTCTCTCAGTAGACATAGAGCCATGCTCTGTGAGATGAACACCATCGTAGGATGAATGCCCACCTTTTGCATTTGCAAAGACTAGGGTCTGTATCTTTTGAATAGTGCATAATTAAACTTTATGAAGGTAATATTGGCATGGGGATTTATAAAGAAATCATTACATTTCTACAGCATTTGATTTTAAAAAATCAGGTAGATTTCAGATTCCAAAGGAGAAGCAAGAAACTTATTTAAAAATAAAATCAAAGTCATATTTGCATACATATATCTGTGTACCCATATATACATATACACTATATGGAAAAACGTATTGGGACACCTGACCATTACGCCAAAAAGGACTTTTATGACATTGCATTCTGTATACGTAGACATTAATATGTAGTTGGTCCCCCCCTTTACAGCTATAACGGTTTCCAAAATGTTCTTCTCAGGGAGAGCATTTGTGAGGTCAGGTCGAGAAGGCCTGGATTGCAATCTCCATTGCAGTTCATCTCAAAGGTGTTCAATGGGGTTGATGTCAGGGATCTGTGAGGACCAGTCAAAACTCATCCAACATGTCTTTGTGCACTGGGGCACAGTCAGGCTGGTACAGAAGAGAGCCTTCCCCAAACTGTTCCCACAAAGGTGGAAGCATAGCATTGTCCAAAATGTCATGGTGCTGAAGCATTAAGATTTCTCTTCACTGGAAGTGAGGGGCCGAGCAAACCCCATAAAAAACAGGCCCATACAATTATCCGTCCTCCACCAAACTTTCTCACTTGCAGTTGACCATGGAATGTCTAGCAGGGATGACATTTCATTAACTGACTTATTGGCAAAGGTGGCATCCTATCACACTACCACCACAGAGATCTTCAGAAAGAAACATTTTTTCCACAAATGTTTGTAAATGCTAAGAATGCATGGCTAGGTGCATCATTTTATACACCTGTGGCAATGGTGGCAATGGCTGTCTCATTCCAAATGTCTGCATTTAGTAATTAATTGGTATGTCACAATACTTTTGTCCATTTAGTGTAGATGTGGGGGGCTAATCACTAAAAGTTAAATGTGGTGAATGAACAAACAAATAGAAAAAATTAGGCATTTATTGCTGAGTTCGAAAAATTCTCCAACTTGCCTAGCTTATAAAATCAGCTATTTTTGCCTGATGTTTTATTATCTTGTTTTCATTTCAACTTAGTGAACATATATTAATTGCCATAATTTACTATCAGTGGTCTAACGTAAGGGTCTACTAAGGTAGCTACAAGTTTCTCATGGAAAATCAGTGCTCCAAGTTTCAGATCGCTTTGGTGATTCAAATAAACTTTTTTTTCTGCTTCTCAGAAAGCACCAAAGTGTTTCCGAATTGTGTACGATTGTGCAGAAATTGATGATTTTTGGCCAAAATCAGCTACAATGAATAGCCAATTTTCTGAAAATTTGGCTACTTTAACCAACCTAGCTCTATTTCGTGCCAGATCGATCTATATTGAGTAGACCCTCAAGTTAATGTATTATTACATATGTATATTATTACATATTTTCCGACCACTTTTAGAAATTGGCCCCAGAAGTGAGTTTCATGAATAACCAAACCCCTTATCTTAAAATGATCACTGCGTTAATACAAAATGTGATGGACTTTTTCTCACTTCTGCCTAACTCATGATGTGATTGTTCGTAGGGATGGATGAATGTATTCTCATGAAGATGAGGTTTTAATCCCGTGTTGAAGGACTTCACAGCTCTCTTACCTTGGATTTTGTTGCCTAAAAAAAATTACATTATTAAGGTAAAATTATTACCTTTGGCTAATTTTGTTGACTGGTTGCTTAACGAACTCTTCCAATAAAGATGTCAATTATCATCAGTTTTACAATATGATTTCTGAACAATTATTTGCTACACTGCTGATAATTCTGGTATAACTATTAGATAAACTCGATAGCATCTGGTCATTAGTCAAATGCTTACCTAATTTTGTCCTTGCTTTCTTAATGATCCCTTTCTAGTTTTATTTCTTTCTTAGCATTCCACAGATAATTCTTAATGATACTATATGAAAAATAATATTTTTCTTTTGTATGTGTCCAATATTTATGTACAATGTAAATGTACAAGACTAGGTAGATTATTTTTTACTAATATGGCAACTATTTTTTTTTTCTGAATGAAAAAGTGTTATATTTGTCATGTGTTGCGTTAAATTATATATATTAAAAAAAAACATAACAGGGCTTAAATTTGTCAAGCCCTATGATAGGTTTCTTTTAACAAAAAATGGTAGACTTTAGGAGCCAATCAATTCAAATCAAACTAGTAATTTTTAGGACCCAGATTAATGGAATTTCTATTTTATAAAATGTTAATCTCCTGAGATTTGTCGTGCTTTGAACTGTACAATCATTGCAAATGCAGTATTATAAACAGGGATTTTTCAGTTAGGCATGATAGGTGCTGTTGCAGATATGGTTCACTTTGGTGATAAATCATGATAAATTTTCCAGTGAAAAGCTAATTGATGCACCTCTCCTAACATGAACAGCACTTAAATTGTGATTTTGTTCTATGAAGAAAGTATCTGGAATAGAATACATTACAAAGATTATTCCATTGCAAGCACAGAAAATAATTACACACTCTTGCACACCTGGGAAAGTAAATTAGGGAAAAAAACACAATTCCTTCGTGTCCTAGAGAAAATTATATATTTTTTTCCATTCTTTGTCATGTGGATCAATAGCGTAGAATACAGGCATTCATAATTGGCAAGATAACAGGAACTATATTTAGCTGTATCTGTTGTCAGACGATCTACATTATATTTATCAATATTAGTCTTTTCACGGAGTACCCTTCATAGAAAAAAAAAATATTCAAAAAGTGAAAAATTCCACAATAATATCATTTAAATACAATTTTGAAATTAAATTTCTAATTTAAATAGATTTAGATCCAAAGATGGACAGACAGAGAGACAGACAGTTCGACTTTAGAGGTTGACTTTCATTTTGAAACAAATTCAAATTTGGCACCAGATTTTGAAAAAACCCAGGTTCGAATCTTCCCCATTGAAAGTAATGGGAGATAAAATGATCAAAGCTATTTTTTGAGACTAAGTCTAAAATTCAGCAGTTTTACTTAATGTCAAGAATAGCTTTGATAGCATGGAATATTTACTATGAAATATTGTGTATAAGTTTTTTTGAATAAGCACTGGAGGCAGCGAGTCAATTAAAATAGATGTTGCAATCACAAACATGGGAGTTTTTATTCCCATTAGCTGTTACTTATGTTGTTTGTTGTGCTCTTGTTAAACTTTTTTGAAGAATTGGAAAATTAAACATTTTAGATTACACAGCCAGATGTATAAGTTCGAATAACAGGCCACAGATATCCGTGCTAACATTTTACTTATGTTAACACCTTGAAACTAGCATTGTGCAGCTGGTGTCATGTCATTTTTCTGCAAAAAAAATATAACGGTAAAGTTAAACTGATTAAGCACATACTCTAGAGTGTTACTGTATAGGTTTTTAGAGTAGTGTCTGTTGTTCCCTTGATATATTTGCTTAGTGTTTGTGTAGTTTTATTGTACCAATGATTAGTAATCACTGTCTTTGTAGGTGCTTCATTTATCTAAGGTGGAAAACAAGTGGGATCCACAACTCAGACTGAGATAGGGTATTCAGGTTATGTCCAGATGTGGGGCCCTGGCTCACTGTACCTAAAAGGATACCAGCCATACCACAGCGACGAGGCCTGCTATAGGCCAATCTGTGATTGTTGTGTTCCTTGTGCAGAGGAGCCCTTCCGTGCATTTTGGTGCTGGACTGTCCTGATGGGTGCGACCAGTCTGATTTGTTAATGGATAGTTTTTCTTGGAATGGTGACAGTGTGCAAAAATGATGATGCCCCATCCTATAGGGAAGGCTATTTCAGCGCTGTCCATACTCAGTCTGAGATGTAGATCCCCTTTGTTTCTGTAACTTTAGTTTGATTTTCTATGTTTAAATGTGCATAGGTGTGGTATTTTTCTAAGCTGAGAGCTGCATTTTTGTTTCCATTCTATACCTGCTCTTTGGTGTCGTCAAATATCAGCAACAAATGTATCAGTAGGCCATAAGTTAATCATGATAGCATGCAATGAAACAGAAAGTTCAATCTAATAGATTGCAAACTACTTTTACGTAGTGGGCGATTCTGCAGCCATGGGAGTAGACATGTACACGACCTCTATAACACTACAACTTGACTGCAAATTACTCGTCTGTGGACATTTCTGCAAGCATGGGAGCAGACAAAGAGTGGTTGGGTAACAGATAAAATTTTTAACTAAACTAGTCGATAGTACCCACCTATCTAAATCGAATATTAAGGATTGTAATTGGAGGTAATCACGACACGTAGTGAAATGTTTATTGCACTTTAGATAGAACTTGAACGTTTATTGTAATGGCTTTTGAACTTTAAACCTAAATCTACTAATATATGTAATTTTGATCCTTTTCCAATAAAAAAAGAAGACGAAAAGGAAACAGAAAGTGCAACTGCAGGTTCTATTGCTTTCTGTGAGGCATTTTTTCGCCAGCTGTCCCAGGTTATTACCACTTGGTGATAAGTTTATCGCTAGCAATGTAACAGCATTGACAGTTTGATTTTGGCATTACGAGTAATGTAAGTGAGCCCTAAAGTTTGTGAACTACATTTTGGTGTTCAACCTGCCATGTGCCACAGGAAAAATGCAAAGTGTAGATCTAGGAACATTACTGCACTGGGGGCCCCACTGTTTTGTTCAGCCACTGCCAGTTGGCCTAAATACTCATCAATGGAAATCAAATTATTTAGTAGGGAGAGGAGTTTTCTGCTTTTAATATCTCAAAATGTCAGGCATATAAACCTGTAAACCAAAGGGTCTACTCATTAAAGAGAGAACTGCAGGGAAATTAGTACAGGAATATCAAACTTAAGGTCAAAATAATTAAGTGAGAAAAATTCTCCCATTCAGCTTCATGGGAGAATTTCTACAACTCGGCTACATTAGCCTAAAGTTTGAAATTCCCATCTCAATTCTCTATTTATTGAGTAGACTGACAATGTTTTTTATTGGATATTTTATATTGCACTATTGGAGTTTCCTTTATCTGTTTATGGACTGTGTTGGAATAAAGATACATAAGTGTGGTCACAATGGCTATTTTTTATATGTTGCACTATTGCATTTGCCCATTTATCCTGTTTGTCTGTGTTCCCTAAATGTATACTCCGGATTTTAAGCACCAGCAGAGTGCTTATGGGAAGCATAATGTAAACATTCCTCATCTACACAACACTCTGGAGGAGAAAACAGCCACCAACTTAAAAACAGATAATAAAAAAAATGCGTTGGTTACACCAGAGCATATATTTGAAGTCTATAGTTTTTTATTAAATCACACAATCACAGAATAAATTAGCTATCTCTAAACTAGGTGGAGGAGGAAGTATATTATCTTTGCCATAGATCAGAAACATAATATTTATTGAATGTTCACTGCTTAATTCTTACCATCCACCCATCTGGCTCCAGTTAGTGGTTTGAGAAGACCACCCAGTATATAATCTGAGGGCAATGTATTTTTTTGGAATGTGAAAAGCCGTGAATTGGGATACACCAAAAATACAATGAAGCAATCACTCCTCATGGTCACATCACAGTAGTGATAATTCTTTTGTGAACTCATGGTATGAGAATAGTGTGAAGACTGTGTTTCGTGTGATAGAAATAAACAGACACATATAAACAGCTTGAGTTCATTCTCAATGTTAAATATTTGCTGGTGCCACTTCAATTCTTTGTTCGACGTTTACTGTGAGTTTAAAACACTAGTTGCTGATGTAGTTTTTTTTTAACACATAAAACTTGATATTTATTGTTTAAATCTATATTTAAAGGTATAAAAAGCTGTAAAACTCAGACCAAAATAGCTGAACTAAATGTCTAACTATACTTTTCCAGTTTAGTTATTTAGGACTAGAGATTAAATCTTTGTAAACTCTTTTGCACATACTGTCCATCTTTAATCAATATCACATTACATTGTACGTCATCTTGGTAGTCGCATCAAGTGACATCATCATATTCTTTGACAAGCTATGTATATATATATAGTAGTGCTGCAATATTAGGAATCTCACACTTTAACAGTTGTCACATTTTTGTTATTACTGCTGTTGTATGTTTTTGCACTTAACTATCTATTATATGACTCTGTGGATGTATATATCTTGTATGTGGAAACTGATGCTAAAGATCAGCTACAAGCAGTTTTTTCCAAATTGTTTTGTGATTTTTGTTAGGTTTGTGTGGTATATTACAAATAGAAAGCCAGTAACTAACCTCATTAAGGATGAAACAGCTGCCCATGAGTGGTTATCTGGCCTTGCACCTTTGTCCATGGGCCTTGCAGTCTTTAATATTGGTTTGACCCTGGGCAAGGATTTGCTTGGGCCCCTTGACCCTGCCACCCCTTGGCACGCAATCACCCACCCCGCCCAAAACAAACACGCACAAAATGATGCCTAGAATATGTAAGTGCTCTCTAATATCCAGGTATACATCTGTAAAATGGGCGCTTTTATTCCAGTGTATAAAAAGTGTATAATTGCTGTGTATAAAATGTACATAGGGCTGCAAAATATATACCGTATTTGTTCAAATATAAGAAGACTCTGATTATAAGACGACCCCCCAAACTTTTAATATTCCTTCAGGAAAAAAACTAAAAGCCTGAATATAAGACTACCCTATAGAAAAAAAAAGTTTAACTTGTATATATTCACATGTAAATTTCTTTTTAATATTTAATAAAAATGATTATATAAAAAAATGCATTTCTTGTTTTTATTTCCAATGCAGCCTCTCTCCCCCTAAACATTGTCTCTCTCTCTCCCCCTCCCTCCCCCCAGCTTTGTCTCTCTCTCTCCCCCCTTCCCCCAAGTGCTGTCTCTCTCCCCCTCCCCCCAACCTTTACTCTCTCCCCCAAACTTTTTTCTATCTCCCCCTCCAAACATTTCTCTCCCCCCCCTGCCTCCAAACATTTCTCTCCCCCCCCCCCCCCCGCCTCCAAACATTTCTTTCCCTCCCCCCTGTCTCCCTCTCCACCCCCCCCCCCTCGTCTCTCTCTCTCTCCCCCCTCCCTCTCACCTTGTTTCTCCCTGGTGGCTAGTGGGGGCAGCCGGGGTATGTCTGCACGATATGTGCATATATCCTCCATGCTGCCCAACACTTCAGTCTATTATGATGGACAGCCGGTGTCGGGTCGGGTAGCATGGTGGATGTCTGCACGTATCGTGCAGACATCCCCCGGCTGCCCGAATCTCCTGGTGGCTAGCGGGGCAGACAGAGGATGTCTGCACGATACACGCAGACATCCCCCGCTGCTGCCCGACACTTCCGCCGGGACTTTTATGATGAAGCCGGAAGGACCCGGCTTTATCATAGAAGTCCCGGCGGTCATGCTGCGCGGAAGCAGGGGGATCATCCTCCGTCTGTTAGCGAGGGGGATCCAGGTCCCCTGCTGCTCTGCTGGGGACCTGGATCCATGTCTTATAATCTGACCTCGATTTGAGGCCAGATTATAAGACGACCTTGATTATAAGAATGTTTTTTCTGAAAAAAACCTTGTCTTATAATCAAGCAAATACGGTACCTTCTTATTATGCAACACTGCAATAAAAGTACTTCATGCCTATATTACAAATGTATACACTGAGAGCTTTTACATATGGTAGGCACTGGCAGCAATTAAAATACAGCTATGTTACAGTAATGATATATGGCACTGATATTACACAGGGCAAATATTTTACAGTAAGGCAGGAGTGTGTCAGTTTTTTCTGCAGTAGGCCACTTCATCAAAAAAGTATGTGTGCATGGGCCATATTAATTTTTCAGAGTGTATGTATGCATCTATATGTGTGTATATATGTGAGTCACACAAAGTGCATGTTACTGTGTATAATGTAAACACACATTCACAGTAACATGCAGTTTGTGTGTATCACAGACTTCACGGCAATTAAACTCACAGTATTGTTCAGTGTTAGTGTGTCACACACACATACTGCTATATACACACACTGCTTCGCACACACACAGTGTTACAGTGTCACACACTCACACTCTCTCTCATGCATACAGTCTCTCTCTCTCACACACAGTCTCACACACACACACAGTCTCACTCTTTCTCATACACACACAGCCTCACTCTCTTTCTCATGTACACACTGTCTCACTCTCTATCTCATGCACACAGTCTCATTCTCTTTCTCATACCCACTCTCACTTTCTCATACACACACTGACTCTCTCTCACACACATACACTGTCTCTCTTCTTACACTCTCACACTGTCTCTCTTTTTATACTCTCGCACACACCCTATCTGAGACAGGGTGTGTGTGAGTGAGAGACTTTGTGAGTGTGTCAGAAGAAAGACAGTGTGTGTGTGTGAGAGACAGGCTGTCTCTCTCTCAAACACACTTGCACACTGTATCTCGCTCTTTCAAACACACTCGCACACTGTATCTCTCTTTCTCAAACATACACACAGGTATTTTTTTTTTTATTCTTTAAAAGAGAAATTGTTTTTATTTATTTCCTCCTCCCTGTTTCTTTACCTGGCAGGGAGGGTCCAGGGTATCTCAGTGTGGTCTGCGCATTCTCTGTAGATGCAGACCACCTCCTGCTGCAGTTTGCACAGTGTGGAGAGGCGGAATGTCACATGACACTCGGCACTCGGATAGTTGCATCTAAGCGTGCGTGTGGGGGCAGCGTCAGCATATATATGTGTGTGTCTGTAGGTATATATATATATATATATATATAAACAACTATATATACATATATATGTATGGATATAAATATTCACAGTAACGTGCTGCTTATGTGTGTGTGTATCACAGAATTGCATTATTGTGCAGTGCGTGTGTGTATCACAGAATCACAGTATTGTGCAGTGTATGTGTGTATCACAGAATAGTAATTGGCTGAATTCACCTCTTTGCAGGTTAAGCACCCAATCACAGTGTCACGCTTTGTCGCAATTTTTCTGTGTTACACATACAAATCCACACATAATCAGTGTCATACAGGCAATCAGTGACCGTATCACACACACAATCTCAGTGTCAGCCACACACAATCACACAGTGTCACACAAAATCACAGTGTCACACACACACAATCACAGTGTCATACACACAAAATCCCACGGTGTTGCACAATGTCACACACAGTGTCAAACACACACACACAATCACAAAATGTCACACACACAGTTTCACACACACAATCACACTTACAGCGACAGCTTTTCATTTTAAGGGAAAACAAATATTTTACCATGTGTCCTCCTCCATGCTCTTTTACAGGCATGCAGCAGAATAGACCATTCCCTGCTGCTGTCCAGCAGCTGTGTGAGTTAGAGCGCCGCAATGTCACATGACACATCCAGTGCTTAATGTTCTAAACACTAGAATGCGGGGCTAATCAATACTGTGCTCCCGCGTTTTAGGGAGCATTGTTTAGTGCTTCTGTTCGAGGTGCGGTTACTGCTACCAACCGCATGCGGGCCACAACTCAATGTCAGACTAGCTGCACGTTGGACGGCCCTGTACTATGTGGTGCGTGCCGCTCGCATAGTACAATTAACAAATGGAGTTGAACACAAGGTTTTTTTTTTTTTTTTATTAACATCAGCAGCAGGCCCACAGGGCAGCTGTTTTGGGGGCCCCCAGGAATAACTGGGCCCAGGGCAGCTGCCCTGTTTGCCTCTCGTTAAAGACGCCCTGTCCATGGCTATGTTGGGTAAAAAAGCAAAAAGCTGCTTATTATTAACTTTATTTGCATATGCATACCCAAATTACATTTCAGTGGTGGTAGCACAGCAAATTTAAGATTTCGAGAAAATAAATTCTTCTGGCTTGTCTGATGTGTGTAAATTTGTAATAAATAAATAAATGTGCGTTCAAAGTTTTACATGTTGCATTGCTAAAAATATAAAATACTTACAGCTAGATGAGATTGTGAAATTACAGCAGTTTGCAAGAAACAAGGACTGCCCACACTAGCTGAGTATAAAGTAATTTCCTTATTTATTTTTTTGAGAATAGTTTCCTGTCTCTCTAATGATGTCATCAGACAATGTGTTGCATTGTAAAGAGATCCTACTGTGTACAAGAGCAAGGTCACTCAGTGTCTATATAATAAGTGCTGCTACACCTGCAGTAAGCTTGCAGTGTAATCACTGGGGAGGGCTTAAGTCAAATATTAAAAATGTGATTTATGCAGAATGCCTGCATCAAATCGCAATGGAAAAAAAGCCTGTGCACTATACAAGAAGTAATCTTCAACTTGCACCAAAGTGAGTTTTGGGACTAGACTGTCCCTTTAACTACACCTACTTCTGATTCCAAGCATTCTACATACTTCAGGAGAGCATGTAAAAATGTTATGTACCTGGAAATAGTTGTACACATAGCATAATAACTGGTTTCCACAGACTCCTGTAAGGATTACGTATTTGCATATAGTGGGTTATGATTTGGGATATTTCTTTTAAATCAATGGGTGGATCAGTAGATATTATAACCCTAATATTTGTGAGTTATTTAAACCTATTTAGAATATAGATGTTCATAGAATGCATACATGTTTAATATTAAAATCTTTCAAAGGCATGAAACAAAGGTAGGTCATTTTTAAGTCAGAGTTGTTGTTTAAATAAATCCCTTTCTTATCATTCGACTTTGAGTGCACCTCCATATCTTGTATATTGTCCTTATTTATGAGCCTAAACTAAAAAAAGGCTAGTTTTGTAACTCATTCAAGCATTAATAACTAGCTGAAATTGAAAGTAATATGTTTCACTTGAATTTTATGAAATGAAACCACTTAATGAAACAGACTGTTCAAGGTCTGTTCAAATGGCCTGATCATAACAACACAACGATTCAAATTAAGCATGAAAATCAGTTTTCTGACAACATGACTGTAGTAACTATGACAATTTGGCTGAAGACAAACCACATTATGTCTACAAAGCCCAGCAATTTCATCTTCATTAGACTTGCAGTTGCTGTAATAATTGGCAAACATTGTCTTTTTTTCAAAAAAGCAACCTTTAAAAACAGAAAAACGTGTGCAAAGAAATATAGAATGTATTTATTTATTTTATTTAGAAAGTGTTTTACCTGGAAGAATACATTGAGATTTCTCTTGTTTTCAAGTATGTCCTGGGGACCCAGTCCAGAATGGAATTGCGCAGAGTTACACATTTAACAGTAGATTAAAATACACACATATATACAAACAAACATACATATATTTAAACAAGTTGGAAGGAGAACATACAGGGTAAATCATGTCAACTGCAGCTACCTATCGCTAAAAATGAAAAAATACATTCAAAATAATAGTTAATACAATTTTTTGGGAAACATATGTTTAAAGGACAACTAAACTTTATGTTTTGATTGTGCTTCTAATATATACGCATAAGTGAAAAGTAGTTGCCCTTAGTCTGAGGATAAACTAGCTTCTACTTTTTGGTCTGCAGAGTGCAAGGGCTCTTTCTGCATTAGCAGACTCTTGTTTTTGCATCGTATAAACAGGAGCATCCTAACTTGGTCCCCCTGGGGATCCCATGCAAAAAACTATGGTCTCCCTCTCCACTAGCAGAGGGAGACCAGGGCAAACCTCTGCTCTGATTGACTGTTGCGCGTTGATAGTGCTGAGACCTGCCGTGTCTCAGCTGTGAGATATAGCAGAAAGTAAACTCATGTGTATCTATTAAGATATATCAAGCTTACTTAGAAGAGCGGGACATGATTCAAGGAAGCAAGGGTTAATAGAAACATTTAATTGTCCTCTAATATGTTGGAAAATATCAAACATTTTTAAAATACATAACGTGATCTTAACAGAATAATAACTCATTATTGGGTGGATACATTCAAGGAGAATGCCATGTCAGTGCATACATACTTTGCATTTTAAAATACTAATTTTTTTTATTAGCTGGGAATAAGGTCCGGTACACCGTAATCCCTCAAGGACAAATACAATTACATGCTAGCAGGTAGGTCTGGTCCTTGACCCCTGATATGGTGACGGGACTGTTATCAAAATGTTGTACCCTTCATGACAGATGCTGTTTTAACACTTCTGCTGTGTTTAGCTGTACTTTTCTTCTTTCTCATTATATGTACCAACATATTTTGTATTTTATTTTAATTGGCATAAGAAGAGTTATATTTAGATACCTACTTGAAAAATCTTTTACAATTGTACAAACACTAATAAAAAAAAACCAGCAATATAGATTCTAATATTTGTCCGAAGTCTAAAAATATCTGCTGTTTTTCTGCTGTTTTTTTGCAAATTATAGGGCAAGCATTGCTTTTTCCTAAACATTTTTTCAGGATTACCTATAGTGACCTCTTAACCCTACCATAACACTAATCCTAGATCTAACTTGAACTCTAACCCTACAACTAAAAAAAACAAAAAAACAACATTCTGGTAATTAATAAGAATATATGTGTATGAGCTAGAATCTATGTTATTCAATTTAGTAAGACAGTTACAAAACTGCATTTCTGTTATTACTGTCCCCCTATAGTTATTGGAAGTATTTTGCTACACTATTATTTGGGGGTTATATGAATACATGAAATCGAATAAGAATACAAAGAGTTAAGTGTCTTGCATTAGTGTGTGGGTGTGAGAAACACTGAAACTAATTATCCTACAGACCCAAAAGTTTTGAGCTGCACATTGTTAATTCAATATAAATACTGTAGAGTTGTACAGTTAAAAGTTAAAAGAACATATTATATTTACACAGAGCTTTTATATTACTTACCAAGGACTTTAATAAAGACAAGTAGGACAACATATTGTCAGGGCATACTTTTGTTCATTATACATTTAAATATTTATATGTGTGTGTGTGTATCTTAATTTAAATATATCTCTTCAGAGTATGAGATTTGGTACCCAGGTCCACTTTATCCAAGTGTCATTGTGGTGATCCAGGGTAGTCGTACAATAGCAATAGTTTGCTGACTTCAGAAAGGACCAACAAAGCAGGATGCTTTGTAAGAGAGACTTGTATACCTACAGTACAGATCTGGAACTAAGATGTCAGATTGTGCAATGTTTACTTGACCCATCATACTTCCTTTTATCTGTGAGAAAGTCAACACATTACTCAAGAAGGGTGTTGTGGGTCGTGGTTTATGACTAATTGATACTGCACAATGGATGCTGTGTTAAAGACACTAATATAGTTATTGGAATCAAATTTAAATAATATCCCAAAAGTCAACCAATTAATTTTAGGAATTAGGCAGTATAATATCCTAGCAATCAACCACCACATTGACAAATAACTGCTGCTTAGATAAAAAGATATAAAATAAATTGATATAGTAATTTTATACGTATAGTCCCAGGTAATCTTTGTAGCTGCATCTGCATCTCTGGGTGGATTAGCCTGGCAAGATTTTCTGGATCAATTGGTCCCTGATAGTTCTGAAGGAAGTTACTAGGCCTAATCACACCACATTGTTTTTGGGCATGCAGGCTGGGTGGATAGTTTGGTCACATCCTCACTGTTCCTGCAACAGTGTCCCTACCTAACTGAATAGCATTAGTAAAATTACAAGCCCCTCCTACAGTCACACCTTCCAAACCCCAAACTGAACTAGTTACAGTGGAAGACACAAACAAAAATGTCATTTGTTTGAGAGTAACCCCGCTGGTAACTGCCATTTCAAAGAAAGGGAATACCAGAATATAAAAGTGAATTATTTGGTGGTAAAGCACTAAATATCATATCTATAACAAAGGGAATCACTTTTATTAATTAATTGGTTTGCCATATGAACACATATGAACTGTGCATACTGTGTCAATTTTAAAATGGCCAATTTGACAATTTACCTCAGGGATGTCAAGCTGGTTGTTAGTTAACAGTAAGCAACAAGCAAGGCCGGCGCCATCATAAGGCTGCCTAGACAGCCGCTTTAGGGCGCCGCAGCAGGGAGAGAGCCGGGGGGGGGGGGGGGGGGAAATGCCGGTAGAGGCACTGGCTGGGGAGATGATCTGCCCTCACCAGCTCTCTACACGGCTGGAGTGGAGGACCCTGGGAGGGGGAGGATCTCACTGGGGTGCGAGGTCAGCACCCTCCCTATGAAGCAGAGTTGCATCTGCTTCACGGGGAGCCGAGCAGCATGAGCTCTGTGTGTAAAACACACATGGAGTTCAGAAAGTGCACCCCGCATGATAATGCAGGACATCAGAATTCACTAAGAATGGAGAGCGCAAGCAGCACTTACTGAGCTCTGTGTGTTTTAAACACAGAGCTCATGCTGCTCGGCTCCCCGTGAATCAGACGCTGCTCTACTCCATGGAGAGGGCGCGGACCTTGCACCCAGTGAGATCGGCCCCTCCCAAGGTCTGTCCATTAGAATGGGAACATTCATTGGGGAGGAGGGAACATAAATTGGGGGGGGGGGGGGGAACATAAATTGGTGGAGGAAAGAACAGAGATATGGTGGAAGGGGAGAGAACAGAGATGGGGTGGAAGGGGAGAGAACAGGGGAGGGGGGAGAGAACAGAAATGGGGTGGATGGGGAGAGAAAAGGGGAGGGGGGAGATAACAGAGATGGGGTGGAAGGGGAGAGAACAGAGGAGAGGGGGCTTGAACAGGGGGGGAGAGAACAGAGATGGGGGAGGAGGGGGGACAGATGGGGAGAGGGAGAGAATACAATAGGGGGTGAAAACAGATGGGGGAGAACAGAGATGGGGGAGAGGGAAAGAGATATGGGGAAGGAGAGATAAAAGATATGGGGTTAGGGAAAGAGATATGGGGAGAGGGAGGCTAGATAAGGGATATGGGGAGAGGGACAGTCATGGGATTGTAGTGGGGGGGGGGGGGGGGGCACCAAAAAGCCTGTGTAGCATAAAATCCTTCCACCGGCCCTGGCGACAAGGCCTTCACTGAAAGGGCTGATCCTATTTGGACACTGTCTGTGCTGTTCTCACTTAACCACCTGTACTAGGTCAGACTTGTCTTTCTTATGTGACTTGTTCTGTTGCCACAGGACCTTCCCATTGTTATTGTAAGTTTTCTTTTTTTTTTATAATAGTGATAATGCAATATCCAACTGAAATCCAAAATTGTTTCTGAAGACCAGACATTTCAGAGACTTTTGTCTTCTAAGTTGGCTTCTCTTTAAAAAAATTAATTATATTAGGTGCAGATTACACTGACCAACTTGTAAACACAATACCTCCTCCTATTTTCCAAGTGAGACAGCTGAATATCTATTCATACTTGTCTATTTTAATCTAACAATCATTTGGTAACATTTGGTGGCAATGTGTTAACAAATCAGCTTTAGTGTGGAGACTATTTTCAGCCACCTGAATAGAAACAAACTTAATTTTTAAATAGATCTAAATTAAAATATTTTTTCCTATACAAGAAGCTGATACTTTGCAATAAACAAATGAAACATATTTTATGATAAAGCTTTATCAAATAGAACAAAATGTGAATATATAACATTAAGATGATATCTCCAAAATGTCAGTACATGAACATGCTTTTGTTCCATAACAAATCAATTACGAACAAATTGAACAATAAGGAAACTTACAATAAGGGAGGGAGAAAACTGTATTGTTATCAGAAGATTCACAGGAACATGAGCCCAGTGTGAGGCTGAACATCTTTCAGATACTGTTCCATTTATTTAATTAAACTTATACTAATATATATTTTCATGTTTTTAAAACAGAAAACCTGGGCTTACATAGCAAACTGTCATTGTTATTAAGGTGGCCCATCACTTGAACTTGGAATTACTGTATAGCAGTTCTCCTCAACCTTTTCTGACCCAAGGTACACCACAGCCATTCCCAAAATTCCATGTAACACCACAAACAAAAATATATAACGAAAGCAAGTGCGCTGTGTTAAATTTAATTACGAGTCCAACAACATCTAAATCATTTTATGAAATCCTGTATTAAAATATCATATTGATGATCAGCCTCCTCTATAAAATAAAAACAGCATAGGGTGTACACAATATGGATTCGGATCGGGCATTGTAGCCAAATGAATGTATCCCCAAAATCAGCTACGCCATTTGACACATTTCGGGTTAGTTTCGGCTATTCTGACAGTACAGGTACCTATAGGTTTGTCGGCTACACTTTATGTGCCAATTAACTCCGAATACAATTTGGATTCCGGGATAAGCACCACATTTTGGCCATTTCATTTTGCATTTTTTAAGAAGGAGAGCTGAAATTAAAATCTTAAATAATAATAATAAAAAGTTCAAAAAACTAAAATATTAAAAACAAAAGGGACTTTGGCCCTAGATTCCAAAATAAATAAATATTTTCCCCAGACTCCCATTAGGGCCTGGATCTAAATGCAGCCCCGCACCCCGACAAAAAAAAAAAAAATCCCTACCTATCCCCCCACATGTACCTTGCGTGCCAGGGGGTGGGCAGTGAAAAAAATGATTACCTGTTCCAGCAGTCGCCAGGGACAGATGCTTAGACCTCACCCAGTTTGTAGACAAATCCAAGCTGTTCCAGTGATTTCAGTATACTTTTGCGTTGCTCGCTTGTTTATTTCCTTTGCTCACTCCTACTTTTGCTTTCCTCTCTGTCTTGCTTATTACCTATGCTTGTTCCGACCTTTGTTTTGAATACCTATACCTTGTCCATCCCTCTCTCGCTCGGCCACAGAGTGGCGCTCCCACAAAGTGGTGACCCTTCCTTTGTTCAGCCACATAGTGGTATCCCCACAGAGTAGCATCCCTCTATAGTTCAGCCACATGGTTTTATCCCCCACAGAGGGGCAAACCTTGCCTTGCTTGGCCACTGACTGGTACTCCCCCAAAGTGGCACCTTCCAAATCTGGCTACAGTCCGGATCCTGCCCTGTTTCAGAGTAGCCCCTACCTTTGAGCAGGGAATCTGTATGTGTGATAACTTCTGTTCTCTTAAGGAAGTTATCCAGTAAAGCAGTAGTGATGGTCGCCTCCGGAGGTTGCTCATGTAATTGTAGGCTATGTCTGTTCTTATGCCCTGTATCCTGATTCCCTGTATGTCTCAGAACTCTCATGTTCCTGTTTCTTTAGTTCCTGCTCTGATCCATTTCTGGTTTTCTTGCTTTATGTTATTCTATTGCTCCTTTCCAGGTTTTCTTTGTTTCCTCTTGCTTAGTTCCTCTATACATGCAACCACACCCATTTACTCTGTTTGCATGTCTGTGTATTGTTATTAGTTTGCTATTCAATTTTAGCGTAGGGACTTGCCTAATTGTGAGGCACCTTGTCGTGGTTGGCAAACTTCATGTTATGGCCATAATTAACCAAATCTTCACTGTTTAATTTAAGAGTGTTAGGTCAGTTCCTGCATGTTTGTTTGTATATATTTATGTTCCCTTACCCTCTCTCCCTGAAGCGCCTGAGGATCTCAGCTCCTCTCCCTAACCCCATGTCCAGCTTGGTTCCCCTTATGAAGCGTCTGAGGATCTCGGCTCCTCACTCCATCCCTTGTGTTCCTTTAACCCTTACCCTGTCCTCTGCATGTTGTTATGTGTTATACATGTATCTCTGTATGTCTCCTTAGTTACTGCTTATCCTTTGCCTTTCCTAGTATGCTTTAGTTCTCCCTTTGCACCGTGCTCTGTCCTGCAGCCCTGCACTATGTATTTCTGCTCTGGCTCAGTTCCTTTGTACTTGTTTTGCTCTGCTTGGCTCATCTCTTTTCTTTACCTGCTAGGGATTGCAGTTACCCAGCACCAGGCACTGTGTCTCCATTTCCAGCACATTGAACTCCTGCATAGGGCGCTCAGGGTCCCATAACATCCTGGACCCATCCCTGACATAAAGCATATCATTCTCCATTTTATCTGTAGCCGATGGAACCTGTTCAAATAGGTCAGTTTATTTGGTATAGCCAATTTTATTTTAGCGATTTACTAGTGTTCCGGTGTGGAGCTCCAATCATGCATGTCTGCTCTTCTCTCTGACCTATTTTATTTATTTTAAGGGGCTCCACTGGGGCTAATTTGATTTTAAATTTACTTTAACTTTTCGTTTTTTTTCCGTGTTCCGTTTCGTGAATGTCATGCTACACTAGTCTATGTGGATGATAGAGGCAATTTTCAGTTCGGTGTATTTCTGTCTTCTTACGGTTTTGAAAGCCATCTAATCGGCTAAGATGACCCAATTGCGAGGCTATTTGGGGACATATCGTGTAGCTCAAAATTAGGCTTCTGAGTTGGGGCCCAAAACTCGGCCTATATTGTGTATACCCTTACATTTTCTATAGCTCAGTTAGAAAGCAGCAGAACATGCCAAGAAGTGATGCACCCATTTCCTACCCTTCCACCCTGTCAGTCCCAGGCATCAGTATCAGAAAATAAAAATGTTTTGAAAACGCCTTTCTTTTTCCTTACTCTACTCCCTTCACTCCATTTCTCCTGCCCTCTTGTCATTAATGGCCCCACATCTCTTGGCATTCCACCCACAGCACCCGATTGCACCCACGTTGCCCGAGCACCAAGATTGCACACATAAGACTTGCTCAGCACTGCACCCAGCTTGCACTCATATGACTTGCCCCTGCACCTATATTGCATTAACAGGACATTCCCCAGTCAACCCAGACTGCACTCACAGGATTTGCCCCCATCACCCAGATGCTTTTTTGAACAGGTTTTACCTTCACACACAGGATTTACCCTAGCATGCAGAGTGAAACCAGGCTGTACCCCAGCACCCAGAATTTACCCCAACAGCCAGATTGCAGCAAGAATGCGAAAGGATAATAAATCTATAATTATTAAATCAGCAGACAAGGGTGGAGGGATTGTAATTCAAAACACAGAACAGTATCACTTTGAATGTATGCGTCTCCTAAGTGATACGAATACTTATCAGAAACTTCCATCTAATCCCAGCCAAGCTTTTAAAGTCGAATTAGAACATCTGTTGCAGGATGGCCTTTTTCAAGGCATCCTACTCCCTAAAGAATTCAATTTCCTTATGATAAAATACCCAAAAATTCCATTATTTTATCAGTTACCAAAAATACACAAGTCCTTAACACAACCACCTGGACGTCCAATCATATCAGGCATCAATTCCCTTACAGCCAATTTGTCACTATATATAGACAAATTTTTACAACCAGAGGTTCAAAAATTAAAATCCTATTTGAGAGATACGACCCAAGTTATCAACATCTTAAGGGACCTTGTGTGGGAGGAGGATTACATCCTTGTCACGGCCGATGTGAGCTCTCTGTACACGGTCATTGAACATCTACAGGGATGCGAATCTATACAATACTCTCTGGCCAAATATTCGGACCTACACAATAGCCAAATTGATTTTTTGGTTAGATGTGTCGCTTTTATCCTCTCCCATAATTCTTTCTGGTATGAGGATAGCCATTATCTCCAGCTCGAGGGGACAGCCATGGGCAGTAGGTTTGCGCCGAGTTATGCTAATCTTTTTATGGGCAAGTGGGAGGATGAGTTTATCTGGGATGAATGACCATTTGGCGCAAACCTAGTGCTCTGGCGCAGATATATCGATGACTGCCTTTTCGTTTGGAAGGGTGACTCTACCCTATTAGATACTTTTTTAGCTTACCTTAATAATAACCCTTACAAGCTTGTATTTACTCACAAGAGCTCACCAGTCTCGGTGGAATTTTTGGACCTGGAAATATATATTAAAGAGGGCACTATCCAGACCAAAACTTTTAGGAAGTCGGTTGATTGTAATGGGTACATACCGTGTGACAGTTATCACTATGCCCCGTGGCTCAATAACATCCCCTATGGGCAATTTAGACGCATCAAAAGAAACTGCTCTGAGGAAACTGTACTACAAACACAACTATCAGAAATGGCACAACAATTTAGGGATAAGGGCTTTAATAATCACCTTCTAAAAACTGCACGAGATAGAGTTCAGAGACTCCCTCGGAGCGAAATTTTAGCCAAAAAACCTATCAATCCTGTCGAACAGTCCAAAGATATAATATCTTACATCACTGAATATAGCGACCAGTCCTTACACATTAAAAATATAGTTAAGAGACATTGGAATGTCTTGAAAGGTGACCCCATCCTTAGAGATATTTTGACTCCCACCCCAAGGGTCATATTCTCCAGGGCACCCAACCTCCAATTAATGATTGCCCCAACAGATAGAAGGCCAACTACATCAACCTCAAATATGTTTAATTTACCTTCAGGTTTTTACAAATGTGGACGTTGTGTAGGTTGTAATAACAATACAGAGATACCTAGACACCAATCTAGTTTGAAGAATTTTTCTACCGGTGAAACCTTTGATATCAAACAGGTCATCACCTGCAGAACGAAGGGGGTCATCTATTGTGCCAGCTGTCCATGCTCTAAACTCTATATAGGGAGGACTTCGAGGTCTTTGAGTATTAGAATGTCTGAACATGTAAGGAACATTATAAAAGGTCTAACCACCAATGGACTCTCTAATCATTTTCTTACTTGCCATAGAGCGAACCCAACAGGGCTAACCTTCTTGGCAATTGAATTAGTTAAGAATAATTGGAGGGGTGGTAATTTCGGTGACCAATTAGATAGATTTGAGGCCAGGTGGATATATAGACTGGATACTCTTTTTCCCAGGGGTTTAAATTTAGACTTTGAACTAAAAGCATTCACTAAAGATTCCTGAATGTTCATCATATATTGTCCCTCTATTTCATTCCATTTTTTCAGTCTAGCATTCTCATTGCTGTCTATTTTTATGTTAGTTTTTTCCTATATTTATCTATGAACAAGCATGCACAACAATTTTATACCTACTGTTCCCTTTATGTATATTTTACTATATTTATTGTATTCATTTTTTGTAATAATTGTCCTTTTTTTATATTTAATGATTTATATTTTGTGTTTATTTACCTATCTTTCTAACTGAGAATTGATATGTATTTATATGTATTCTTATATTTTTAACATTTCTATTTGAACTATACTGAATAATAATTGCGTTCTGCTTGCTGTAAGAGTTAAAAAACTGAACCAAGCAGGGAGTATCCTCACTCTCTGTGCTAATTGATTTATTTACATCACCTGATCGCAATAGACACGCATTGAATGTGTGCATATATAAGTTCTTCATTTTCCTACAACTCCCATCGCCCCTGAGGAAGTGACGTTGTCCGTCACGAAACGCGTAGGGTGGGAGTGTTTTAAACGTTTCATGAACTCCAAGCCTCTTCTTCAACTCCGCTACCTCCTTCCATCTACACGGTGACTAGTCCGGCCGGCTTATCACCACCAGCGCTTCGTTTGAGGAGAGAAGGCTGCACATTGGCAGTTCATTTTTCGCTATTCGTCTTATTTTCCACTGTATCTTGTAAGTTACTTTTTTTTTTTTTATGCGCTATTAAACCTATTTTTATGGTACACACTATTTTTTGTTTTATTTTCTTTCAGGTTACACATTCTTTTGGAGCAAGCTATTGAAGACTATTTTTTGGACTTTATTTATTTTGTATCATTCTATTGCATGATATTGTAATATTTACATTTGTTCTATTATCAGTTTATATCTATTGCTAGATTTGCCACATTGATATTTATCATTTTTTCACTACTTTTTTCAGTCTATATTGCACTTTATTCCAAGTACTTCTATTGCACGATATTTTAGTGTTTTATTCACACAAGTGCTTACAATTTATTTAGCCTGATTGTCTCTCTTCTTTTGGATATTTGGGAATGTATTGAGTGTATTCACAGATTTTATTCTGTATTTACACTTTTCCTAGATTGCAGCAAGGATTTGCCCCAGCACCAATAACTTATCCCAGCACCTAAAACCATGATTTCACTCACAGGACTTGCCCCATCACCAGATTACACCAGATTGCACCAGATTGCAGAATAGGTCTAGTGAAGGGAAATAATTCACTCTTTCCAGCTAGCCCTGCTAGCTGCGGAAAACCTATCGTCGTGTTGCGGCACACTGGTGTGCATGGCACACCGGTTGAGGAGTTCTGCTGTGTATGTTTTATAGTAGTACTTTCAATATATTTTTTATTTTAATTTTGTGCTTCAATCAGCACTCATGTTTCTAATTGGTAAATATCAATACCCTACACCATCCACATCAATTAAGGAAAAGAAACATTTGTTTTGTGGACATCTCACCTGAATGTCTGATCACTACCTGAATCTCTCTAAAATGGAGTTGATCATCTTCCCTCCCTCGAGCTCCTTCCCTATCACAGTTGAAAATTCTACGATTGTACCCACTGACCGTGTCCAATGTCATAGCAGTCGTTTTTCACTCGGCTCCCTCCTTTGTTCCCCATGTTCTATCTCTAGCCAAATCCAGTCGTCTGCACCTAAGGAACACTGCGAGCATTCATCCGTTCCTCAGCAAAGAGAATGCCAAAATCCTACCGCACTCACTTGTAATCTCTCACCTTGACTACTGTAATACTCTCCTCTCTGTCCTGCCTCAGGTTCATCTTTCTCCCCCTTGCCTGATTTGCCCTCTCTCTTGGGAGCTCCCTTCCACAGGGCTTTCAGCTCTCTCCATCTTTCTCAAACTTTAAAAAGTCCCGCATAACCCAACTCTTTAAGGAAGCTTCCTACGCATCCCACCAGAATACCTGTTAATTAACCTCTAGCAACCCCATATAGCTTTTGCTATCTTTAAATACTGTTAATAATAGATCATCCAACTAGAACACACATAATTAATATCTAGCCAGAACCACCTAGCTACAACCATTCCTAACACTGTTACTACAACCACCTCTTTACCCTTGAGTGTAACCAATGGCATAGCAACTCCAGAAGACAAAGCATCCACCATATACAAAATCTTATTTACTGTAATCCAATAAAATGTTTCCATAGTGATCCTCACTCCACGCTTGACACGGGTTGTGCTCAAAGCACATGATCATAAGCTCAATGGCATATGTGATATGTGTATTTTATTTAACATGATATATTCATCAATGTGGTAATTACACCATTTATGCCATAATAGCATATTCTAATGAAAAAAAAAAACAATCATTCATTTTTTAGTAATATTTTCTATCATGGCATGTTAAAACTATTACCATACCAATGATTTTTTTTTTTATTATGGTACATATATTATTATGACATATTTAACATTAATATATCTTTTTTAATATTATTATTATTTTATCTTGTGTTTTTTATATTTATTTAAACTATTATTGTTTGACAGTCTGTTGGATACTTGTAGCCATAACAGTTGTTACAATTTTATTCAATACATTTGTTTGTTGTACATCGCATGGCTTCTCTCTGTTTTGCGATTTTTTTTTTTAACCCTATCACTCCGCTATGTCTTAATTAATTACAGATGGTGGGCATTGGCAATGTATTAAATGAGGAAAGGTCCTGTTTTAATTTACCTGTGACTAAGAGCTGGTACAAACAGCATGAGGCGTTTCATTTTGGCTAGCTATATATTTGTGTGCTTTTATTTTTATGAAAATTTGAAGAACTAGTAAAGAATTGGTTTGGCTACATTTGGAGATCGCTGGGTAATCTTTTGGCTGCTGTGTTTTTTGATCTGTTGTCTAAATAGCTGTTTTCTTTGAATACTCAGATATAGACAAATGCTGGCTCACACTACAGAACCCAAAGGGTTAACAACCTACATCATTAGACAAACCATTACTAATACTAACATCAATCAATAGTAATCTTCCTTTATATACAATTTTTTATTTTGGTACAAAATATTTGAAGATGTAATATTAAGAAGGCCTGGGAAATTATACAAGCTAATATATTACAAGAAATGTCTTTGGTACTAGAGGGGTTTATGAGGATTATAATGACAGCAGTAATAGAACAAACTACCGTCTTTCACCAGTTTGCAGAAAGACAGATACAATAAATCACAGAACAAGGCTGGAGAAGATATCTATCTCAGAGGCGTGCTATTATATCCTTTTACTTAAAGGAACTCCTCCATCAAGATCTTTACACGTTGAACATTATATCTGTCAAATATTAAACATGGTATAACATTCTATAATAAATATGGAAAAACATAGTTATTTGTTTCATTAAGTTAAGAGTCCATAATTTTTATTCATACATTTCTGATAATGTAACACATAGTCCTGTGAATTATTCAGTCTGTTCTTGTATAACGTACGCATCAAAAAGAATACTAAATACTATTAGCAAAATAAGTTTGATTTTAGTATATTGTGGAAAATCATCCTGTATTATAATCTCCTTATTCTACGTGTAATATATGTATTATTATTAACACTTACTATGTGAACCACTCTATAAATCATTGTACGTATTGTAGTAAAGGGGAACTCTGCTTTCATTAAAATGACAGGGCTACCACTGTGTCTGCCAGTATGGCTGTTGCTAGCTAGCTACCGAGCATTGCATGACATGTTCAGTAGTGGGAGGTCTGAAACAGTTGAACAAGGCATTGTGCAAGAAATGACATTCTTGGTTAAAGCTGTATGGAATCTCATTGCAAAGGCTGCTTCTTCTGGTTAGTGCAATAACACCATGTAGGTGTTAGAATATACAAAACTATATGCTGGATGTATTGCTCACTGAAACAATGTCTAAAGAAAACAGCTACAAGCTGGACAGAGCTCTGAAGGAAACACATCATGCTCCTTGTTACAAGAACTGAAGTCGATGGGACTGTGCTTGCAACAGTATTGCAAAGAGTTCTGCAAAAAGGGGGGCATGCTGTAACATCACATTGATAAAGGCTACAGCACATCTGGGCATGGAATTCACTTAATGCAGCAGCTGGAAGTATCTTCCGAAGTAAGTGCTATTTTTTTTTCCCTGTGTGTGTAATATGATTTGAGGTATTGGGGTTATTGTATTTATCAGTTTTAAACAGTAAGGTACGTCAGTATTACAGTGATGGCTAAGCTTTGGCACTCCAGCTGTGGTGCACTTAGTTTCCCAGAATGCTTAGCCAGCCACATGGAATTCTCTTGCTCCATTGGTTATGTTTACCTGGTTAAGCATCTTGGGAAACGCAGTCGAATACACCTAGAGTTCCAAAGGTTAGCCCTCAGTGGAATGGATGTAAACCTAGTCAGACAGCCGTCAAGGTGCCTGGAAAGGAAACTATTCATACTGTTATATTGAATTAGGCTTTCTGTAGAATGATTTACAGTAACACTGTGATATTAGAAGGATTTGTGATGAATAAGTATGTTAACGTGCTCCTTTGTTAAGAATGTTCACTGTGTGTCTTTCTATTTATAGTTATATGGATAAGCAAGATGGAAGAAATCGGAACTTGGTTATTTGGGATGTCTGTGATCTGTTTGGAACCCCAAACCCATATAGTGATTTAACTTCTGTTTTTGGGCCCTACAATGGAGTAATATTTTCTATTTGCTGATGACTGACTTTAAAAGAAGCAGAAGGAAATAGCTAAAAATCCAAGATCATGGAAAGTAATACGTCTTTGTGTGGATCTTACAAAATATGTGGAATGATAAGCAAAGGGAGTCCTCAACAATAAACACCACATGATATTCCTCAAATAACAGGGATCTCTATACAGTGAATTCAACACAGACCAATGTTGGAAAAAAGTTACCCACTGTTACTCTTTCAGATTATTTCTCTACAGAACGCAGGCTTAAATATGGATATTCTTGACAAGGAGAAGTTTGTTAACATTACTAAGAGTTCATTGATTCAACTTAATCATGACAGGAGATTTTATAAAGGTGATATTGGTGCAGGGGGAGTTAACACCTCAGAAATATATAACTGGAGTATGGCTTCAGGAAACCTTACTCATCTCACTACAGAAGGAAGTTCATTTTCTTTAGAAAAAAATTGGCCAGCGCTATTGACAGTGACAGTGATTGTGGTAACCATTGCTGGAAATATCCTAGTCATTTTGGCTGTGTCGCTGGAGAAAAAGCTACAGAATGCCACTAACTATTTTTTGATGTCTCTCGCCATAGCTGATATGCTTCTGGGCTTCCTTGTCATGCCCATCTCAATGTTAAACATACTATATGGTAAGTATTAGTACAAGTGTCAATAAACAGTAGGTATTTTACTCTTTTTGCCAAATATATTGCCATTTTTGTAATATTATATAAATACGAAAATATGTTATCAGGATTACATTTCTTTTGTGACATAATTTTAATTGCTATGACTTTAATGCCTGTTCACTGCCTAAAGCATATATATATATATATATACATACATATATATATATATATATATATATATATATATATACACACATATATAGACTATATAAATACACATATATATTAAAATACACATATAAACCAATTTATACATTTCTATGTATAGTTTATATCAATATATTAGACATACAGTGATATGTATGTAACTAATTTATAAATAAACCGTGTAATTTATAATGCATTATAATATATGCGTAACACATATACATAGTGTTTGTTACAGAGCATAGAAGGGACATACAAAGTTAGACGAACAGAGACAAGCTGATACATGAGGTAGATATATATTGTAAATGTAAACAAATATTAAAAATGATCATAATAAAATTGTAATATAGAAAAAAATATATATTTTTCCTCACCATTAGGAATAACGAATTGTATGCATTATCATTACGTTACCACATTGTAATATTTCTCATATAAATAAAAGGAATTGTGTGTGTGTGCACACAAACATACATGAGACAACAGGTTAAATGATGCTTTGCAGAACTCCAGCTCCCCTTGCTGGTTATTGATAATATGCTGACATACAGTAAAGGATTTGAGGAAAATGACAACATCACTAGAAAAATAAGTAAACAGAGTGAGAGACAGATACACAAACACATATCTATAGGACTTATATTTGATGATACTTGTCCTTACTCAGTTTTCTATAAAATGATGTATATAGTAATGGAAAGTACAGGAAAGTCCTGGAATATTTTTTTTTTTTTTTTTTTTACCATTCCTTCCCTTATAATCCTTAACAATCAAGAACAATATATTTAAAATGTTTTCAGTATCTACATAGAGCGAGCAAAATACAATATACACAAATGACAACAGTAAATGGAAGGCCATCATGAGAAACATAGTAGGAAAAGTACATTTGAAAAATCCACTGACAAATAAAACCAAGTAGGAAGGGTGAGCAGGAACAGTCATAGTAAACCATACTTCTCGTGTGATTAAAATGAAAACGTTATATGCTCTGGTTATAATATTACCAAGTAAATGTGCTATGTTGTAGAATATCACATTCTTGTAGAACAGGCAATATTTAGACTGATAATTATGATCCAGGTTTTTTTTATACAGCCAATAATTTTATTCATGTTTTGGGGAATAAAAATATTTATTATCTCATAATTTAAAAATTAATAAAATTAAATAATACAATCTTAACGGTGCTCCATTACTTAAATTTTGTTTCTAATGTGCATGCAATGAAAAAAAACATCTGTAGATTGTTAGCAAAATTGCAGCTGCATAGATTGTGGTGTCTGCTGTGTATTACATTGCCTAGCGGCTACGTATGCAAATTACTTATTGAAGTAGTTGATTTGCATATGAAGCCATAGGGTCAGGTTATAAACAGATGATACCACAGACACATTTTTGTGCTCACTAAGTATGTAAATTATTTATTGTTCTGTACATTTACAGTACAGTGAATGTTATTTAATTGTAGTATTTTTTATATCATTTTTTTCATTTTATTAATTGTTTTAAGTTCACAAAAAGAAAACTTATTTTCTATAAAAAAAAATGTTGCCAAACAAAGGAACACAATTATCAGTCTAAATATACCGGTTGTACAAGGATGGAATATTCTACAAAATAGCATTTCATGAAGCCTTTAATTGGTAAGTACTGTCTGGATCTCTTTAAAAGAACAGTGAAGCCTAACAGTTAGTGTTTTATTTAGGAAGCTCTGAATTTCTGTCTGTAATTTCAAGCACCGAATGCCAATGTCAAATAATTTTGTTGAACCAAATTGTCCTTTAAATCGGGCTATTTTTGGATAACCAAAATACCTCTGACTTGCCCTCATATCGGATAATCTGTGAAAATTCAGTGGAAAAGGCACATTCAAGGCAATTTTTGGAGTTTGCCAAACATCTCCTGAAATTGTACCAGCTTGGTCCACAAATCACTTGTAAGTGCACTGGTTGCCTGGGCCACCTAGGGTGGCAGGTTCAGTTGCAGTGGTGTCCCTGCACTGCCCTCATAAGTAATGCACTGGTAGTGTCATGTGGTGATGTACCATGGCACAGTGGCTTCTAGTCATATCCCTGCTTAACTCACTTTGTAAAGTTAGCCTTTCATTTCCACACTAGAGAGGGTGCATTGACAATCAATGTTGGCATCTATACTATTGTCACATAACATGATGGCAGGAAGGTACACATAAAATAACTAGAATAAATAGTGGAATTTAGTGACCTCGAGCAAGGGGGATACTGATTGTAACATAAAGTTGGGAAAATTTGTAGAACAGACAGCAAGACCTAAAAATCCAAAGTAGGTGTACCACAGAACACCTTAGGATCAAAATACAAAGGTATGACCCTTGTATTTAACTTAACAGCTGTTGATGATGAATAATAACCAGTGATTTGATACTGACATTACATCACTTGTATTGATACACCCCAAAGCACTAACTTTTATTAGCTACCATCATTGGCCATGTTTCTAGGCGCACATTCTACATTCTGCAGCAAGAAACATGGCCATTGTTGGCAACAACGCATATGGGGGACATATGTGTTTTAAAATATGACATTAAAAATAGCAATTTTTTAAATGGTTAATTATATTTTCAAATATGCTACTACGACATATAATTAGCAATTTCCCACATTATAAGTTAACCACTTTAAAATATTTTTTTGTAAATATGATTTTTATTGACTTTTATAGAACAAACAAATTATATGGTGAGAGAAGGGGGGGGGGGGGGGGGACAGAAGAAAAGAAATAAGGGGGGAGAAGTGTTGTACAGAGGCAGGAAAAAACATTCCAGTGGGGTTCCTGTCACAGCGGGTTGAACAAATCAAAATATCTTCACATCTATTTCAGATACAGACATAGAATATAGCAATAACCAAAATATTACCACCTGTGTTTAGGCGGGCAAATACACCTATATATCACGTTCCAAATCAGTGGGTAGGGGGCTCAACTTATGTAATACATTTTTTTTTTAAATGGGGGGTTAAACTACGGTGCACAAGGTTTGGGTCAACGGGTCTCGAACGTATAACAGCCAATAAAACCAGATTTTCTTATATCTGTTATGTTGATCCTCTGAGTGCATTGCCAATTCTTCTAAAGTGCGTGTTTTTTCAACCTGTAGTATCCACTCTCGGAAAGAGGGAGGTGTGGGATCTTTCCAGTGAAATGGAATTAAGGTTTTGGCCGCATTTATCAAATGTTGGACCACAGATTTCTTGTAGCTAGAGATGGTTTGTGTGGTGAGGTGCAGCCCATTTGGACCTGGGAGGAATTGCGGATGGTTGTCAGTAGAATGACCTATAATTTTATGAATCTGTCACCAAAGTGATACAATTTATGGGCATTCTCACCAAATGTGTATTAATGACCCCGGTGCATTGCCACATCTCCAACAAGAGTCAGACTGATCTGGGAAGGCTCTATGGAGAACTGTCGGTGTTTCATACAAGCATGTAAGCAACTTATAAGAAGTTTCCTGTGTTTTTGTGTTGCTGCTGCACTTGTGAGTTAGTGTAAATATTTTATCCAAACTAGGATGTTGTATAGTAATCTGAAGTGCCTGTTCCCAGTGTCCCGTAAAATGCAATGGGATAAATTGAAAGTATTTTTTGTACTGGCCCTAAATTGAAAGATTGTGTCGCATGTAGGCATTTTAAATAGAAATGCTTTAATGAAGTACTTTATTGAGCCCTCTTTGCATGTATAATTCTATCAGGCAAGGACATGTTATATAGAATCGTGGGTCAGATAAGTCATCTCTTTCTTCATTCTTAGCTTTGTGCAGGGGCTTTGCTAAGTCTTCAAATGATCTGGGGCTAGAGCACCCCGCACTCTCTCTCTCACACATACACACACACTCCGACTCTCTCTCACACACAGTCTCTATCACACATACACACTGTCTCTCTCACACACTGCGTCTCTCTCTCACACACTGCGTCTCTCTTTCACACACACACTGTCTCTCTCACACACACACTGCATCTTTCTCACACACATTGTCTCTCTCACACACACACTGCATCTCTCACACGCTCTGTCTCTCTCTCACACACACTCTGTCTCATTCTCTCACATACTCCGTCTCTCTCTCTCACACACATTACATCTCTCTCACAGTCCGTATCTCTATTACACTCAGTCTCTCTCTCACACACTCCGTCTCTTTCTCTCATACACACCATCTCTCTCATACACACCATCTCTCTCACACACACCGTCTCTCTCTCACACACCATCTCTCTCTCTTTCTCGCACACACCGTCTCTCTCTCTTTCTCACACAGAGTCTCTCTCTCTCTCACACACCGTCTCTCTTTCTCACACCTACCGTCTCTCTTTCTCACACACACCGTCTCTCGGCATGCACCCATCGTGCTGTGTCAGTATGGCCAGGAGGTGCGTTTTTTTCTTTTAAAGTATACTTTAGCCCCATAGTCTTCATTTGGGGCTGTGCACAGTGGACTCAGGGCTATAGTCCCATTAGCGCAGCCCCAATGACGCCACTGGCTTTGTGTACAATGGAATCCTTTGAAAAATAGATTTCTCGACAAGATAAACAATTTTGATTATAACAGTATATACAAATTAAAAGATTGGTATGAGCGCTTCTATGAAATGAATGGGCAGGAACTGAACTTACTGTGTGCAATAAAAGTGTATACTTGAAACCATTGACTTACAGAAGTCACTTTATATCTCTTAGATTATGAATGGCCTTTACATAGGAAGCTTTGTCCTGTCTGGATTTACTTGGATGTACTGTTCTCAACTGCTTCAATCATGCATCTCTGTGCAATTTCTCTGGATCGGTATATTGCAATACGAAATCCCATCCATCACAGTCGCTTCAATTCAAGAACCAAGGCTTTCACCAAAATAATTGCTGTGTGGACTATATCTGTGGGTAAGTGCAATATTATTTCAGGTAAAGCAGTGTAATTATCAAGACAAACTATGACAGTGTAACAGAGATCTTCAAAACTAGCTTCCTATTGCTTTTTAAAATTGCATTATTAATGTCTGACACTTCAGCTGTGGAGTTCCAGTAGAAAACCTACTAAACAGTATTGTTTTACTGCTGGGTCAGTCATCCATTACCGAGTGTAGCTTCATTTATAGAAGGGCTCGATCACACTAAACAATAATTATATTGTGAATTTAGAGAACAAACAATTGTGAAAAATGATCTGTACATTGCAAAAAATGCATAACATAAGAGAAAAATATGCATTTGTCTGTGGTGTCTCTTGCTTATGACATCACCTGTGGCATGATATGGATCTTTTTTTAATGGCAAAGGTGTAAATTTGCATATCAGGAAACACAATGATGTCCTAAGCACGAGACACCACACAAATATATAAAAAATATAGTTCTCTGTTTTAGACATTGACATGAAATTTTGCTAAAACAATGTATAGATCATTTTTAAATTTTTCTATTCCCTACATTAACAGTGGAAGAAATGTTTAGGCTGACAGAGTCTCTTTAAATATATCATCAAGAGAATGTCAAGCTTAAGGCCAAAGCAGTCAAGTTGGAAAAATTCTCCTGTTCTAGTTCGGCTACTTTGGTCTTAACTAAAATTTTCTGCAATTCTCAAAGCCCAAAGCAAGAATGATATGATGATGATATGTTTTTTTTTTCTTTATTAACAAATTGCAAAAATATAAATTACAATAAAATAGATTGTTGTGACTATTTCATGAAATTCATATCAAATATAACAACATACCGACATAAGACACACTGATTCTGTTATTAAATTATATATTCATTCAACCTTTGTTGAAAGATTGTTAACGGGAGTAGTTCAAGAAGATTGGAAATTAGCTAATGTTGTGCCCATTCACAAGAAAGGTAGTAGGGTGGAGGCGGGCAACTATAGACCAGTAAGTCTTACTTCAGTAGTTGAGAAAATAATGGAAACCTTGTTAAAGAATAGGATTGTTGAACATCTAAAGTAGCTTGGATTTCAAGGTCAGAGACAGCATGGGTTTACTTCAGGGAGATCATGCCAAACTAATCTTATTGATTTTTTTGATTGGGTGACTAAAATAATAGATCAGGGTGGTGCAGTAGATTTCAGTAAGGCTTTTGACACTGTAGCACATAGAAGGCTTATCAATAAACTGAAATCTTTGAGTTTGGATTTCAATATTGTTAAATGGATTAGACAATGGCTGAGTGACAGGCAACAGAGGGTTGTAGTCAATGGGGTATATTCGATGCAAGGTCTTGTTACTAGTGGGGTACCTCAGGGATCTGTACTTGGACCCATTCTCTTTAATATTTTTATTAGCGATATTGCAGAAGGTCTTGTTGGCAAAGTATGTCTTTTTGCTGATGATACAAAGATTTGCAGCAGGGTTGATATTCATGGAGGGATAAGCCAAATGGCAAATGATTTCGCTAAACTAGAAAAATGGTCAGAGCAGTGGCAACTGACATTTAATGTGGACAAGTGCAAGATTATGCATCTTGGGCATAAAAACCCAAAAGCAGAATATAGACTATTTGGTACAGTCCTAACCTCAACATCTGAGGAAAGGGATTTAGGGAGTAATAATTTTAGAGGACTTGAAGGTAGGTAGGCAATGCAATAGAGCAGCAGGAAATGCTAGCAGAATGCTTGGTTGCATAGGGAGAGGTATTAGCAGTAGGAAGAGGGAAGTGCTCATGCCATTGTACAGAGCACTGGTGAGACCTCACTTGGAGTATTGTACGCAGTACTGGAGACCGTATCTCCAGAAGGATATTGATACTTTGGAGAGAGTTCAGAGAAGGGCTACTAAACTGGTTCATGGGTTGAAGGATAAAACTTACCAGGAAAGGTTAAAGCATCTTAACATGTATAGCTTGGAGGAAAGACGTAACAGGGGGGATATGATAGAAACTTTTAAATACATAAAGGGAATTAACACAGTAAAGGAAGAGAGTATATTTAAAAGAAGAAAAACTACCACAACTAGAGGACATAGTCTTAAATTAGAGGGGCAACGATTTAAAAGTAACATCAGGAAGTATTACTTTACTGAGAGGGTAGTGGATGTATGGAATAGCCTGCCAGCAGAAGTGGTAGAGGTAAACACAGTCAAGGATTTTAAGCATGCATGGGATAGACACAAGGCTATCCTAGCTATAAGACCGGGAACAGGGGACTAATAAAAGTACTCAAAAAAAATAAAAATTGGGCAGACTAGATGGACCGAATGGTTCTTATCTGCCGACACATTCTATGTTTCTATGTTATGAGCCAAGTAGGGTTCGGGTGTGGAGAAGGGAGCCATACAACAATATTAGCCTTGATCTTTCCTATATTGACACTAAGGGTCCCAAAATCCCTCCCATAGGTCATTCTCCTTGTTATCCCAAAAATGGTACAATTTCTTATTCCAATTAAACTGCCCTATAATTCCCTTTTCCATACTACATTGAAATGTTAGTTGCGCCTGGATCCTATGCCATATGATATGACCTGCTACCTTCCAATTTATTGCAATCTCCAGATAATTAGTGTAAATAAATGTAAGAGAAAGTATATATCTTTTTCTCCATTTCTTGGTAGATTTAAGTGGAGAAGTGTTAGTTTTCAGCAGGGGCGTCACTAGGGTTGGTGTCACCCGGTGCGGAAAACTCATGGTGTCAGCCCCCTGGATTTCCTCCAATACAATGCCAAACAGGCCATCTAACTGGCATTACTAAGGAATCTATTAACTATGCCACACACAGGAACCCCATAACTATGCCACACACAGAAGCCCCATAACTATGACACACACAGGAGCCCCATAAATTATGCCACACCAGAGCCCCATAAATTATGCCACACCAGAGCTCCACTATTTATGCCTCACCTCTGCTCAATTAATTATGCCACACACACAGGTGCCCCATAATTATGCCACACACACACCTATGCCCCATAATTATGCCGCACAAAAGAGTCCATTAAATATGCCACACAAGAGTCCCTTAATTATGCCACACATGGGGCCCAATAAATTGCCACACACAAGCGCCCCATAATTATGCACACATGGCAACGCCATTAATTATGCAGCACACAGGAGCCCCATGAGGTGACAATTTTACAATACTAAAACAATACATATGTATGTATACATACAGACATCTCTCTCTCTCTATAACAGCCAATTTGCCCAATTATATGCCAGTATCATTTTGTCATTAATAAGCCACAGCCAATTTGCCCATTAATATGCCAGTATTATTGTGCCATTCATATGCCAGTAATATTGTGTGATTCAGATACCAGTAATATTGTGCCATTCAAATACCAGTAATAGTGCCATTCAAATACCAGGAATATTGTGCCATTCAAATACCAGTAATATTGTGCCATTCAGACGCCAAGAATATTGTGCCATTCAGATGCCAGTAATATTGTGCCATTCAGATACCATGAATATTGTGCCATTCTAATGGTAACACCTATACATTAGATTAAATTGAAGCTCATTAAGATTTAGGCAATAAACACATTTATATATAACATTCAAGGCTCTATTATACTCATTCCCATTAATATCTGTCTTCATTCCCATTTTTTATAGCACTTGGAGTTCGTTCTTTTTTAACTGATCTTATTAGGTCAAGTGCTCTGGAAACGAATTTCTTATAATCTCCACGTTCAGTTATTTCTGACAGGAGCCTTTGTTATTTAGAGAGATGACCTTGAATGAGTGCTTTTGAGATGAAGCTTTTCACTCTCAAATATCTGAAGCATTCCTCTATTGGGAGGGCATATTCCAACTGTAATTTTGCAAATGGTTTGATCTTATTTCCTTCTGTCAAATTCACTAAAGTATATTTACCATTCTCTCTCCATTTTGTTAGGTTACCTAGGATAGACAGTGGTAAGCAGGGTAGCAGTCGATATTTTAATCCTATTCTATTTCGTGTCTGCCTCCAGTTTTTGAGAAGGTGCTTTAATACCAGACAATCTAGATGTTCAAATCCATTTGCACCATAAGTCTCTCCTTTCCAGAAAAAAGTTAATAGATCTCTGTAAAGTCCTTTTCTTGAGAGTTCTAACTTATACCATTGTTCTTGATTTGCTTTAGTACTTTGGGTTATGAACGTTTGTGCTAATAGGGTTGCCTGGGCACTTTCATGAATGATGAGTACCCCTAGACGCCCAGATTGTCTCCTCCTTGCCAATAATAGGATTTAGCCTAGGTCTTTTTGCCACCCAAATGAATCTTTTAAAAGCGACTTGGATTAGATCCAACCAGCTTTTGGGAAATATGAACGGAATCATCCTAAATATGTACAGAAATTTTGGAAGAATATATGCTTTGACTGCATCTGTCAGAACCATAATATATACAGTCCTTTCCATTTTATGAATGAGGCATTAATTTCTCTAATTAGAGGTAAGATATTATTCTGTCCCCATATTTCTGGCTTTGCTGCAATCCTGATACCCAAGTACACCATTGATTCTTTGGCCAATCAAAACTTCTCCAATTCTCTTTTTTGCTGTTGGTCTATAGAGATTGATAATGCGGTGGATTTAGATATGTTTAATTTGTAATTTAATAAATAGCTATATTGATTGATCAATGTCATGATGTGCTGCAAAGAGTTTACTGGATCCTGGATAGTAAGTAGCACATCATCCGCATATAGCAGGATCTTCTGTATGCCCCCCTCTCAGCAACCTATAATCTCAGGACATGATCTAATTCCTCTTGCTAGTGGCTCTAATGCAAGGACGTAGAGAAGGGGCGAGAGGGGACAACCCTGCCAAGTACCATTACCTAGAGGGAACCAATTTGATTTTATATCCGGGCCTACTGCTCTTCCCGTGGGAGCCGAGTACAGGGCCATGGTTACCTGATGGATTCTTCCCTCTATGACAAATGCTCTTAGGCCCCCGAAAGGTAGCCCCAGCTGTACCTGTCAAATGCTTTTTCGGCATCCAATGACAGGATCAGCTGGGGCACCATTGAGCACGCAACCTCCTCCAGCAGGTCAGACAATGTTCTTATATGACTAGTAGAGGATCTCCCTGGGACAAAACCCACTTGATTGTCATGCACCAGATTAGGTATCACTTGTTTTAATCTCTGTGCGAGAATTCCCGCATAGATTTTAGCGTAGAGATTAAGGAGTGATATCGGTTTTTTTCTGGTTTTAAAATTGGGGTTATATTACCTTTCAACAATTCCTCTGCCATGGTCCCCATTTCATCATCTCATTAAATAGGCAAGCTAAGTATGGAAACAGCTCCTCTCTAAAGCTTTTATAAAAAATTGCACCAAAACCGTCAGGGCCTGGTGTTTTTCTACTTTAGAGAGCTATTATTCTTTCAGTAACTTCTTAAGGCATAATTATTTTGTTCAAGGGAAGCAAAGGATTCCTCAGATAGTTTTGGGAAGGTTCGCGTTGCAAAATAATACTCTATCAGTTCATCTGTCGCTTTGAAGGAAGGTGATATAGGCGTCGGTAGAAGTTGTTAATGCCTGTCTGATATCTGCTGGAGCCAGGCAGATTTTCCCATTATTAACTAATCTAGAGATGTTATTTTTAGTTCTCTTTTTTTTTAAATTGGTTTGATAAATTATCAGCCCTGTTTCCTTAATAATACCTTTTAGTGTTCAAAGACGCCAGGATTTTATTAATCCTTTCCAAGAGCAGTGTGTTAATCTTATTTCTCAACTCGTCAAGTTTTTCTGCCCTTTGTCTACAGGGTGATACTTTATCAGCTTTATTAAGTTGTAGATGAGAGATATACAGATCAGAAAGACTACTTTCTACTTTCCTCCTTATATGCGCCCCCAACTTGACAAGATGACCCCTTATAACCGCTTTATATGTGCACCACAATGTAGATGCCAAGATATCTTCTCTGTCGTTTTCCATGAAGAAAAATTTAGAGACATTCTTAATATATTCAGTATCTACAGGATTCTTTAAGTTATCATTTAATCTCCAATCAGCTCTTAGGTGCTCTCTCTGATCTTTAAGGTCCATTGTAAATAAATTATAACCTGACCAGGTTATATCATGGATATTGATCTTTTTAACTAATGATGACAAACCCAACTCTCCTATGATCAAATCTATACAAGAATATGCGCAGTGTGTTTTTGAGAAACAGGAAAAGTTTTTTTTCTGTGGGGTGGAATATTCGCCATATATCGTATAGTGTTTATTTATCAAGTAATATCTGGAGTCTGCGTACTTGTGAGCTGAGATTCCTATCAATCATTCTTGTCAAGCAAGGGGTCAAGCACACAGTTGAAATCACACATCCATATCATAAGTCCCTGTTTGATTTTATACACCTTATGGAGAAAAGGGCACAGGAGGCGGACTGGAGAGCTATTGGGGGCATAAACATGCGCTAGTGTGTACATTTTCTTGTTTATTTTTACAACTGCAATAATAAACCAGCCATCTGGATCTGTATCAACATACTTTAAATTTGCCTCTAATCTTTTTGAAAAAACAAATAGCTACCCTTCTTTGTTTTTTATTCTTTAAAGAGGCCTGAATGGTAAGCGGGAACCTCTGGTTCTTCAAATCAATCTTATCTGATAATCTCCAATGCGTCTCTTGGAGGAAACACACATCAACCCTCTCTTTCCATAGGTGTTGGCATACTATAGACCGTTTTTGAGCTGAATTCAAGCCCTGAACATTCGCAAATCTAAGCATATCCACTCTTCCACATCCACCACCTCAGCTCATCTAGACGTAATCCTTCAAGAAAAGAATCAACATTACAAAAAACAACATTTAACCAGAAACAGCTTGTTCCCATTCCCTCCCCAGTGGGTCTGAGTACTTCCACAAATGAAACCCCTTGTTCTAAGAACTGTAGTGACGATTGCACCCTAATTCCACAAATAAAAATAACCGTGATTGCAGAATTTATGGGTTTTTTTCCTTCCCCTCTTCCCTCTCTATATTATTTAATGTGCATATATGTGTAAAAACAGGAGGGATTGAGAAGAGAGAAAAAGAAAAAAATAAATTTCTTCCCTCTCCATCAGCCCCCCCACACCCTCTTTGATCGATTTTAGTGAATGTTATTTGAGCCTTTTTGTTCCAACTATTTGTGTTTCATTAGTGCATCAATTACAGTAAATATTTTTTCCCTTTCCTTCCTTCCTCAATTAAATCCCCATCTCATAGGTTATACTGGGGTTCCCCAACCCCCGGGCCGCTGCCACTGTTTAGGGGAAGAGTGAAGGAAGCGTTCTGCGTATATTGAGTAGCAAATTACTGGCATATTGAATAGCAAAATACTGACTTATTGAGTGGCAAAATACTGGCATATTGAGTGACAAAATACTGGCATTTTGAGTGGCAAAATACTGGCATATTGAGAGGCTAAATACTGACTTATTAAATGGCTAAATACTGACTCATTGAGTGGCAAAATACTGCTGGCATATATATTGAGTGGCAAAATACTGGTATATTGAGTGGCAAAATACTAATGATGATATATGTTTTAAAATGTATATTTTATTATTGCAGATTGTTTTCTGCAGATACTGTATGTATAAAATACAGCTGCTAGTATTTTAATCTTCACCTACTTGCTAAGTAGATTCTCCCTATGATGCTTGCTGGCTTTTCCACACAATAAGAGTCAAGGAGATTGCATTCTTTTCATTGCTCCAGCACTAAAAACAAAACGCACAAACATTGCAGAAACCTTTCTCCAGTAAAATATAACAAATACAAACAACTACCCCCCCCAAAAAAAAATACTCCTACCAGAATAACAGCACCACAAGCCTCCTGAGAATTCTGGATTCTCTCCAGCCAATCCGTCTTATGTTCAATCAATCCAGTTGTCACTTACGTACAAATCTTTATATAAATGAGAACAACAATTGGGTATAGTTCACGTTACAACCATTTAATAGCACACCCTCTGCCGACGCTGATCAGACAAGTGGGACAAGCCAGGTTCTGATTGGCTATGCGCTCGGTAACACCATGAGTGCATGCCAGCCTTCAGACCTGCTGTGTCTCATAGCTGAGACACAGCAGAGAGAAAACCTGCGTGTATCTGTTAAGGGTTTATTTATAAGAAGCTGGACGTGTATTTTAACTCCTTCATGACAATGCCTGTACATGTACGTACTCCCAATGCAACACACTGGTGACAATGCCAGTACATATACAAGCTGCCTTTAAAACTGTAAAATCACAGTGTACTCACCACGATTTGTGTTATTTTGGGCATTCCTCGGAGCAAAATAAAAATAGCCATAGGGACCGCCCACCATGGGCAATCACGTCCCATCACACTATGAAAGTCAGGTGAGGGGTTTTCCAAGTTGCCTCTGGTGGATGCAAGTCTGCAACACTCAGTAAAGGGGCTATATTTGCCTACAATAGTTGAGACAGCATGTCTCAGCTACTGCAGTGAGGATATTGATGTATAGTAACATAGTAATTTAGTTTGAATATAAGACTCAAGTCCAACCCTTCTAGTTTTCATTCCTGCTTATGATCCAAAAGAAGGCAAAAACACCCTAAGTAAGCTATTTCGACCTTTGGCACCTAGGCAACATTTTCAGCTGATAGCATAATAAAAATGTAATGTTTTTCTCATTCCATGGGTGCTCAAAAGTGCTAACATTCATCTGTTAGATGTCTTGTCAAAAGCTTGATTAAATCTGATCACATTACATGAGGTTTATTGAAGAGAAATTATACAAATTTCTTAAATAAAATGAGCAGTGTTATATGTAACTGGGCTTTTTGACATGGGCAGCTGCAATCCTCTGGTCAGAGGTATAGTGAGAATATGTCCCTTATGATCCCCCCATGCCTTTAATTCCGTGCCCTAGTTTCTGATCCCAGGGATAGCACTGATTTTAATCTTTAAACAAAAGGAATTATTTAGAGATGGTGATGAAGTATGTGCTCAAACATCACATCCTGGTGCCTTTGTTCTGGTAACAGCAGGTGGTTTTCCAAAAAAGCTAAGCATATCAGTTCAGTCCAAGGCATGTGCCAGCTACATCTGAGAAATACAATCCCGTATGTCAAGTGTTTGCCAGTTACTAACATGCTGTCTATTTCAATCCAGTGGGAAACATTACAAAGATGCTTATGCATTTACATCAAAAGGGTGGTTGCAAGTAAGGAGCTATTATTATTTGAAGGCAATTCATTTGTGCATAAATTGTTTAACATTTTTAGCAAAAACAGAATTTTTAACAGAATGAGCAGCCATATGAAGAAGCTTGGTAGTAAGACTGGTCCTTGAGAGGATGGTTGGCCTCTCTGTGTATCCTGGGCTTTTTTAATATTTAAAGAACTGTACCTGTGTGCATCAGAAAGATTTGACATTTGTTGAGAAAAATTTTAAATTTATTCAAGAATATTAAAAGAACACTTCCATTATATCTGTCTATAATGAAGATGTTACCAGAAATACTTTTTCTCATAAAGGCCAAATGTCTAATACCCAATCCATTTATTTCTATGCACGGCACAGGAACTGGCCTCTGGTAGTGTGATCCTAAGGACCTGATACCCTAAGTAATAGGGCAAACCCAAAAGCTACCTGGGGATACCAAAACCTTTTGAGAACCTGAAGGAGATCAATGTGAACTAGACTTGAGCAAAAACTAGCTGTAAAGGCATTTAACACCCATTAACAGTGCCAATACTGTACTTCTCAGCTAGAGGTTTTGGGTTATTGGTGTATTTCTGCTAGGATTAGCAGTGGATATCTGATAATGGAAGGATAATTCCACATGATAATGGAAGGATATTTATAGAAAGATGCTCAGAATACATGTATTTACTAAACTCTTGTTCTAGAAGACTTTGAAAGAACTATCATGATATATACACTCAGGGCCGTCTTTAATAGTGATTGGACCCTGGGCAAGCATTTGCTTGGGCCCCCTGGACCCTGCCCCCTCCCCTGCATGCAATCCCGCCATCCATCGCGATGTTACCCCCCCCCCCCACACATGCCAAAAATGTTGTGCCATTCAGATGCCAGTAATATTGTGCCTTTCAGATGCCAGTAATATTGTGCCATTCAGAGCGCAGTATTATTGTGCCAGTCAGAGCCCAGTAATATTGTGCCATTCAGAGCCCAGTAATATTGTACCATTCAGAGCCCAGTAATATTGTGCCAGATGCCTGTAATATTGTGCCATTCAGAGCCCAGCAATATTGTGCCAGTCAGAGCCCAGGAATATTGTACCAGTCAGATACCAGGAATATTGTGCAAGTCAGAGCCCAGGAATATTGTGCCAGTCAGATGCCTGTAATATTGTGCCAGTCAGATGCCTGTAATATTATGCCAGTCAGATGCCTGTAATAGTGTGCCAGTCAGATGCCTGTAATAGTGTGCCAGTCAGATGCCTGTAATAGTGTGCCAGTCAGATGCCTGTAATATTATGCCAGTCAGATGCCTGTAATATTGTGCCAGTCAGATGCCTGTAATATTGTGCCAGTCAGATGCCTGTAATATTGTGCCAGTCAGATGCCTGTAATACTGTGCCAGTCAGATGCCTGTAATATTGTGCCAGTCAGATGCCTGTAATATTGTGCCAGTCAGATGCCTGTAATATTGTGCCAGTCAGATGCCTGTAATATTGTGCCAGTCAGATGCCTGTAATATTGTGCCAGTCAGATGCCTGTATAGCCCCCTCCCCTCCTTCCCTAGTACTTACATGAACCTGCTCTGTGTCCCCCGCCGGATGTCTCCTCCGTGCAGTCTTCCCTCTTGCACGGAGGAGGGAAATAGTCACCGGATGTGACGCGACGTCACATCCGGCGTCATTTTTTTTTTTCCGGTCGAAGCATCCATCAGATGCGGCTTGCCGGAAAAAAGTGTTCACAAGCGCAATGCGCTGTGAACGCGGCAAGCAGGGGCTGGGGGCCCACGGGACAGCTGCCTTGGGGCCCCCCAGGAGTAACTGGGCCCAGGGCAGCTGCCCCGTTTGCCCCGCGTTAAAGAAGGCCCTGTATTCACTTGTCAAAACATAGGATATCCAGATTTACAAAGATGCAAGTCAGCCAGCAGGAAGCAGGCACAAAAATATTAATTCTAAATAAACATGCACATCAGGCACAAACTGACTTCCAAAATTGTTAGTGAGGGTTTATTCCATAAAACAGATACTTTTAATACATAATGAAATATATTTAATACACAATTAAATTTAGTATCCCATACAAATACTACCTTTTTAGTGTCTATATTCCCACTTGGTTTTAAAATAGTCCTGACATTGTAAAAAAGTATATTTAACTTCAGCCAGTAGAATCATTACTATAAAAAATATAATATAGGTGAGCCCCACTCTAATGCGGGGCTCGGGATCCACAAACTACCCTTATTATTTCTCCCGTCAGTGCAAGAGTACTGGATTGTTTGGGGGTAGAGTTGAGCGGACACCTGGATGTTCAAGTTCGAGAGGTTCGACCAATCTTCGGAAAAAAGTCCGGGTCTGTGCTCGAACTTGACCCCGAACCCGAACCCCATTGAAGTCAATGGGGACATGAACTTTTGGCCACTAAAATGCCCTGCAAACAAATATGGATAGGGAAATAACTTCAAAAAACATAAAATACATACAAATTAAAAATACTGTACTATTTAGCACCCAAAACTATTAGAATTTTTCAAAGTGCGCTGTAAGCACAGTATTTGACAGTTCTATTTGACTCTCAGATATGAAGTGCACAGCAAGACCCAAATGTACTATTTACCACCCAAAACTATTAGAATTTTTCAAAGTGCGCTGTAAGCACAGTATTTGACGGTTCTATTTGACTCTCAGATGTAATACATGTAATGCTATTGCTATTCTATAAACCGAAATAGAGTCCCCATTCATAAGAATAAGTCAATTGACCTATTCTTATGAATGGGGACTCTATTTCGGTTTATAGAATAGCAATAGCATTACATGTATTCCATAATCCGAAAGTCTATAAACCGAAAGACATTCGGTTTATAGACTTTCGTTTTATAGAATACATTTAATGCTATTGCTATTCTATAAAAAGAAAGTCTATAAATAGAATGTCTTTCGGTTTATAGACTTTCTGGTTATGGAATACATGTAATACTATTGGCTTTCTATAAACCGAAATAGAGTCCCCATTCATAAGAAATTCTTATGAATGTGGACTCTAGTTCGGTTTATAGAAAGCCAATAGTATTACATGTATTCTATAAGCCGAAAGTCTATAAACCGAACGACGTTCGTTTTTTAGACTTTTGGTTTATAGAATACATGTAATTCTATTGGCTTTCTATAAACCGAAAGTCTATAAACCGAATGTCTTTCGGTTTATAGACTACATGTAATGCTATTGGCTATTCTATAAACCGAAAGTCTATAAACCAAATGACTTTCGGTTTATAGCCGAATCTTGAACTCCAACACGGACATACAGTGAAATGTCCGGGTTCGTGGCACGGACACCGTAATGAACGCACGAACAGTGCAGTTTGGGTTCGCTCAACACTATTTGGGGGTCATTACACAGCTTATAACTTCCTGTCTGCTAATGCCCTAGCATGAAAGAACTATTCCTTTAATTTGGGATTTTTATTTAAAATCATGAATCCATCATGGTGCCCATGAATGTAATAATATAATAATACAGCTATACATATATAAACCATATTTGCAGTTGAGTTTGGATAAACCCCAAGCATTAAAATCAGAATTACTTTTGCAGCTAGAGGAACAGTTTAAATGTTCCCCATACTTAAAGTATTATTATGTTGTAATCAAATGTTATTCATATCAGTAGGCAATCAGGATTGTTTCTTATTAAAGGATAATTTACCATTTCCTTAATAGGTAAAGCAAATTAGGCTATGCTTTTTTTTTAAAACACAGATCTATTAACAGCACACAGTACGTTAAACAAATACGTTCCAAAACAGCAAATGATACAAATTAGCATCTTTGTTATGCTGAAAGTGTGAAAGCATTAGAACCAGTGTGTCCCTGGCACTCATCATTAAAATTAAAATGCAAAACAGCGTGTCCAAGAAACAATTCCAATTTGTACCGACATCAAATTCATGTAAAACTTCAATGCAGACACTTTTTAAATATAGTATACTGCATTTGCCTTTGGCTTGGTATCTTGTTAATGTCCAAGTTTCACATAAATATCTATAGTAGAATAATTCATAATTACTCAATAATGTCTCCATTCAGATATATTTTATGTTAAATAAACTGGGATTAGTTGAACCTGCGACATTGTTAAATTACATTAACATTTATTTATATAGCTCCAAGAATTCATGTAGAGCATGGTACAGAGCATAAAGGGGAACTACCTACTATTTTATATCAACAAGGACAGACTGCTCTCAAGTTTAAAATCTCGATCAGTGATTTTCACCCTTCTTTATCTTAAGGCACAGTGAGCAAGGCACTAAAATGGCTGAAGCACACCAACATATAACATTTTTAAAACTATATACATGAAACTTTCAGATATAGATTGTATTCAAATACAAACACAAGTCCAGAGGGTTCAACTCAGCACACAGATGGCATCAAAGGACAAACACCCCAGCATGCAGATGGCATCCAGAGCATTCAGCCAGCACCTAAATGGAATCCAGAAGGCATCACAGGGCTTAGCTCTGGACACAGCACCCAGGTGGCACCACAGCACTTAGCCCTGCACCTAGCATCAAGGACTTAGCACTGTACTCAGATGACACCCAGAGGACTAGGCAAGCACCCAGATGGCACCACAGAAATTACCTCTGCACCTTGCACTCAGATGGCATAACTTAACTTACCCCTGCACCCAGCAGACTCCACCAGCACCCATATGACATCACAGGATTTAGCTCTGCAACCAAAGAACTTAGTCAGCACCCAGATGGCATAACAGGACTTACCCCTGCACTCAGCAGACTCCGTCAGCACCCATATGACATTACAGACTTTACCTCTGCACCCAGAGGACTCAGTCAACACCCACATGGCATCCCAGGAATAACCCTACACCCAGAGAACCTAGCCAGCACCAAGATGGTATTACAAGACTTACCCCTGCACCCACAGGACTCAGCCAGCACACAGCTGACATCATAGGACTTAGCCCTGCACCAAGAACCCAGAGCACTCAGCCAGCACCCAGATGGCACCCTGCAGTCAGATGGCACCAAGAGCTTAACCCTGCACTCAGGCACCCAGATGGTATCACATGACTTACCCCTACACCTAGTGTGCACAGTCAGCACCCACATGGAATCACAGGACTTACCCCTACACCCAGCGCACTCAGCCAGCACCCAGATTGCATCACATGACTTACCCCTGCTGTTAAGGTATGTCCTGTGGATGCAAAGTGGGTGCTGGCTGGAGTAAGTCCTGAAAGTGCAATGTGGTACCGTGGCAAGGGATGTAAGGGCAATAACGAAAAGAATGCAGGGGAGTGGGGGCCCAGACCATTTGTTCTGTAAGGGTCCCGCAATTTCTGATGACGGTCCTGATGGCAGTAATTACCAACCTGAATGAAGTTGTTACAGTACATGCGCAGATTATAAATGCAAATGTAAACAAATAAGGACTGGAGCGGGAAACATTAAAAGAGATTTCCTAAGCATCCCTTTGAACATAAAAAAAAACTTTTCTAAATGTGTCTTTTTATCCTTTTAAACAGGTCTGCCTCTTTAATGTGCAAGTCAAACTAAAGTCATTTTGGCAGTTTTGCTTCGAGGTTAATTATTGCACCTTTGGCTCAACGTGTAGAGATCTAAATGCAGTTCCTGCTCTTTTGCATTAATCATAGCTCTAACAGACCAAGTTAATGTATATTCTGAATATTTAATAATAGACACCATTTTTGGGACATATTCATCCTTATGTACTAAAGGAGATCATCGAATAACATAATCTCCAGATTATACTGAGTCATTAGTCATAAAATACTCACTGTGCTAGACCTAGTCAAGTTCACTCATCCAATAAAGGCAAAATAATTACAGATAAGAATTCTTTAGCTCTTTACTGGGTTTATTTCTAAAAAGAGACAGTTGCAGGGAATTGAGAAGGGAATTTCAAACTTAAGGCCAGAGTATCCGAGTTGTAAATATCCACCCATTCAGTTGAAATTCCCTTCTCAATTCCCTGCAGTTCTCTCATTCATGAATACAACCCTAACTATTTGACTAAACGTGAATGTGGTTATAGAGTGAAACCTACTATTTAGTAAATTGGAGAGAAGGTCTACAAAGAATCACTGTATTATTCTGTGGAGTGCCATTCTCTTAATAAGATACATTGGCTTTTGATTTGTTCTGCATTCACCAAGTATTTAAGTTTCTGTGACCTCTCCTGGAAAGTAATTCCCAACATCAACTACTTTTTTGTATAAAGTTCAGAATGTCATAAATTGAATACATCCCACCAGATTTTAAAGCCCCCTACATCTTTATTTCATGCATATGTACCACCCATAAACCCCCAAAATGTAGTTTAGGGAAAGTGCACTTTTTAACATGAGGGTGACTGGTGATTTGATGCCAAACCGAGAGTTGTTCTGGTGGTGTGCAAAAAAATATATGTTACTGTATATATGTATACATTGCAATTCTGCAACTTTTATTGGGGTTACTAATTGGCATTTGCAATATGTATGTTGGTTTTCATGTACTATCTTTAGTAATATATATACTGTTGAAAAGTCTTGGGTCACTTAGACATTTCCTTATTTTCCATGAAAATATACATCAAATGAGTTGATAAATGAGTAGAAAATTCAGTCAAAACGTTGACTATGTTAGAAATAATGATTTTTTAATTTAAATAATAATTTGGTCCTTTAAACTTTGCTTTTGTCGAAGAATCCTCCATTTGAGGTAATTACAAACTTGACTTTTTTGGAACTCTAGTTGTTAGCTTCTTGAGGTAATCTGATGAGATTTTACTCTATGCTACCTGAGGAACCTCACACAAGTTGGATTGGCATGATGGGAAGAGGAATGTATTTAGCACAGGAAATTTTTGAATAAGATTAGGAGCATTGAAATGTATAAGTCAACCGAGGAAGTTGATATCTCTCCCAGTGAAATTTGTATTTTCATATATATTGCTGTGAGATTACAGATTCGAAAAATCCAGAGATTTTTGCTACTGAAGAGTGGTGACGGTCTCTCATTTCCTTTGCTATGATGTATCTATTTGGCTTTATTATTATGGTTTAATTGTTTCTGTTATATGATTTTATGATGTATGTCATTATATTATATATATATATTGAAATTTAAACAGAGCTAATATTTATTTAAATTTTGTAAAAATGTTTATTTAGTTATTTAAATGGGTTTTTTTTGGTGGGGGGGGGGCATTTTGGGGAGATTTCGTGAGAACTTTATCTATTTTCACCATAGCTGGAGTCCTACCATTGACTTCTATAGAAGGATTTCGGCTAATTGTGCAATACCAAAAATCCTCCCATAGAAGTTTATGGCAGCCCTCGAGGTTACCATCTCGAGCAGCCGAATTTTGGGCCATAATGGTCAATTTTCAGGCCAATTTCGAAATCACTTTGCTGATTACTGAATGGCCCATTTTAAAGTGATCCGAAATGGATCAGTTTTATCATTGTAAAATCAGAGCTTTCTGAATAGAGCCTTAAATGTATTCTGTGTGTAGATAAGATATATTCTTTCATGATTCATTGATTTGGATTAGTTTCCTGTTTCCTTTTAATATTTTTCACCCAAGGAACATGAAAAATTCAGCTAACCTGTGAGGAATTGGTATCAGTTCAACATCTTTCTTTTTCTTCCTAAAAAACAGTATTCCAGTATATGTTCTGAAAATGCTGTCTTCTGGAGCACTTTAGCAGAAGCAGAGGCTGCAGTGCAAGTGAGCAATTGTGACCACGGGGAAAATGTGGTTCTATTTTTAACTCCACCTCACATTAACTGAGTTAATGACATTATTACATTACAAGACTACTAAAATAAATGTCTTCCAGTTAAATCTTCTGACTATGTGATTAAAAAGAAGTTGCAGTGGAAATGTGACATGAACCTAATTCTGACACTTTGAATGGGATCACTATTAAATAAATAGGTATCCATTTGGCTGCCCAGGTACGTGCAAAATTACTGTCTAGCATCTTCTCAAAAGGGACACAGCTATCCTTTATGTTATTATTCACTTGATTAATATCTTTGTCTATGCGAAAATATGAAAGAAAACCTGAAACCTTGCTTTAGAAAAAGATGTATTTTGAGACTTGCCTGTACTGTATCCTGTTTATGACCTTCCTTTGTACCATACAACAAACTATTGCTAACGGAAATAACTGGTTTACAAATGGTACCACTAGATGAAGTCAGAGGCGTAACTAGAAACAACAGGGCCCCGGTGCAAAAATTGCCCTGGGGCGCCCCGACCCCACCGTGCAACTCCACCCCAGAAATGCCACTTACATGCCTCCCAACTGTTCTGCTTTGTGCCTGGCCTTGTCTTATATCTATGGCAGCTTTATACCTATCCCATGCATGCTTAAACACCTTCACTGTATTAACCTCTACCACTTCTACTGGAAGGCTATTACATGTATCCACTACCCTCTCAGTAATGTAATCCTTTCAGTTGTCCCTGGCCTTATCTTATATCTAGGATAGCCTTATACCTATCCCATGCATGCTTAAACTCCTTCACTGTATTAACCTCTACCACTTCTACTGGAAGGCTATTACATGTATCCACTACCCTCTCAGTAAAGTAATACTTTTATTAGTCCCTGGCCTTATGATATATCTAGGATAGCCTTATACCTATCCCATGCATGCTTAACCTCCTTAATGTATTAACCTCTACCATTTCTTAAGGAAAACTATTCCATTCATCCACCACCCTCTCAGTAAAGTAATATTACTTTTTCTGACCACAACATTTTTTTTTCAGCCTTTTCAAAAGCTTGAGGTGGACCCCAAATATATGTATATAACTAGCTTCATGTATACTGATATGAACTTTTAAATATTTTATTCAACTATTTTCATATGTAATAAAAATGTTATTGAAAAATTGTTCATTTCTTATTTTTATTACAGTCCTCTGCACCCAGAGGTCTTAACACAGCACTATACAGTACCCACAGCACTTGGCTTGTACTCATATTGCACCCACACGATTTGGCATGCCACAGTGTAAATGTTATTTTGCCTCACAGAACATGCCACACTATCACTTTGGCCACAGCCAATTTGCCCATTATGCCACATTTAGCCTGTCCATTTATATGACACAGCCATTTCCCCCATTAATATGCCACTATTAACCTGCCCATAAATATGCCACATCCAGTATTATTTTGCCCATCATTTATTAGTCATATTTTGCCCATATGCCAGTGTTACTTTTCCCATTTGCCACTCATATTTTGCCCATTTTCCAGTGTTATTCTGCCCATTTGCCAGTATTATTCTGCCCATTTGCCAGTATCATTCTGCCCATTTGCCACTCATATTTTGCCCATTTGCCAGTATTATTCTGCCCATTTGCCACTCATATTTTGCCCATTTGCCAGTGTTATTCTGCCCATTTGCCACTCATATTTTGCCCATTTGCCAGTATTATTCTGCCCATTTGCCACTCATATTTTGCCCATTTGCCACTCATATTTTGCCCATTTGCAAGTATTATTCTGCCCATAAGCCAATCATATTTTGCCCATTTGCCACTCACATTCTGCCCATATGCCACTCATATTTTGCCCATTTGCCAGAGTTATTTTGCCCATATGCCACTCATATTTGCCCATTTGCTACTCATATTTTGCCATTTAACAGTATTATTCTGCCCATTTGCCACTCATATTTTGCCCATGTGCCAGTGTTATTCTGCCCATTTGCCACTCTTATTTTGCCCATTTGCCAGTGGTATTCTGCCCATTTGCCAGTATTATTCTGCCCATTTGCCACTTATATTTTGCCCATTTGCCAGTATTATTCTGCCCATATGCCACTCATATTGCCCATTTGCCAGTATTATTCTGCCCATCTGCCGCTTGTATTGACCATTTGCGAGTATCATTCTGCCCATTTGCCACTTATATTGCCCATTAGTCAGTTATGTGCACACACACCCCTGTACTTACCTGTATGCTGCTCGGCCGTCTGCTCCGAAATGTTTCCAGCACATACAGCCACCGGTGTCACTTCCGGTGGCTGTGAAGACAAGTCCATTGGATGCGGATCTCCCGGCTGCTGACCGATAGTGACTGTCTCCGTGTGAGACAGTCACATGGGCAGCAGTGGGGGCCCACGGGGAAGATGCTTTGGGCCCCAAGGATGAATGGGCCCTGGGCAGCTGCCCCGTTTGCCCACATTTTTTTAACTTTTTTTGCAGGGATTTTATTTACAGGGGTCGCAGTGCGTCCGGGGCCCCTGGAGTGACGGGCCTGGTCGCAGCTGCAACCCCTGCACTAACGGTAAGTATGCCACTGGATGAAGTCATAAACTGATTTCACAAACACTTTGAGTGGCCTCAATCTGACAGGGGAAAGGTAACCGGTGCTTGAAATGAGCACCGGTTACATTTCAATAAATCGCGCTGGGCACGCCTCTGTGACGTCACCCGTGACGTCGGGAAGTCTTGTGATTTTTTGGCACAGACCCACAGCGTCCATTGAGACCCTGATCGGGGCTCTGCCATAGTGTTCCTGGCTACTGATCAACTTGTGGCCAGGAACAATTTGTGACATTTTGGTGCTTGCGTCCCAGATGACACGAAGGGGTTAAATGAATCTCCACATATATGTTTTTTTAAAGGACAGATAGAGCTTTCTTTTGCAACCTTTTTTTTAGACTTAACCCTTTGTGTAATGTGTAAAATTTATAAACTGTGTAAAAATGGCAAAAAAAAAAGTGTTTTGCGTGTTTTTTTTATTTAATTTTTTTCTGGGATGCCATTTATTTCTCTCCTCTCTCTCTGATACAAGATAAGAATGTGTCAGTGAGAGAAAGGGAAGATTTTGACAATCAGAGTTCATACAGCACTGATTGTCATTTACTGTATTTTTTGCATTTGTTGCATATGATCAATGTGATTGATTTTCACAGTGATCAAATAAATAAATACAAAAAATTATGATTGATTACCCCATTTATCCCCAAATTCTGCAAAGGATGGCAATGGATTGTGTTTAGCCTTTTCGGTAATCACATTCCTCATTGCAATGGCTGAGACGGCCTGATTCAGCTATTGCAGGCTAAGACAGACCCTTTTCTGGTTGTTTCATACTTGACTCAATGAACCTCTTACCCGATTTCCATAGGGTGAGGGGGTATGATTGACAGGTCAGTGACTATTGTCACTGGCCTGCCACTCTATGGCCTCCCATACGCGGTCCTGGCTGCCTTTTTTTTTGCGTTCCTGGATAGCATTCACTAGTGAAGCTTCCATTGAATTGCACTGGATCACCGTACATGTACGGGTATTGTTGTTAAGAAGTTAATCTCCACAAAACAATGTGAACAAGATTTGTAAACAACCAAAAAATAATTGTAAATTCAGCTTTTATGCATTACACTAGCAGCAACAAAATAAATGAGTTACAGTAATCCACATAAAATATAAAAATACAATACAAAAAAGTAAAAAAACAACAACTTTAATGAAATAGTACAATGATACTTCCAAATAGAATATATAAAGGAAAGTAAAATGAAAACATATTGCGTAATATATTAGGGCTGGGATATTCACATGCTTTCCTGCACACTTGTGGCAATTCCATCTGCAGTGGGGGCGGTGATCCAGTAACCTTGAATATCTTTTATGCTTTTATTGCACTTGAGCTGGCACTCAATGCATGTTTCCCTGTGAGTTTTGGTCCTAATAAATAATTTATCTTTTTTAAACAGTATTACACTATATCTGTCTTGTTCTTTTATGTTCCCACATGTTCACCTGAGTCTCTGCAGAGACACCTAGCAGTCCATTTTCGGACATTGATTTGGTGTGAGGTTTTGTATCGTTCTATTTGAGATATTGAGGAGTCCTTGTTTACATTTAAAGGAGAGTATTTTTCTATTGTTTGTATATAAAAAATACTTTTCGTTATACATACTTTAAAATTGATTAAATATATAAATACTATGGGGGATATGTATAAAAACTCCAGCACTGCAAAGGGATGGCAAAAAAATGAATGGCATTTCAGCAAGCGGAAAGGCTAGCTGCCTTACGCGTTTCATGTCAGATGAAATGAATAGGCATTTTCCTCTCTGCACCTCAGCCTCCCTCAACAAAACTGTGAAATTATTACCTTACTCTTGACATATACTCTTATTTGCTATGTAAATATCCCTGTAAGCAGCCAATTATCATGGAGACATAACTGTGTCCATGTTATGCTAAGCACAACACTGTCTAAACAAACCTTAATCACAATTGTTAACACATTTCTTCACATCTGGGGTTACTTAAAAAAAATAAAACACAATACCATATTCACAATTTGCCAGAAACTAACATTATTCTTTGCATTTCAGCTACATGAATACAAATTGAAGGGAGGTGATGAAGTTCAGTTGCTTGAGGGACTTCACTGGCTTTAGGAAAATGCACAATTGCTTTTTAAAGCATAGCAATATCCTACATCTGCTCAACATTAAAGTTTCCAATCATTATGTGTAATGCTTGTATGTATACGTTCTGATTTAAGAGAACATAGTTTGCATTTTTTAAGTTACTTACAAACGAGTTACTGTCATACTTGTCCCTTCAGGTATATAAAAAAAAAAAAATCCAATTGCCAGGATAATCCTGCTTTTATTACAGATCCTCTCCAAGAAGAATGTTTTTTAATGTTTTCATGCATTTTTCAATAAAGTATGTTTACACTAATGTTATTCGGCTTAACCATGAAAGGTAGGAGGACCACTTTGTTAAGTATCTTTACAAAATGTCTAATAAAGGTGGGTAGTTTGCATGATATAGTGTTCAGATGTCTCCTTTAGTGTTGACTCCTAGATACTTGATGTAGAGGATTTTCCATTTAAAAGGTACAGTTAAGTTTAATCCTTTCTAATTGGTCATCAGACAAATTTACATTCAAGGCTTCACATTTGCTTTTATCCATTTAATAGCCTGAAAGCTGAGAAATCATTAAGCACACAGTAAATATTTGGAAGCATAGCGTATGGGTTAGTTATGGTCAGTAAGATATCATCTGTGAATAATACAAGCTTATTTTATTGACCCCTTTTTGTACTACTGTGGTATTCTGATTCTCTCTGAATCTGATGGCAGTGGCTCAAGGTATAGTACAAATAGAAGTGGAGAAAGGGGGCAACCTTGCCATTGTTTACAGCTAAATCTTGAGACTTGCTTCCCATTGACGCTATAGTGGGTAAAGTGCCTGAATTCCTTGAAGGAATTGTCCACTAAAGTCATAAGCACACTCCATCCAGACCAGCGAACCCTGTTCAATGCCTTTTCTGCATCCAATACTAATTGCATTGTAGATTATGTAGTTAATTTGGCCAGGTAAACTGGGCTTTCACTGGTCCGGGTGTAGTAGAGAAGATGAGATTATTCCCAGTCTAATGGCTAGTACTTAGTACTGAGAATAGATTCACATCTGTGTTAATCAAGGTAACTAGGCAGTAGGGCCAGGTCTTACCCTTCTTTATGGATTATGATAATTTTGAAGAGATTATACAATTTTAGAAGGTGTGGTATCAAGTGACCTTTGAATATTTTATAATATGAGCCTGGCATGCAATCAGGGTCAGGGACTTTAGCATTTTTTGGTATGTAATTATAGTTCTCTAGCTCTTTTTCAGTAATGGGTTAATTTAAGATGTTTACCTTCTGCTGTTGGGAATGGGGAGGCAGTTAAGAAAATTTTGAATATGGTCCAGAGATAACCTCTTCCCTTGAGCTCTATAACTGTCATTAAAAAAATGGGTATAGGTTAAGTTATCTCTGGAAGAGTTCTGACTGAATTATCTATTATGTTGGTGATATTCAGTTTTGTTTTTGTGACCTTAATATTTTTGATAAAACTATATTAGAGTTATTAACTTTTCAAAATATTTGTTTGTGGTTCTGTTGAAGGGACTCTTGTCATCTTTGGAGAATTGCAGAATTGCAAGAGCAATTATCTATTTGGTGTAATATATGCAAATATAGATATACATAGCTATAAAGTGCAAGAAGTAAAAGAAGAGTCATAGATACATCATGCAGAAATCTACATCTGAGCATCCATATTTCTGGCAGAATACTTCCAGGGAGGAGTAACAATGTCGGTTTTACACTCCTGTGTGCTGGCAAGTGATGCTGGTCAGGTGCACCCTGCAGTGCCCTCACTGTGCTTCAAGCATCATTTTCTTTTGTTTGGGGCGGGGGGCAAGACAGTATATTTGTTGAATGCACTATAGTGGACATAAGGTGTAGGTCTGGGCAGCATCACAGGTGTCCACTGCAGTATGCAGAAGTCTTTTAAATATCTATAATTTGGAGCACTACAGTTGAGGGGCGGGGTACCGTTGCAATCTAAATGCTTGTCTTAGGTGGTGTTAAAGTCATCTGATATGATTAGGTGATTATTCCGCAGGGGTAGTAATCTTTCTGTTATGTGTATAACATTTGTCCCACAAGTCGCTAAACAGAGCATACTATTGTAGAAGGGGAAATTATTGATCGCATCATTTTGTGTGGCTGGGCCCAACAATATGGGCCATATGTCTCATTGGGAATGCCAATACAGCAGTTGCAGGGAGAGAAGGAAGGACATCCTTCTAAAAATTGAGCCCAAGTTAGTGAATATGGCTATCCTAGAACCTTGTCCCAAAGCAAATGGCCTGCTATTTGGAGATACTTTTGTAAAGGACCTGGGTCTCTCGATAGGCTTCAGCCTATGTGCCCTTTCAAGTTGATCTAAAGTGGTGTTAGATAGCAAGCTTTTAAAAAGCCTGTGCAGGAATGCCTCAATATCCGTTAGACTCTGGGATACCATAAAACCTGAGATTAACTCTTCATGATCCGTTCTCTAAGTCCTCTTGGCATCCTGGAGAATTTTAACTGCAAGGCCTCTATGTCGACACCCATTTTATGCTTATCATGCTGCATACGCTCCAACATCTGTTCTTACTCTGATATCAGCAATGTCTTTCTATAGGCGGCTTAGCCCCTTGTCTGGAAGGTCAGTTTTTACCCATATTACTAGATGTTTAATTTCTTCCATGTCTTTTTTTTGTATGTGCTGAGTTCAACATCTCAGTGTTTCGAGGCTCCAGACTGGATAATTTATTGTGGGAGATTCTGAAGTTAGAGGTTATTACACAGTATTTTAACAGAGGTTGTTGAAGTTTAAACACTCATGAACCGGTCTATGTAAGACACGTATTTACCTTAAACAATCAACATTCCCCTTAAGATGAGTTTTGGGTTTGGGTGAACAGACCTAAATTAGTTTTGAGAGACTTGCCAAAAGGTTCAGACAAGCAGGAAAGGCTCAGAGTAAAATATAAATCCATGGTCGAGGGCAAATGCACATGTTCAGTAGTCAAAATCATAGCCATAGGGTCTGGAGGATGACACTTAGCTATTTATAAAACCCAAAATTAAAAACAAGAAACAGACAAGAATATCAATGGAGAATGGCCTTCATTATGGGGTTTTAAAATCTTAACACCATTTAATCTAAATATAACCAATAACACATAACTGTATCATAACCATACCATAATAACTTATTTTTACCAACCACGTATTATCTGACTTGATTCCATCCCAAAGGCCAGCAATCCACTTTTATTTTAAAACTTTTTTTAATAACCAACCAATCCCCCTTCCTACCTGTGGTGTATCACCAGATTAATATATATATCACAAAGGTTTGTCTACATTAAAATGTATTTATTACAAAGCAAAAACACAATACTACACATTTATCACAAACACACACAGCCAATCCCCACAGAGCAACAACCCCCTTAATCTCTCTCTATCATATAGTAAACCCCTTCCCCACATGTTCGATGTCACCCCAAAGCTTTCCCATAGATTTATTAAGTTTTCTCCTTATCCTCTCAAGAGGTTTAAGATGCCTGGTCTGCAGCCAACATAGTCTCGGCACTATCTCAGACCAAATAATGCAGACACCAGAGAACAATTGCTTCAAGAGGACCATGTCATTTTTCATTCCAAAAAATTAATTAATGGACTTCATTACCCCAACATCATTACCACCTGAGTGAATGATAATGATATCTGGATAAGGCAAATCCATAAAACAATCCTTTAATAAAAGTAATAACTGAGACCAACGTAAACTCTTTATTCCTTTCCAATAAATATTAACTGATGCAAAATCAAAATTCAAGTTAAGTCCATAGCATCTTTCTTGAGCACTCTTCCGAGCCCCGAAAATGAAGGAGTGCCAGATGATCCACACGACCTTCGGCTTAAATTCTCCTACAATCAAGGATAGCAAATAATTCAAAAACACACAGAAAAATAAATGTAAAATAAATTCTTCAGTTATAACAAATGCGGCCTGACATAAATTTGGAACCTCTAAGACTCCCATCTGTCCAGCATCTTTTTGATCGCCTCAGGACCCAAAGCCCACCTAGCTGCCTCTGTTGCTGCACCAATCCTGAATGAATGAGTATTTTAAATTGCCCAAACCGAGACCCAAGGCATAATTGAAATACTGTGTTAAATTGAAACCTTGTAAGAGGCAAACCCGACTGATGCAAAAGAAATGGGCCATCCACTTTAGGACGCACAGATAAATAGGATAATACTGCAGATAAAGGACATAAAGGGGAGCCACTCAAACAGCTAAGAACTAACCACCGTCCCAACCCAATCTGATCAGTATTAGATTTGCTAATAAAAACCCACACCCTTGTGTGATCACAAGTAATAATATCATCCCTCTGTAATCCTGACCGTATAAATCTGCTTTTTGAAAACAACTCACTAACTCTCAAGGCTGCAAAAAACGCTGATAAAAAGGTTCAACTAAAAAGCAAAACTTCATACCCAGAGTAACATACTGACTGCAAAATGGATAGTAAATGTTGAAGCAAACCAAAAGAAATAGGCTTCCTAGAATCATTTTTAATTATGCCCTTCTGATGGTCTTTTAACATCTGTCCGACTATTGCCCAACCGTCCCCAATCAAACCCCACAGGTTCTCTGGGAATCGAACACCTTCCACCGCTGTTTGGGGCACCATCATTCGGAATTCTTCCAACTGCATCAGCATATATGATATAAACACCTGGAATTTGCCTAGCTTTTAACCAGTTGTTAAAGTGCAAACATTTTAAAAAACAATTTCCGTAGCAAATTTAAAAGACAAGCACATTTAGAATGTATAGTTAATAACCATAGCCACACTCATGTTATCACAAAAAAGCATTAATCTCCTTCCCATTTGTTTCCCCACAAGTAAATACCCAACACAATAGGAAATAATTTCAGCAGGGTCATGTTTTTTGTCAAACCAGGGCTAACCCAGTTTGCAGGCCACGACTCAGCACACCACTTACCGTTACAGTATATCCTGAAGCTTACCGCTCTCAAAGCATCCGTAAATAGATTAATGTCCTGAAAGGAAATTAATTATTTTTGGAACATAGTTCTACCATTAAAATCCATAAGGAAAGTCTTCAAGAATTTTAAGTCTTTCTTGTAACCTTCAGTTACCCTGATGTGTGAGTGTGGGTTGCTTACTTACCCAAGGCCAATGACATCCTCCTGGAAAAGACTCTGCCCATCAGGATCACCATAGAAGCAAAATTCAACAACCCCAACAGAAAACTGTAGTGTTTTAACAGTAACCTTCTTACAACCAAACACCTGTAATATCAGAGACTTGGTTTTTAAAATGTTATCAGCCGTTAAAGAATGTTAAATTCAAATTTTGAGATATCAGTTCTAATACCCCAACATTTAATAACTTCTGTTGGAGAGACAGTTTTATCTTTTGCTGAATGAATAGCAAATTCCTGAGAAATAGTTGTAAACGTTTGCAACAACATATCACATTCTCATGAACCTCCAGGTCCCACAAACAAAAAAATCATCCAAATAATGCATAACATGAGCAGACCCATTGTTTTTTCTAACCACCCAAAGAAGAGCACGACAGCGAACACCCTGTAAGGAGTCATTTAGCAAAAAAGAAAAAACCCCATTAAACTGAAAACCCGAAGAGTTAAAACTTTGTCTCTATAACTGCCTTTGCTAACAGTGCCCCTTTGCCACATTGTTTTACTAGATACAATGCCCTATCATAGGAAGCATAACTCACTGAACAATCCTCCTTAGGAATGGAGTAATTCAGTGAATCACATTTTGGAAAAGATAAGTGATGAATTCATTGGAATGTATCTGGCTCCTTCTTCGGTACTAACCCTAAAGGAGACAATCGGAAACAAAGAATAGGTGGGGAAACTGGCTGACGAAGCGCCAACACGCAGACGCGAAACGCCTAGGCTCTCACATTCTACCCACCGGGTGATTCCCACTTTCTATTGCAATGCTTAGCTGTGACGATTGACATTAAATGATTATTCACAGTATTTACCTGGTCTCTAGTCGTGCATTCTTCCTCCTCAGGACGTCCCTCTACCCTCGTGTTGCCTTCCGTTTCACTTTCAAACTGGCTGAAATACCTCTTCAGCAGTATCCTGCCGCTGCAGCTGCATGTTCTTCCTGCTGGCACCTTTTCTTGCTGTTTTCATAAGTCTTTTCTTAGGCTTCTGGATAGGAGAAGGGGAGAAGGTATCACGAGATCTCCTCTTTCTTACCTAATGACCCTTCCCCTTCCCATGAGACCTTGCTAAACTCCCAGCAAGCCTCACAGATTGCTGCTCGGGGGTGCTCCTCCCTGAGCTAGCCTCCACTGCTTACTCTGCACCCAGCTCCAATCCTTCCAACGCCAAAATTCATGGGGCAGACACCAGATAGGAATGCAGCCAGGCTTTATCTCCACAGCTCCTCATCTTCAAACAGAGCCGCTCCAGTTCTTCCATTACTCCAGACATGCCTTCAAAGGTGAGCTGCTTACAGTGAATATAGCCTAGTGCTATACAGCTTAGTGATTAGCACTTAGCAGCTCCCCTGAGGCACTGACTACCGCCCAAGATTAACCAATCATCACTTACATTGTTTGCACGCACTATAGAACCTTAGTCGTGCGCTGCTACCAGAATTTTATATCCTAAGCACAAAGCATGCTGGGTGAGCTCACGCTATAACTAGAATGTTCTTCACTAGTATCCTCTACCTGACCCTGACTCCCTGCGACCTCCCCAAACCTCATGTTGCCGACTCGCAAATAGCTCAGTCACCTTTGCGTACTTTAGCATTTTGACACGTGTAACATAAAGTGCACGTGCCACCTTTTTTACAGTTCTGTGTGTAAATGCTCAAACTAGCTCTTGCTCAGGTATTTCCATAATGAACAATCACTGGGCATGTTCAATGGTAATGTCACTCACTGTTGTATACCTCTCCACAGAGAAGCATGAAGAGTCCTAATGCACAAGCATACAGTGCTGACTTCACATACAAATGATTTGGGCATCTGTATAGGCTGTTCTTGGCTCCCATGAGATGCTGGAAGCATCCATGTTTATAGATGGCTGCAGGAGACACAAACGTCTTGTTTGGTTAAGTATATTATGAAACTATATCACATGCAATAGCAAATTACTGCATAATACACTATGGTAAAGATGTGTTCTTTCAGCTAGTCCATGGGTCTCCTTGGGAATCACTATATAAAAAATAGATAATTATTATTGAATTTGATTTTTAAGAAGCCTTGTGCAAATTTCTACCACAGCAGAATCAGATGACTGGCCAATGCCACCCAATAAGGTTGTTTAACCAAACATTCATCAGCACAAATACATTTTAATGAGGCTTGCAAAACTGGACTGCTTACCTGCTTTTAAGTGTTTAAGGTTTGTGTAAACTAAAAGTTACGTATTTATTTTTCAAGACTTTATTTTAAATGATGTGGTGAGACACGTAGGAATTCTTGCTATTTTAAAGGATGCCATGTTAGTTATTTTTGGATATAAACAAATAGGCATATTGTTTTGTGTTTTCTCAACGGCAAACATTCAAATGTATAAATGAAATCGACATGCCTGATTTATTAACAATGTAAAATTGCTTAACCTGAGTTATATCAATGTCAATGAATAATACAATTTATGCATACAAAGTACAATAAAAAATGTTATTCTAGCAGACCATGATATAGATGCCTTGATGTAACTAGTAAGTTTTGGGATTTACATTAGAAGTATCTAACAAACAACTTCAGAAAAAAAAATAAAAAAAAAAATATATATATATATATATTCTAATAATTAAACAGTTGACAGTGGTGAACTGACAAACCAGTAGCACAAATCTGGCTTAAGTAGGAAATGATCCATCTCACCTATTTTGCAAGAAGCACACCTAGTGCGGGAAGCGGACATCGTAAAAGGATATAAAAGGTGTGATTGATGTGACGCTGCATCACTTTTGACACCTATGGTGGTTGCGTGAGTGATGCTCTGAAAAACACCCACACCCTGACCCTATGGTGGGCACATCAGTGTTGCATTGTAGAAGAAAGGTGAGAGTGAGCTAGAGGAAGGTTCAAGAGAGAGGGAGACAGAGAGAGAGGCATTTTTGTATCAACAGCATAAACAAAGGTTTACGAAAGATTGAACTCGATGGATGTTTTTCAACTGTAATAATTATATTGCTATGCAGGTAGCACGCCAGCGCTTGTAGAACATGCAATGGGGTAGATTCAATGCTGGGCATTAACATCAGAAAAAGTTTAAGTTTTTTAATTGCACATTATTTCTAATGCCAGTGGACCAAACCGAATGAACAATGTAAAAGCTAGTGGTGTCTGGGAAGGGAAATAGCTAAGGTGCCAAACCTACTCATCAAATAGATGGCTATGCTGAAGTGGCAAGACATTCTTTTATGTATACATGACATGCTGCATTTATTTACCTTACTGTATACATGCACATGTAGTATTTCATATGATATTATTAAGTGTTATTCCCAACTGTAGTATGAAGAAGCAATTAAATATCAGTGCTTCTACTTTGATAAAAGCTTTAGAAAAAATTATGTTTTTCTACCAAAGGTATAAATGATACACCATCTAATGTGCAATAATTGAGACATATAGAAAACTTTAATTTCTGGACAGTTAACAAATTAATTATTACCTTTATTTTACTGCCTTTTTAATAAATACAGTGCATTAACCCTATTCGTTTAAAAGATTAACATGTAGCAAAGAAACCAAAATAGTCATCAGGGTTAAATCTAGAAACAAAAGGCAGACAAAAACATCTGGTCTTTAGGTTTAAAATGTAATTGCAGGTGCGGTCACTGATGGCTATGTGGCTATGGCCTGCAGATCTAGCTTGACAATTGTCAAGTTTCTGATCATTCAAGCTAAGTCTGTAAAGAAGGGTTTGCCATTAGTTTATCTTTTCTGACTTGGGTTATATGTAAATAGAGCATTTCTGTAAAGCGGGACTAAAATACATTGTTTATTTTATTTGGCTACTCACTATTTACAAAGCAGAACTATTAAATATGGAAATATTGGAACCAGAACTAATAAAACAATGATTTTTTTTTTACATTGGAATAGAACAATACAACTGACCTAAGTTGACCTAAATATGAAGCATCGTGCAGCCCCCTTGGCTTTATGACTCATATCTTACGAGTATGTTGCTGCTTGAAAGATAAAAATCCTGAACATAGCAAAGGAAAGGGAAGCGATGACTTTGGAAGTATGAAGGCCAGAGTTAAAAAAGCGTCCTTTTAAGACAGGTCTGTGATGTTGGATGTAAAATTGGCAGGTAGAAAAATGTGGAAAGGAACATAAAAGCAAAAGTTCACAAGCAATAAGGAAAGCATAAACCTCACTGCAATGCTTTGAAAAGTGACTGGTGACAAAGTACATTTTATTTGATGCTCTACACAATTGTGCTAAGCTCTTCCACTGTATCCTGATCAATGCCTGAGGAGTTTATTAACTAAACAGTAGATTGTGGTAAAAGGACAGCTGTGTTCCAAAGACTAGACCATTAAACTGCAATTCAAATGCATGCAGGAATGGTAATTTGTAAACACTTTAACAGTTAATAGGTGGATGAAACTGGGACAGTGAATCTGCACTCCCACACATTCTCTCTTCAACTAAATTTAATTTAATAAAGTATTTATTTATTTTTTTAATGGAGGTCCCCAGGGTCCCTTCTTTACCCAAACCCATATGCCTGGTGTTGTAAAATAAAAAATATAAACGGATACCAAGATACTGATTATAGCATCTTTGGGGATACAATATTCCTTATGACAATATATGTGTAAAGGCTACCTTTAAGTAAAGTTAAGCTGTCTGTAATCAGATATAGTAGTTTTTATCATATATGAAAGACTTGTTTCTCCTTAATGTAGGATGGTAACAATTTTAGCATCCCCTACAAATGTATACAATGAGTTTAAACCTATATCAAAAGTACAAGAATTTGACACAAGTTTTCTTCTTTACATAAACAGACTGCTCTTGAAACTGCTGAACCTTAGGGATACACCTGTTTCAGATAAGATATATAACTGCACTTTGTAATGAACTATTTTGTTACCTTCACAGCTTACATAGATAGACTACAAACTGTATAGTCCTTGGAATAGGAGGTAAGCTCCATTCATTTCTGGCATCCAAATAACCTTTGATTTACCCCTTAAACTCTTCAAACACAGCATCAAGAAAACTTATTTGTAGTAAATTAACACCATGAGGTTAGGAACTTCTCTTGGAGAAAATATTATTGTGCTACAAATCTTTAAAGACTGTACATATCCAATTTTAATATTTAACCAAATACACTATATACTAATTCATGTCTAATTCTCTCCCTAGGTATCTCCATGCCAGTGCCTGTGATTGGATTACAAGATGACAGCAAAGTATTCAACCAAGAAAACTGTTCATTAACAGATGATAATTTTATCATTGTTGGTTCATTTGTTGCTTTTTTTATACCTTTGGTGATAATGCTGATCACCTATTTTTTAACTATAAGATCCCTACAGAAAGAAGCTACTTTGTGTTTTAACAATTTAGGGGCAAAAAGCAAACTTGCATTATTCAGCTTCCTACCACAAAGCTCCATTTCTTCAGAAAAACTATTCCAGCGCTCTTTGCAAAAGGAACTAGCTCCATATGGGAGGAGAACTATGCAGTCCATCAATAATGAGCAAAAAGCCTCAAAGGTCCTGGGTATTGTGTTTTTCCTTTTTGTGGTTATGTGGTGCCCATTTTTCATTACAAATGTTATGGCTGTGTTTTGCAAGGAATCTTGCAATGAACATATCATTGGAGAACTACTGAAAGTATTTGTTTGGATTGGCTACCTGTCCTCAGCCGTTAACCCTCTGGTTTACACACTCTTTAACAAAACCTACCGGTCTGCGTTCTCCCGTTACATTCAGTGTCGCTACAGGGAAGAAAAGAAGCCTTTGCAATTAATTTTAGTAAATACCATCCCTGCATTGGCTTACAACTCAAGTCAACTTCAGCTTGCTCAAATGAAGAATTTAAAGAAAGAGGCAAAAATGAATACAAATGACTACTCGTTGGTTACTATAGGAATGCACCATGTAGATAAAGTGTCCAAGGGTGGGGTGGGAACACAAAATGAAAACGTTAGTTGTTTGTAAATGTGGTAGCATCAGAAGCTCACCGTCTGCAGAAATGATACCCTAGGCTGGATTTCTCATGTAACAATATGACAGGTTAAATATGACAAATATTAAAATATAAGCACCTTTTTATTGAAATACTCACTTTTGGTGAATTTGGTTTCTCCAGGCCACTAGGACGTTTGGGATATGAGTTCTATAATTGAAGCAAGTATAGGGCACCTAAAATCCAGTGCCTACACAGATGTGAGCATTAAACCCAGTGCTCAAGGCCAGCATTACATCTGAGAGACACATATACATTCCACTTCTCCAAAAAATTGATATAAATTTTGAGTGCAGAATTGAGTGGACAGGATAAGTATAGATATTACTGTGTCCCCAGAGTGTACAGTACTCAAATATGGTTAGAAGAGAAAACCAGGGTGGGAATTTCTATGACTAGGTATCCTCAATCTTTGTTTTAAAGAAGGACTACATGTGGATCATTCAGTCCAGAACAATCATGTTATCTGGATAAAGAATGCATTAACTGTATTACCTCAAACAATTGCCTGCTTGTGAGGGAGAAAACGAAGGGGCTATATGTTAAGTGGGAGTAAACTGTTTCCCTGGTTTTAAGACTGAATTTTGCAGTCTTTAAAATGCAAGAGAGGGGAGAAAGATCATGGGTTGGTTCCCTACTCTACAAATATGCCCAGCTGTTAACAGGAATACCATTCAGTATTGATATAGATTGGCTATTTATAACAAACAAGTTAGAAAGTTGTTATTTAATCATTTTACACTTTTCTTCTGTGGTTTAGTGGCTGTGACTCATTTTATTCAGCATTGCTTCTGGATGGAGTGGTGCTACAATGCAATAATATCCTAATGATATATGGTACAAATTTAATAAACCATCTGTTAAATAACATTAACTGAATACTAAAATAAAGTTGCAATTAGCTCTTTCCTGGGACATTAGAGAAATGTCTCATAAATGTAGCAATTGCTCCAATTCTTGGAGTTTTACCACCTTGATACGTGCATTTCTTGGATACTGGATTATCTTTTATAATGTATACCAGTGCAATAGGCAAACATGACAGTGTCACTCCAAAGAGAACACAATTTCATTTGTACATTGCACTGGCATAATTGTTTGTAAATGTATACAGGATGTGCAATTGTATTCTTTGTCAAAATATTTCAGGTTTCTTGTAGTATGCTTGCATGCCTGGGTTCACCCCCAATGTACTCCAGGAAGCAAACGTCAGGTAAGTATATCATTTGATCTGTATTTATTCTCTCAGTTTGGCTGCTATAATCTTTAAGTTGAATTAATGTGAAATTATGTTACAAGATGTGAATGAAAATGCCATGTTGTTACTGCGGGCAACTTAATGCAGCTCAAAGTATACAACACTCATCATGGAAGTCCCCAAGATTTTTTCTAGAGGAGGGGGTTTAATGTTACCAACTAGCTACTTTCTTACCACATTCTCCATTGCTATTTTTCATGGCTCTCGAGCAGATTTGGAGCAAACGAACACTGATGGGTCTATTAACCAAAATTCGACTTTGGAGGTCGACTTTCATTTTGAGACTAAGACAAATTCGACACCACAATGTCGAAAAAACAGGTTAGAATCTTCTCCATTGAAAGTAATGGGAGGCAAAATGATCAAAGCTATTTTTGAGACTAAGACAAACTCGGGTGCCAAATTTGACTTACTCTCAAAATGAAAGTTGAATTTATAAATACACGGAGGCTCATATTATGCATAACTCTTTCCTTTATTCCCTCAGAGGCAAAGAATAAAATTATCATAATTTTTTTTAAACCAATCAAAATCCATGGACCATAACACCCTTCACCATCTCCTATAAAGTCTCACTCCAGGAAATGATCCTCCTCTATCTTTGCTGCTCCCTCAGATAAGTACCTTTTCAATTTTATATTTGTACTGGGTATTATCTTGTATTTTGGTAGTCCTTAACCTTTATTCATAGGTTAAGGACCAGTTTTTCATTGTATAAAGTGTTATAAGTTTTATTTGTTACATTGGTGAGTCTGGGATTGCTAGTTTATCCGTTTATTGTTCCCAGACTTTCCTCCGTTTTGTCTGGCCTTTCTGGCCACCTCCTATTTTACTTTCAATTTGTCTAGTTCGTTTTTACTCCTGCATTCGTTTTTTAGTTTTTCGTGTTACCAGCACTTGTACTCGATCCCTTATTGTTCTTCGGTTTATATCTCCGTTTGTTCTCCGAATGGTGTGAGATTTCGGCCTCGCGCATGCGCAGTTCATACGCGGTGGCCATTTTTCGGAGTCCTTTTCAGTTTTACATAGGGATTCAGCGCGGACACCATTTTGGTGTAGCCTAAACGGGGTTTCACCGCGTTTTTAGTCGCGGCCGCCATTTTAAGCTACAGTACATGTAGAAATCGGCAGGAGACAGTCACTATTTGCTGCAGCTACTGTGAGATTGATATTTTCATACCTTTTCTGTCTTATATTGTTGTTATCAATATGCAGCCTGATAGGGATCTGGGTAGAGATGTCCCTCAATAGGGCCAGAATAACCCTGACTATCTTGGTGGTTACATCCCAGATGCCCCTAATTCCCAAGAGTTCCAATCACTTTTGCATGCTACCATGAAACGCTCAGTTAACAGAGCGGAATCAGCTATGGGTGCAGTGTCTTCTAATCTGGCTACCACCATTACTTCAGCCCTAATGGCTGCACAGACACCTGCAACTTCCATCCCCGTGGCTGAGAACCCTGTTGGTTCTGGTAGTGGCCGTAAGGCCCTTAAGAAAGCTAAGCACACCTCAAATACTCCTGCGGACATGATTCAGCATGTCAAAGAGGGCGCGTTACTGCGCAAGAGAGCCTTCCACCAGGCAAAATCGGTGAGGTCTTGGAAAAAGGCTAAAGACTTAATTGACAAGGACTCCGAGTCCAACTCTGAGGAGGGTGCTTATGACTCGGCTGAGTCTGAGACAGATGTGCTGGGTTGGACGATATGTCACCCGGAGAGTCTGACACTGGGTATCCAGCTGAGATGGAGATTAACCACTCTGAGGGGCTGCATACTAGACCCGAGTGGTACCCCTCTATTTGACCCCGAGAGCCTGCAACACCCCAGATCATCTGAGTGGTCACCCTCGGTGCATGTAGCTGATTATATTCCGTCCAGAGTGCGCAAGGGTCTGGATAAACAGACCAGGGAGAAACTGAGGGCGGAATGCCCCAGACCTAACGTCCCTGATGCTGTGTGCAAAACGCCAGAAGTGGACCCCAAAGTGGCCCAATTTCTGTCTAAGACAGGATGGAAGTACAGAAAGGGTCTGGACTATTCACTAAGGAAATGCCAGGACAGGATCCTGGACACTATGGGGCGTTTGGCCAAAATATTTGAGCCGACTGAAACAGCCTTGGAGGAGGGTACGGCTATCGACCCCAACATATTAAGGGGCTGGGCGCAACGGGCCATATGCTTTATTGGGAATGCCAATACGGCAGTGGCATCAGAGCGCAGGAAGGCCATCCTCCTTAAGATAGAGCCTAAGCTCAATGACATGGCCCATACAGAGCCATGCCCTAAAGCTAACTGTCTCCTGTTCGGGGACACCTTTGTTAAGGACTTAGGGTCCTTCCTTCCAGGGGTTTACAGCCTTGGACAAGGCTCAGTCCAGTATGAGGAAGGTTTTCCAACCGAAGGTTTTCGCTGGGGCTGGCAGACACAGAGGCCGTCTGGCCGGCCGTTTTTTCAGGGGTCCCGCTAGAGGATCCAGAGGCCTCCAACAATTTACTCCGCAACAGCAGGGATTCCAACAGCCTAGAGCTGCAGCGCCCACTTTCTTCCCTCAAAGAGGAAGAGGATGGCAGTCTCGCAGATTCAGGGGTGCTTTCCAACAACAACGTCCTTATGGTAAGTCCATTGTCTATTTTACCCGATTGCATCATGGAGGTAGGAGGAAGGTTACACATGTTTATACACAATTGAGACCCGTGGGTGTTACAAACAGTGCAGGTGTATCACATAGACTTCATATCAGAGGGTAACCCCATCAGTTAGACCCTTTTCAAAACAAGACACGCAGCTGATAGACATAGAGGTCCTGAACCTACAGCGCAAGGGGGCCATAGTCCCAAAGAAAGGCGGGTGTTCTCGACCAGTCATCAACCTACCATTAAACACCCATTAAACGATTTTGTGTTATACCAACACTTCAAGATGTATCCATTGTTTAAGGGATCTGTTAATTTTAGGGGATTGAATGGTCAAACTCGACCTCCAAGATGCATATCTCACTGTCCCGGTGTCGCCGGACCATCATAAATTTCTCCAATTCCTCTGGAGGGATCAGATATGGAAATTCTCATGCCTCCCGTTCGGTCTGTCTTCCGCCCCCTGGTGCTTCACCAAGCTCCTGAGGCCGGTAGTCGGTTTCTTGCTTCGGAAAGGGGTGAGATTATCTATCTGGACGACATCCTAATCTTGACCCAGGGCAAGGAGGCATTACAACTACACTTGACACTAACGGTAGATCTTCTGCAATCTCTAGGTTTTCGTATCAATTGGGAGAAGTCAGTAAGGAAACCCGCACAAACCATGGAGTTCCTGGGGTTTTCCATAGACGCTATCCACGGTTTCCTTGTACTTCCCTCAGAGAAGATAAAACTCATAAAGAAGGAGATCAAACGCACGTTGCGGAAACACGTTATCTCTGTCAGGCATTTAGCTTGTGTGATAGGTCTTCTGTTGGCTTCCATACAAGCAATTTTTCCAGGTCCCCTTCATTATCGGGCATTACAACGCCTCAAGACAAGGGCTCTACATCAGAATTGGTCTTACCATCAGATGATCCCATTGGACTTCGAAGCAGTGGAGGAGTTAATGTGGTGGCTACAACACATGGAAGCATGGAATGGCAGAGCAATTTTCAGTCACACTCCGGATGTGGTGATTTGGTCAGACGCCAGCCTTCACAGTTGGGGGGCTATCTGCGAAGCATCTTTTACAGGACGCTGGGCTTCTTTGGAACAAAGTCTTCACATCAACTGCCTGGAATTGCTGGCAGGTACCTTTGCGGTCAGGAGTTTAGCGCAAAATTTCCCAGGATGCTCCGTGCTGCTGTGCATGGACAACGTTTCAGCAGTGAGATACATCAACCATCTGGGCGGCACAAGGTCAACGGCACTATCGGATCTAGCTAAATATTTTTGGCAGTTTTGTCTGGAGCACAACATCTCGGTGCAAGCCACTCACATTCCGGGATTGGCGAACGTCGGGGCGGACTGGAGTTCACGATACCTCAAGGATGCGGGAGATTGACATCTAGATCCCTGGATATTCTATCACCTAGAGAGGCTTTGGGGCCCGATGGAGATGGATCTCTTTGCGTCGCGACTCAACAGGCAACTACAGAGGTTCTTCAGTTGGAGACCAGATCCGGAAGCAGTAGCGACAGACGCTTTTTTACATCAATGGTAGAGGAACCGGCGTTATGCTTTCCCTCCCTTTTGTCTCATCGCTAGGACAACAGTGCATCTACGGAGGTGCGGAACGTCAATAGTTCTGACCACCCCATGGTGGGATACTCAACCACGGTTCCCGTCATTGCTTGAGATGAGCATGGATTGGCCTCGTGTACTTCCGACACTACCGAACATGCTCACAGATCCGTAGGGGAATGTACATCCTCTCATTCAAGCAGGGACGCTATCACTAGTAGCATGGTATATTTCAGGGGACCCTGGTTTATCCAAGGAGTTTCTCAGACGACTAGAACTCTCTTGGCAGGAGCCTGGGCCCCTGGAACTTGAAGAGCATACCAGAATGCCTGGAAGTCATGGGCTTATTGGTGCGTGGAACACGATAGGAATCCCGTTTCGGCATCTATTACAGACATCATGAATTTCTTGACCGTTCAATTTGAGAAAGGATTGGCATATAGGTCCATTAATGTTTTCAGGTCAGCGATTTCTGCATGTCACTCAGGTTTTCATTCTGTTCCTGCGGGCCAACATATTCTTATTTGTCGCCTCCTCAAGGGTATGAGACTGTCTCGTCCACCTCTACCCAAGTATTCGGGGGTGTGGGATGTCAATGTTCCATTAAGATTTGTAAAGGATTGGCATGTTAATAAAGATTTGTCTTTAAAACAACTTTCAGCAAAATTAGTCTTATTATGTTGCCTAATTTCTTGTAAAAGAGTATCTGATGTCAGGGCATTGGATGTGTCGGGTCGTTCATTCTCCCCTGATGGGGTAATATTTGACATTTCCAGATGCACAAAAACAGCCATTAAATCTGTGTTTTATTCTGCTTTTCCAGCAGAACCACAACTTTGTCCTGTTTTATGTCTTAAGGAATACGAGCGTAGAACAGCTCCATGGCATACGTCTGTTCGTCAAGATTTATTTGTAGCGCTGCATAAGCCACACACTCCAGTCTCAACTGTTTCTTTAGCTAGGTGGGTCAGATGGATTCTTGCTGAATCAGGTATAGATACTAACATATTTGGCCCACATTCAGCTAGAGGGGCGATGGCCTCTAGGGCTTTCTCATTATGCTGTAGATTGGAGGATATCATGAAAGCGGCAGACTGGTCTAGAGAATCTACGTTTAGAGAATTTTATTTTCATCCTATTTCTCATATTGCATCTACTGTTATTAGTGAGCTTTAAACTTGCATAATATGAGCCTCCGTGTATTTATAAATTATAAGATTTTGCTAAGTCATGACGTAAAGTCATGATTTATAAATACACTGAGGCGAGTATTATACCCACCCGGTATTATGATTACCATACCCTAGTCATGAGTTTAGCTTTAATTTGCAGTAGTGACGGAATTATGGTCAAATTATTTGTCTTATGAAAACTATGAGTATTTGTTTTCTCTCTGTTCCAGCCTGCTGGACCAAAAGGATGTTCGCAACCATCCAGCTTAAAGAATCGTTTGGCATTTTGGATTGGCTTGCGGTTTCCAGTTGAGAAGTTTTCAGTTTGTACGTTTACATCAAATAAAGAGGAGGATCATTTCCTGGAGTGAGACTTTATAGGAGATGGAGAAGGGTGTAATGGTCCATGGATTTTGATTGGTTTAAAAAAATGTTGTGTTAATGTTATTCTTTGCTGCTGAGGGAATAAAGGAAAGAGTTATTCATAATACCCGCCTCCGTGTATTTATAAATCATGACTCCTCCAGACTTGCATGTGTCAAAGTGTCAGATGTCATATAATACCCAGTGCGGTGAGAAGGAAGTCTGGGCCCCTGCACTAAACACATACTCTGCCCCCTTGTGCTGGACTGGTTTTCGAAGATCTCTGAAAGCAGCCCAGTATGGAAAAAATAATAAAATGGGGTCACAAATTTACTAGGGAAAGATACTGCTGCAGACGCCTATAATGTATACATATTGTTTTTTTTTCTTCTGCACAGCACTGATGTTATAAAACTCCCCTTACAAATAAAAGCACTTTAATACCTGAGAACTCTGGTCATAAAAACTAATGTATCTAATTTTTTGCTCTTTGCATATTTTTAATTCATAGCTGAAGAGCTCAATAAAAAGACAATATACAAAGTATAAAAAAAATAAATTAATTACGCAAGGGATGTGATACATTATCTGCTCATACCGATAATTTATAAGCTTTGTTTTATTTTATTTTTCAAAGGCCATGTGGAAATGTCTTTGGACTGCTGATTCTCTGTATATTATTTTCTATATGCTGTAGATCAAGTTAATTACCCTACAAATTATAAAAATGAATGTACCTGTGGCACTAGTAACATTATCCTGCATTTGGCAATATTTATTTCATTTGCTGATTCATATTTTGGTGTTTCTCAGTTTTTAACATTATCTTATTGTTCATGTATGTAAAAACAAGTGCATTGTATATTTTTGAGCAATATTAAATCAATGCAATTATTTTTGAATAATGTTTTATATGTATTTGAATTAGGCTGATACATAACGAAACCCAATACATCACATTAATTATATTGTTAAACATTCTATTAACATACATGTTTTTTCACTATTCCATTCTTCTAAAGAAATATTGGTGGTCTGAAAATATGTATTATTTACTAGCAAGTTCAATATCTAAATAGGGGGTTAATGTGCTTTAGAGCACATGGATGGATGCTACTACATTAAAACAAATGCTTTCTAATGAGGGGATATTTGATACATCATTAATTCAACTCCCTAGTGCTGATATTCAATGTTCCAGGGGACACCCTGAAGGTAATATGTGTCAGCCCCCTTTGGCCTGTACCTCTCACAGCCGGGGTCGTCTTCTCCAACCCCCCAGCTGACATGTTTAAAATAATAATAGGTTGGAACCGCGGACTCCAACCAAGACTCACCCGTTCATGTCCTGCACAGGGGGGCAGCCGTTTGCTCCTGTGAGAGGGGAAGAGACCCTTCCCCTACAATCAGGTTGCCACCAATGACGTTCAGGCAAAGAGGCAGATGGTTAAGTGCTATGTAAGCTCATCCAATCCAAAGAGGGTCTTTTCCATCAGAGGGAAGAAGTATGAAGTGTGCGTCATATGTGGAGAAGTGGTCGAGTGACGTCACATGCCGGTTGAAGGAATGAGGCAGTCCCTACACGAGATACCGGAGTGCGCCCAGCTTACCGAACGGAGGAACCTTTCCTTTGTATTCCAGACCCGGCTGTATGACTACCTATCAAGTAAGCGGCACTTTTTGGGGCCAATAATAGATAACCGTTGTGGCAATATTACACGATTTGTGGCTCTCTCTCTATCCTATTTCTCAGAGTTTTTTATTTGAAGAAAAAAAATCTCCATTTGGGTTTGAAGGATACCCACAAAAGTCCCCACATACAATCCATACCAGAGCATCTTAGAGACTCTCGCACATGTGAGTTGGCTGACACAGGGGTAACCCTTTTACAAGTGTTTTAGTGGAGTAGTTACCAATTTGCTTTTTTGCACTGATCTCAAATGAGAGCATGGTCTAGTGAGCGTAACATTTTTTCACTTAGATTATTTTACGGAACAGTAACCTGAATTTACGGAACAGTCACCGCAAACATGGGATTGGCTGACCCAGGAAAAAGTGCTTAAGAAATTAAACTCTGTTAAGATAGACAAGGCCCCAGGACCAGATGGTATATACCCAAGGGTACTAAGAGAGTTAAGCATAATTCTGGCCAGATTTTTTTTATTTTGGATTTCTAGGGATTCTTTCAGTTCATGTTTAGTGCCAACAGACTGGCGAAAAGCAGATGTCATTCCAATATTTAAAAAGGATCAAAATCTCAGCCGGGTAATTATAGGCCAGTGAGCTTGACATCTGTAGTGAGGAAATTACTTGAAGGATTTCTAAAGGTATACACGCAATACATCTTGTATCAGAATATAATTAGTAAAAGTCAGCATGGTTTTGTGAAAGACTAGTCTTGTCAAACAAACTTAATAACATTCTATGAATAAGTCAGTAAAAATATAGATCTAGGTGTGGCAGTTGATGTGATCTATTTAGCATTCAATACATTTCAACACAAAAGGTTACTCTGCAAATTGAGAGAAATAGGCTTGGAGCAAATGTATGTAGTTGGATTGAAAATTGGTTAAAAGATAGAATGCAGAGGGTTTTTGTAAATGGAAAATCTTCAAACTGGTACCAAGGTATTAAGCGGAGTACCTCAGCGGTCTGTTTTAGGTCCTCTTCTGTTTAATTTGTTTATTAATGATCTCCCAAATTTTGTTGAGAGCCATGTCTCAGTGTTTGCTAATGGCACAAAATTAGGTAATACAGACAAACCTTAAAGCTGTTTCTTTACAGAAAGATTTGGAAAGACTGTGTAATTAAGTGGCAAATGAGGTTCAATAAATACAAATGTAAAATACATTTATAGGAAAAATAATAACAAAGCAACATATACTTTAAATGGTATCTCCCTGGGGAAAAACTACTAATGAAAATGATTTAGGAATAATTGTAGATAACAGATGCTAGTGAGCAGCTGCAAGGGCCAATAAGATATTGCCATATATCAAATGAGGCATGGATTCACGGGAGGAGGCTATCATTTTGCCTCTTTACACGTCAATGGTAAGACCTCATTTTGAATATGCAGTACAATTCTGGGAACCGGTCCTTAAAAAAGGATTTTATGGAACTAGAAAAAGTGCAAAGGAGGGCTAAACAATTAATAAGGGGATTGGAGGATCTTAGTTATGAAGACAGACTTAAAAAGTTGTATTTATCTATGTTAGAAAAAAGGTGCCTCAGAAAGTCTATGATAACATTATGTAAATATGTGCACTGCCAATATAAAGAGCTCTCCAGTGATCTGTTCACAAAGAACAAAAGGTCAGCCTCTGAGACTGGAAGAGCACATATTTCATAGACAGCAAACGAAGGGATTCTTTACAGTAAGGACAATAAAGTTCTGGAACTCACTGCATAGAGAGGTGGTGCTATCAATTTTCAACAGATGCATTACATTTTTTTACAAAAGCAGGACATACAGGGATATTATTAATAGAATAAGCATTAATAATTACAGCTTCTTGATCCAAAGAGAAATTGGATTGCCCTTTGGAGCCAAGAAGGATTTTTTCCCCCTAGAAGGCAACATTCGAAATAGCTTCTTTAGGGGGGTTTGCTTTCTTTTGGATCAAAAGCAGGAATGATAGGTAGAAGGGTTGAACTTGATGGACTTAACTATGTTACGATGTAAGTGATACAGAAATACACATGTTTTTTCTCTCTCTGTTTTATTCATATGTCACCATTTGAGTCAATGTGATTTATCCACATTGACTGCACATAAGTCTTTATATTTATTTAGACTCTTCACAATTATTATTTTTTTGCGCAACACCTATTATAATTTTTTTGGAAGAAGTGAAGGCCTGCAGCACTATAAAAGCCCAGCAAACTGTTTCCACAGTGCTCAGATTCCAGTTTTCAGATATACTTTGCTTGTTGTGCTACAGTGTCTTTATTGACTTTATATGGTATTTGACTACTGACTTGTCTTGTGGATCAGCCCTTTTGTCTCTAGCCTTGATTCATGCTTGGAATACCTATGTTTGATTGATTGCCACCTGCCTTGACCTTTTGGACTGTCCTTCAGTATATTTGCTCATAAATTCTTTTTTGCACTCTCATGCTTCCACCTCTAGCTAGGGGATACTACACCCACAGACCACCTGCTAGTGGTACCTGGCAAGAGACAGCATCAGTGCTTCTACTCTCCTACACCAATCCTGACAATATGAAAGAAAACATACTTTAAAATGAATCACACTACACATGTTGAGAAACTTCAAAATATGGGAAGTGGAAAAGGTGGAATTTATACTTTATCAAAGATTGGAAATTCAGCATAGACAATATAGCTCCTATTAGAATTTGTTGTCCAGTCGTAGATGTGAAACAGAAATGTTCCTATCTGCATGTAGTTAGCCAAATACTCTCAGTAGAAGAGTTAAGCTCCTATCAACATATGGTTAATCAGTCACTGATAATAAATCCATTGCAGCTTTTTTTGGATGATCTACCACTATATGGTTTGACTCTGCATCTTTACAATACTTAGCTTCATCAATCAAGGAAATCAGGTCTATAGGCAGTGAAGTGAAATATCATTTCCAGGTTCCTAGTTTTTCCGAATTACTGGAAACAACATTATTATAATACACCCCTATTAAGCAATTTTGGGACATGAATACATCAAAACCACAAACACAGTAGTTTGTTTAATAGCAAGTTTAATAATAATACCCAAAGGGATGTCAAAATGTTGAGTAGATACTATTAAAGGCTCAGAAACATGGTTTAATTTCTGTATAGATGTTGTAAAACATTAATCAACTTCAAAGGCTACAAAAAACTAAATTGTTTAAATGCACCACTTGCCTCTCCGGAATCTCATGGTGGAAATAGTGGTAGAGAAAGAGATATATATTTAGGTAACCCTTTACATCGTGCCCAACATCACTCATTTGGCTACTAGTCTATTCATTCACATACCAGCTTTCATATCACATTCAGCACTGAGACCCATGCTAAACAAATCAACTTGACCTTTAGCTAAGAACTGATATTTCTTAAAGGGACACTTCCATCAAAAAATGAAAAGTTTTTTTTCTATTTTCTATTGTTGATTTCAGATATGTCTTTTGTTTTTGTTATGTGACTGTATTTATTAAAATATGTTACTAAACAAGTGTGACTGGGCGCGCCATTTTATGAAATATAGTGTTTTAGGGTGCCTCTCCATATGACTTTACAGCACAAATTTCTTACGTTGGGGCCAGGGACACAGAATGCAGATCTGAATTCTGATCACAGACTTGCATTGAATTGGAGGTTAATGTAACTAGTACATCACAACTGGGCAGAGTTGTGATCCTGTTTGATCAGGTCAATCTCCTCCCTTTGTGTTGGAAGGCAGTAAAAAAAAGTTGTACAAAGCCACCTAGTCCTGCCCACTATGATACACAGGAGTCAGTAAGAGAGCAGGGGAGTATCTTATGACATCATCATGCAGGCTTTGGCAACAGTTGTAAAGTGAGACTGGCCGGAAGATTTTGGACGATGTTGCATCACGGGAAATACTCACAAAATGGAGCCACGAGGTAAACACCTAATTTTATTTTTTACTTCTATATGCAATTAATGTTAACTTATGTAGGTGGTAGTGTCCCTTTAAACTTCTGAAAGTCTCCAGTTTTTTTAGTCTCCATATTCTTGTAAGTCAGCTTCCTAATGGGATGTGAATCCTCCTTCTTTAAGCGTGGCTGCAAGCTTCTGATATCATCTCAGCATCCCATTGGTATGTTTTATTTCCTTTCAATTGTTTCTGGCTTGATGTTACTCCATTACAACTGCTTTCCATTCTGTTGATAGCTCCTGAGACAGATATCTCATGTTCATTGGGGTACAAAAGATGAGTCAGATCCAAATCAAGTAGAAAAAAAACCAATAATAGTAAACAAATCTTGACACTTTATTTAGACTTACCGATGAACTGATAGGGAACTCATAATGCTGACCTGGAGACATAAATGTTTATATTTCTCTTCATTCATGAAAATATGATAACTGAAAGTTTTCTCTCCATTTCATTGTTGTGCTACACAGCCTAATTGCTTGGGTCCAGCTTGTAAACTACGAGCCACAAGTTATTTAACATGACATATGGCTACAGTTTTAACTTACCTTTCACTTCTGGTGACAGTCGTATTGAAATATAATCACTAAATATATATTATTTACAGGTGGATAGAAACTACCATCACATAATCCACTATATCAAAACAATACCTTATGGTACGACAACATAGCAAGACTGGTTTTATTAATAAGAATCAGATCATCTGTATTGGTTCAGCCTTTTCAAGTTGTGCTGTATAATATGTTCTTACTGTGGAGTAGTTTGTTGTAGAGTGATCAAATAAATAGCACATGGGTAAAGCTATTGTGCAGGCAAGCTGGACATATATATACAATTTTTCTGGGCCCCAGCATTTGTGGAGGAAAACCCACCACCAAGTACAAGCCATAAGACTTACAAAAAAGACAAACAAAAACTTTATTGGTTGATCGTGTAAAATACACAATCCACCAATAAAATATAACAAAAACAGGACCAGCTCAAGGATAACTAGAATCCTAAGTGATTTGATGTTGGCTTCATTCCCTCCTTCACTCCTCTCCCTCTGAACTTTCCTTCTCTGTGCCTCAGTATTTACCCCACTTCAGTTTTTTTCCCATAACCTATGGCATTTCAGAAGTTATAAACTACATTTAAAGCAAAGGCAAGTTAAAGTAGCATTATCATTAGATGTAGTTTTTATACCATGATAAGAGAAAAAGCATAAACCAATTAGAGAGCAGTCAGAATCAAAGTCAGCTTGGCAATAGTAATACAAAAATTTGTTTAGTCCAAAATGAATTTTGTCCATTGCTGCATCCGTTTTTGGGTGAAAATGAGTTGAAATTAAGTCTATTAGTTACATATACACTAAAGTCGAAATTAATGGGGGAATTGAGTCGAAATTGAATCTATTAGTTACATATACAACTAAAGTCAAAAGTTGAAATTTAATATTTTAACCTAAAATTTGACTTTGGAGGTTGACCTTCATTATTAGACCAAGTCAAATTCGGCACTTGAGTTTGAAATAGGAACAAAACAGGCTTAAATCTTTTGCATGTAAACTAATGGAAGGAAAAATGATTGAAGCTATTTTGGAGACTAAGTCAAACTTGACTTAGTCTCAAAACTAACCTGAAAAGGTCAAAGATAATATGGGCTCTCTGATTCTCAGGAATAATCTATATTTCTCGGTGGGGGTAAATTCCGACAGGCATCTGGAAGAATCCATTTGATTCAGACACAGAACACACACACCAGGGTCCTTCACAAAGTGTCTCTCTCTTTATTGTTTACAAAACAAGTATATATATATATATACTCATGCTCATATACGTGTTGTTATATAGTCATACACAGGACAATCATTAGTTAGTATTGTGTGCAGCAAATTTTAAGTAGATGCGTGCGCATTGTTATTGAGAATGAGCCTTTTGCAATTTGTGTATCTGTGATCTTAATTTCTAATTCTTCTACCTGTTTCCTGAGGGAGACTATTTCTTCATCTGTGTTTTTCTTTTCGAATTCTAGGTTTTCTATTGTTTTTCTTTTACTCTTATCCCAGTCTTTTTATATCCTCTTTAATATCTATGGAATGTTTCTTTAATTCCTCTTTTATTAGAGTTAATTGCGTTTCTAAACCTTGTTGCAGCTGTTCTTGGATCATTTTTTGTATTTCACTGAGAGCTGGGCCGTCTGAGTATCTCCTTGATTGTTCTAACTTGCCCTAGTCTTGCCCTTCCTTTTGTTTCTTTTGTGGTTGTGGGGAGAATAATAAAGCTATTTTTTTTTTTCTTTCTTTGAATCTCCCTGCTTTCCTTTCCCTTTTGGGATTATGTTTTCCCTCTGTGGTTTTTTTGTTGCCATCTTTGTTCTCTGTTTTAATTCCGGCATCACACAGAAACACTCCCTGATGTTAATACAGTCTCCCCAATACTGTTAGGTTTATCTGTAACTCCTCTCGTGGACGACTCCTCCAGACTAGGGAATGTCGTGACCCTTCCTTATGGTAGTTTGTCTTTAGAGTCTAGCTTTTCCTTTCTCCCTTTTTCGATTATTTAGGACCCTCTTTCTGTATATACAGTTCCAGGCAAAAAAAAAAAAAAAAATTAGGCACCCACATGCACACCTTTACTTCTCCTCTGCTTTTCTTCCTTTCTCTGCGAGTCCCTAATACTTAGTCTTACTCGCTGGAATTTTGACTTTCTGCACTTAGGTCTGCCTGACTACTCAGCTTCATCTACTGCACAACACCAAAGTTCAAGCAAATATTGTTTTATTACTATCACTCACAGTTCGCAGTCTTCTTGCTGTAGGACCCGTCAGGGCTACTTTCAGTGCTTCTGTACTTCCGGTCCTATTGTTGTACAACGCTTTAAGCAGAGTTCTGCTTTGTTCTTTTATCATATATCTCCTAAGCAGATCCGTTTCAGCTTCAACTGATGCGGAGGGGTGTGCGTGTGTTTCTTTGCCTCAAAAAATAAGCTCCTCCGGTTCCACTAGTTAGTGCTCCGAATGTCTCCCTTTTCTTGTTTTTCCCCGCCGCTGGGTACTGCTCCGACTCTCGTCTCACCCTTCAGATTGCTCCTGCCCTTTGGCGTGTAACGTCACTTCTTTGTCGAGTATATTCAAGTTTCTAACATTTCACTCCACCATTTTTTTCTGGCAGGAATGAACTCTATAGAGGAAAGAGTGTTGAGGTTTACCAAATAGGTATATCTGTGCACTTGTGACACTGGCTGTCTGCCCTCTTCCTGATCTCAATTGGGAGAGATCATGGTGGGTCGGATATTATGTAGGAGGGCCAAGGTTCCCTCTGACTCCTCCCAGCAACGCCACTGGTGGGATAATGAATAGGGTTTTGGAAAGTACAAAGGATGCTAGTTCAGTCTGTCTTCATGGACAAGAACAAAATGGTTAGTTACATGTTTTTCTTAACATGAAGTCCTACTTGTATTCTGGCATGTTAGTACTTACATTCTGCTTAGTTAATGTTAAATATATTTATGATATTGAAAAGTTACAATGGATTTTACACTATTTGGAGATGGTAAATATGTGCAATGAGCACTAAAATGTGTGATTTACTGGTGAGGTCAAAATGGAAGCAAATAAACGTTGTGAGTGATATACGTTTTATGGATATCTGACCAGCTTCTCAATGCATTGATTTGTAATGCGTATGAATCCATGTGACAATAGGATATTCTGCAATTTATCTATAGCAGACACAAAGGGTTGCAAATGGTTTTTAACATTTACTGATTATTAGTGAACAAAGATAAAATGTGGATGACAAATTCAGCTGTTATTCACATATTTCAGCACTTTCAGATCCATTCTCTGCTCTCTGACACATCAAATGTTGTCCAACACCAGAAGTGATAGTGTGCCACATATACACTGAATAGACCAAAGTATTATGGCAACTGAAAATTATGACATTACATTTTAAATACATAGACATAAATATGTAGTTGGTCCCCCCTTTGATGCTATAACAGCTTCCACTATTCTGGGAAGGCTTTCCACAAGGAGTTGCAGTCTTTTAACTCATTCATCTAGTAGAGTATTTGTGAGGTCAGGCAATGGCAAAGGTGTTCGATGGGGTTGAGGTCAGGGCTCTAAGCAGGCCAGTTAAGTTCTTCCACACCAAACTTATCCAACCATGTATTTATGGATCGTGTTTTGTGCACTGGGTTTCACAACCTGTGATAGCAGACCAAGGAGGAGCCTCATTGCAGGGTATGATGCATACTTTGGACAGGATAGAAACACAGACAGGCAGTTGAGACCCCCACAGAGACTGGCAACTGAGGAGTTGAGACTGGCAACTGAGGACAGGACTGGAAGCTAAGACAGGACCTGCATCTGAGACAGGACCGGAAGTCCGTGTAACAGGACAGGAAACAGTACAGTGCTATTTCACCTGAATGGTGGTATACCCCATGGTTGAGTGTCAGGAAAATGACCACCCAGGACTTTGACACTGACTGAGACCGCACACTTGAGCAGGACAAATACACAAGCTGAAGAAGCAATAGAGGGAACCGCAAAAGTCATTAATTCATGCGTAACCAGTGTGAATGTTATAATTCCACAACCTCCTGCTTTAAAAAAAAAAATTTAACGCATGAGAAATGAGTTACAGCCAGCACCTCCAGACCAAGTCTGTGTTGAAGACCTTGTACTACCCGACGCTTATAAAAACTACTCACCAACACCAGGAGTGCAAGAGTCATTCTTGCTTGGGGTTATTGGAGAAAGTTCCAGGAGGATTCTTCTATTTGGGAGAGAAAGCTAGCTGCGAATTCTGCAAACATCTGAAATCTGGTACGTGGATGGCACATTTGCTATAGCCCCAAAACTCTTTGCCAGGTATATGTGGTAATGGCAAAAAAGTAACGGGGGCGTTCATCCAGTGCTATATACCCTTCAGATAAACAGTATGCCACATACAAACGGTTGTTTGATTATATGAATCAATATTAAAACTTTGATGCCGAATGTACATCCAGGGTCCATCAACTGTGACTATGAAATTGGTATGTTTAAGGCTTCGTATCGTGCAGAAATCCACAGGCTGCACGCGAGCAGGATCCAGATCCCCTACTGCTATGCGGTGGAACCGGATCCCAGTCTTATAGTCAGACCACTATTTGAAGTCTGATAAGACGAAGCTCGAATGTAAGACATTTTTCAGAGCACTTGTCTTATATTCAAGCAAATAGGGTAATATGAAATACAGTTTCTATCATGCTCAGCTAAACATTTGACTGGCTGAGCATAATGGGAATATCCAATCAGTATATCAACGAGGAGCCTAAAGCTCAATCTCGTAGGGTCATACAACGTTGAGTAGATCTGCCCCTTTTGTATCTCCTCCCTCACCTATGACGTATTTTTTGGAGGAAAAACTGGCAATCTTAATAATACACTTACCGTTGACCATGGAGTATTTAGCAGGAATTACATTTCCTAAACGGACTGATTGCAAAGGTGGCATTATATCACAGTACCATGCTCGAGCTCTTCAGAATGACCCATTTTTTTCACAAATGTTTGTAGATGCAGACTGCATGGCTAGGTGCTTAATTTTATAAACCTGTTGCAATGTATCTTACTGAAACACCTGAAATCAATAATGTGTGTCCCAATACTTTTGTCCATATAGTGTACATAGTTATTCACTTTTTGCTTGGGTAATAACAGGTAATGATTCCATCTGTAAAAATATGGACCAATTAAATAAAATATATAAGAGTAAACATTAGCATAATAAAAGCTGAGAAATAGTAATTCAACTTTTCAGGATTTTCCGAGGTTTAATTTAATGGCAAGAAACATCAGGAGTCTAAACAGACTTGTGCAAATGCATTTTAAAGCATAAATAGAAAGCTCTGATGTTTAAGGAAAAGAGGTAAAAAGAAATGGTTAGTTTTATCATTCTGTCTCTGAATGAGAGTAATGGGTGATCAAATTGAACTGGAAAATAAAATATGTTTTTGTAGATGTGTAGTGGCACCTCAATTATCTGGCAAACTCTCTGGGGTATATTCACAAAAATTCAAGATTGGAGGTTCAGATTGGCACTAATCGTGACCTCCAAACTCGAACAATCCTGCCGCTCCCCTTGGGGTGCAAAATGGTATTCACAAACTATTTTGCAAAGATTGAGATGAGATGGAGCCTGCTAAGATGAATGGGAACTGTTGATGGCTTGACAAAGACCTGGCAGGCTTGGCATACGTAACGGAGTGCAGTGTGATTATTTTTTCTGCAACCAAGTTTTAAACCAAGGATAACGACATAACCGGAGGACACGGACACAGTGATTAAGTAGGCAATGGATCGAGCATTAAGAGGTGCACTTAGCGTCAGTAGCAGTGACGGAAGTAGGTCCAGCCCACATTGTAATTTCATTTTTTGGTTGAGGAGATGCGCAGCTATTTCACTATATATAGATATAGGAACAAATTACAATTCTGCACAGGGTTTGGCCAGGGGTGATATTGGTGGTGACTCATCTGCTATAGCAAAAGTGCTATGATCTTCATTGTGATGAAAAGTGATGGTGCATCCTACAAAATAGTTATTGAATTATTATGATAATGCACTGGCGATTGTAGAAATTATTATGTGTTTTAATTGTGGCTGGTTCGGAACAGCATGGGAGGTCATACATGTTTTTAATGACACTCCAAAAATTGGTCACATTGGCTAGATTTCTATTCAGCCGATCAGAGAAATAAGTTGTCTTGGCAAGTTTGGTTTGATTCTTGCATCTATTGCGGATGTGTCGATAAGCGGTGTGATCTTGGTTGGAGCCAGTTTGATTACATTTTTACCAAAAAGCATCCCTGAAATGGAATAAGTCCAGGAGGTCAGAATGAGACCCAGGGCAGATGGGCACCCCTTACTCTCACTCTACGCAGCAAGGCATGTTTATCACAGATCTGTATGAACTCAGATTGAATATATTCAATTTCAGAGTCCAGATCGGGTATTATGTTTAGTGTGCTCCACAGACAGTTGCTCGGATGACTGAGGAAAGACTGGAAATCAAACTTTCATATACATCTTGTAACAATTACTCTAGGGGTCGATTTGATGGGCCTTAGTTTCCGCACACAGTACACCAAGCAATGACCACTGAACACATTGTGTAGGATGCCAGAATGCTGGATTCTTTGGGGACAAGATGAAAGGATCCAATCCAGACGTGTATGGTTAGATCTGTTCTTGATGTCAGTAAGAGACTGAGCAGGGGAATCTAGTGAGCGGTAGATCCCTACAAGAATTAATTGTATTGGTTTTGAGAAGGGGCTTAGTATTCTGCCGGCTGTAACTTCAAAAGTAGAGGGGATACTTGATAACGTAAGGTCTATGTAATTCAGTGACTCATGTATATATAAAACAATACCTCCCTCTCTCTTATTTCTGTATTTTCTAGAGCAGATATATCCCTGTATTTTGATTGCAGAGTCTGGGGTTCCACTAGTTTTTGGTTTGTACTCCTGACACCATGCTCTAAGTTCATCAATTTCGGGTATGTTGCAATGGACACATGAGAGACCCTTATTGAAAGTGAAGCTGACATTTTTAGGACAGGGGTGGGTTCAATGCCATTTGCCAAGGCAAGAAGAAGAATGAACACAAATTTAGAGAGCTGCTTCCCCTGAGCTTTCAAGGGAAACTGGATCTGAAAGTGCTGAAATATGTGAATAAACTATTTTAACAACTAGGAAGAGCCCATTTACAAAGCAGTCCATGGTGGATAACTATTTTGCAAGGCAGGGGTCTGTGTATTGAGATGAGTGGGAAAATGCCTTAGTAAAGTAAGGCATAATGAAAACATAATCATTTCCTTTGCTTGAATTATATTCATTATGGCAGTAAGGCAGGTTAGACACGTGAAGAAACATAGATTGGGAAGGTTAAAATAGTACATCCCCTAAGATACAAATTAAAGCTGCAGCTGAGTTTATTTTATGTTTAACATGGTGTTTGAATTGTAACAAGTGAGAGATCATGGTTTGATGTCGCACTAACAGACTATATTGTACAGATCATTTTCAATGTAGCCATAATTAGTCAGGTATCTAATTTCCAACAACTGAGTGTAGATGGAGGTAAATGCTCTGCACACAGGTGAGAAGATGTCAAGCGGTATGGTAAGGTTTATAAAAGAAAATGGACTTGGGGGTTGGTGGGTTGCGGGGAAAGTGATGGGGGTTATATTTTTTAATATTATTAAAAATTAAATAAGTCACCCAAATTATTTAATAAACAAATTATATCATCACCCAAGGTGCTGGGTGACAGAAATAAATATTAAATTAAATAAATAATAGAGGGGGTGATTACCAATAATGCCCCACATCTGTAAATTAAACCCCATTTGAGAATGGGCAGTGAAAATGCCTACCTCACAAGCACACAAAGGGTCCCCTGTAAATAAAATATTACCATAAATAAATGTCCACTGATGACACCCTTGCTCCTAAACTTCAGCCCAGGGAAACTGGCCATCTAAAAATAAACAAAAATCACTCTGTCTATACTAAAAAATCTGCGCCTGCAAAGAAAAACCCCAAAATGCACATTCCTATCTATAATGGATTGCTCTCAGAAGAGAGCAGATCAGAATGATATCTCAGCCAGGCAGGCCTGGGATTTCAAAATACCACAGGAGGCATCTGATTGGCTGATCAGCCACCTGTTGTCTTTTAAAATTCCAGCTCTCCCGGGCTGAGATGTAATTCTGGTCTACTCTACAGGTTAACACAGTGAAGGACAGGAGGCTGCTGCGGTTCCTGTGTCCATCGGCACACTGCTTCCCCCGCTCGTCGCCTAGCAACATACCTTACCAGGTAAGCTCCATCAAAAAGTAAGGTAGGTAAAAAAGAAACTTACAGAAAGCCTGTGAACAGTATTAAATGGAGCAGGTTATTTACCTGTTCGGGTATGTAATAAACACAGTAACCCTGCAATATCTATTTCTCCAATTATAAAGTAATAGGGAAATAAGTGTTGGGAAACTTATTAGTGATAGTCTCTAGCAATATTCTTTGCCAACCATAATATACCCTCAAGCCACTTGAATGCTTTCACTGAGGAAATTGTATATGAAACCCTTATTGGAGTCTTCCAGGAGTATTTGTTAAATGTGCATATTATTGTATGCCAGGTTTTCCTTGTCATTCGCCATACCTGTACCAACTGTTTATTCTGTCTTATTAAAATATAAAACTAATGACTTGCCACAGAAGGATGACGTAGAACGCCACACTGCACGCCTCTGGGGGAACTAAGCAGCATGAATAGAATAAGAGAAGGAACGAAGGAGAGCGTCTACCGGACCAACAGTTTTCACTAGGGCTGCATGAGCTCCAGAGAGTGACCAAGCGCTTAGCTACTGAGAAAAAAGAAAGAACGATGTCTGCACTCCCAATTCAAAAAATAACAAAATAGTGATTTATTGGCAGGTGATCAAAAACACAGAGGATTAAGGCAGCAAGGCATAGAGTGGAAATAAATCGCCTTACGCGTTTCGTGTGTACTCACGCTTAATCATAGGCTGATTAAACTTCCCTGTCTCTCTCTTTTCCTTTTGGCTTAGCTACTGAGACCTGCGTGGCAGTAGCAGTGATAAGTATATATTTTAATTATCCTTCCACAATGTGCTCGTTGTAGCTTGTGTGGATTCGGTCTGGGCTGCAGCTGCTGCTGTCTCCCTATATGGAATCAATTTTTAGTTTGTGCCATGTTGTCCATGGACTCCACACATCTTTATGCTGAACTAAATATGTGTATAATGAGTTCACACTTGTACAATGCTAAATGTTTTAGAAAAACATTAACTCAGCTAACTGCTAATTATATAAAATATTGTAAATCTGAGTTCTGGAAACTCAGCCTGCCGCCGATGTGAAGCTACACTGGAGGATAGAATTAAGAGGGGATTAAGTCCTAAGTGTTGTATGTGCTGTATGTGAATCAAGGAATCATACACTAACATAGTTAACTCAATCAACTTATGAATCATCAACCATTTTTGATCGCCCTGAGCTTGGGGAAAATGGCTAATTATTGTTTTTAACTTGGACTGCTGCTGATATATAACTGAAACGGAGGATAGAATTAAGAGGAGATTAAGTCCTAAGTGCTGTTTGTGCTGTATGCGAATCATTGGATCGTACACTGACCATTCTGAGCAGGATATAACTAGCGTTGATATTAAAATTCTAAAGTGCTGTACAATGAAGCCCTCACGCTACTAAATGTGCATATTTGATCTCTGGTCTCTCACCTTTGCATATAGTTAACTCAATCAACTTATGAACCATTGATAATTTTGATCACCTTCAGCTTAGGAAAACTGGCTAATTATTGATATAAACCTGGTCCGCTGCTGATATATAACTACACTGGAGGATAGAATCAAGAGAAGATTAAGTTCTAAGTGCTGTATGTGAATCATTGAATCGTACATAGAGCATCCTGAGTAGACCAACGTGAGCAGCATATAATTAGTGCTAATATTAAATTCTAAAGTGCTGTTTAATGATGCCCACAGGCTACTAAATGTGCATATCTGATTTCTGGTCTCTTACCTCTGCATATAGTTAACTCGATCAGTCTATGAACTATTGATCATTCTGATCACCCTGAGCTTGGGAAAATTGGCTAATTATTGATACAAACTTGGTCTGTTGCTGATGTGTGGCTGCACTGGAGAATGGAACCAAGAGAAGATTAAGTCCTAAGTGCTGTATGTGAATCATTGAAACATACACTGACCATCCTGAGTAGACTATCTTGAGCAGGATATAACTAGCGTTGACCTTAAATTCTAAAGTGTTGTACGGTGAAGCCCTCACGCTACTAAATGTGCATATTTGATCTTTAATTTCTCAGTTCTGCATATAGTTAACTCAACCAACTTATGAAACATCAATCATTCTAATTACCCTGAGCTTGGGAAAATGGGCTAATTATTGATATATAAAAACACTGGTATAGTGAGGTTTGCTGCCTTGTATGACTATATATGAGGTGCCTTGTGAACATATAGCTTCAGCTACTTCAAATACGTGTCCCCTATACTATTAAGTTAAATTTGGACTATTGACTAATTTGACTAAAGGACATTTCTAAGTACTGCTGTGCTGACCACAAGCTGCTGTATATGGATATTGGGTGTGCCTCTAATTTCACCGTTAAATGCGAAAAATCCACCTTATTAAAGCAAACTCTGCACAAGAAACATTAGATACCTGGAGGACTGCATTTAAGCTTAACCCTTTATCCTTTTCCCCTATTTTTTTTTTTTACTTAAACATCAGGCGTCCTTTCACTATATATGACTAATTCAGTTCTACTAAAGCAAATCAACCCATATAAATTTACCAACTATGGAGTAATGATTATTGACTATCCCTATCAAAAATCGTTCCTAAGCATACTGAAGAATGTAACATAAGTCGTTGTTTATGTACACCATGAGTCCTCTGCTAGACTGTTAAAGGCGTTAAGTGCAGTCCGTTAAAATAAACACACTAAACTTAAATCTTTTTTTGGCTAAATTCAGCAGATGAGCTGATTTGTTTAATTTCCTGTTTAGTAGCAACTTTAAGTGGGGAACTCTCGGTATTGATACAGAAGTATACCGGAGTACCAAACTTGGGTGTTGAGCAGTGAAGTTCCCGCTCTGGTGGATATATAAGGTGTACCTTATCGTATTCTCAGACACACTAACCCAGCACACTAACCCCAACCAACTTACTACATATTGATTATCCTTAAATGTAGATCTCGAATTGGTAAAGATACTTGAAACCGAATTTAGGATATATAGATCAAGGGTAAACACTGCGTGCCTTGTATAGAGGAAAATGAAATTAAGAGCTTATTTAATCTCCATACTGTTTGGAGAATGCGGGTTTTCAACTGCTGATGAATGGCTCTACAAAAAATTTAAGTCTCCTCATTTGGATAAGAATAAATCAATGGAACTATTCTGTTCACCAAAAAGCCAAGATTCTGGTACACAGGGAGCTAGAAGATTGTCAAATGTGAGGGCTAAGTCGCAAAACGAAACACAAACTTCGGTAACTATAAAGGAGGGCCAACAGCTGCATCACCCGATAACTCATGAATTCCTCTCTGAATGAGAACTTATATTTGAAATTAAAAAAAGACTCAGTCTAATATGTTAGAACTGCGAAATGAAATTCTTCAGATATCGGAAGCTTTAAGCACACAAAGTGCTACGCTGGATAAAATTGAGATAAAACATAGTGAACTGCAAGAAGACAATGCCGAACTAGGATATAGAATTCAAAACTTAAAAGGTAAGATAGCGAATATGGAAAATCGCTCAAGGAGAAAGAACATCCGGGTTAGAGGAATCCCAGAATCCGTGAAAAGGAAAGACCTGGAGTCCTTCCTGAAAAATGTATTTTCTATCTATATTGATCCCCAACTCTTGGAGCCAAAACCATTTGACCGTTTTCACAGGCTCCATAAACCAAAGCATCTGGATGAAGGCCTACTGAGAGATAATATCAAAATAATGATAAATTATTGCGCAAAAAATAGTAAAAAATATAATACTTATCTCAAAACAAGAAATAATCAGCAAACAATCATGTGGGAAAAAAAAACGCAAAAAGAAAAAAAATGGGTAGAATAGTATGTACAGAAAATGATAAATATGATGTAATCCCCCAAAAGGACCTTACTCACAATAACAAGAGCCCACAAACCGGCTCTGAGTGATAAACGTGAAGCGGACTAAAAGTCCTATCATCCACAGCAGACCCGATCAGATGGTGTTCCTGAGGTTTCAAAAGGATGAGCTTCCAGAAAACCCAATAGGTCAGGGGAACCATAAAATATACAAAGAATAGCCAGATGTAATATCAAGTACACAAAAGTATTTAATATCTCTCCAAACTAAAAGCTTACATAAAAGATAAATAAAATCAGCATGAACATCACCAGTCCTTTCATAAAAGTAGGATGCCAAACGTTCTCATTCAGATCCCTGGGCGAAGAGAAAGTAGTAGCACAGTTAGCCGACGCTGACACTTCCACATTCAAAGTCTCATGTAACGTCGCCAAAAAAACGCAACGCGTTTCACTCAATCAGGGCTTCTTCAAGGCAGTGACGTCCACACGAGACGTCAGACTAGATCCTTCGTAATTTCAAGGAATAAACGGTGTTGTGCATACGCCAATGGGGGGAAAAAAAAGATTAAAAAAAGGGGCTAAATATCCATAAAATACACATATGAAGCAAAATACAATTCATCCAAAAAAAGGATCAACATACCCAGCAATTTTTTAATACCCACATGTATAACAATATCTGACAATATATGGAAGAAAAAAACGGGTTATAGTATGTAAGAAATCCCAGAAAATAAAAATAAATATAAATACAAATACCGGATTGCAGATATCCCATCATCTCAAAAACATATTAATTAACAGTAAAATATAGCCTGTAAAAAAATAGCGTGTGAAAAAACACACACATAAATAGACCTCGCTAAGGAGAATATATAAACACAGAGAGTTTTAAAGAAAATGACACAGCTCAGTCCGCATTAAGACCGCTAGGAGTTAAGAGTATCTAACTCAAAGATCCACCTCATTTCTGCCTGTCCCAAAGTCTTAATCTTATCTCCACCTCGCCATTGGACCTTGGGTTGGTCTATAGCTATGAATTTCAATTTGGATGGATCTTTTTTATGCATATTAAGAAAATGCTGTGAAACACTGTGTTTGTCATATCCATTTCTAATGTTTCTAATATGTTCACTTATGCGAATTTTAAGGATCCTAGAGGTTCGACCTATGTAGTATAACCCACACGGGCACCATAACATGTAAATAACCCCTTTGGATTCACAAGTAATAACCTCCTTAATTTTATATATTTTCTCAATGTGTGGATTTTTAAAATTAGAAATCGTTTTCTTCTGGGTTTTATCAGTCTCCCTGCAGGCCTGACAGACTCTGCATCTATACAAGCCCACCAGATCTCCAAAAAAAAACTATTACTGCTCCCTGACTGTTTGGTTTTACTTTTTTTTTTAAAAAAACTTTGACTTAAGAGACTTTTTACGGAAGGGACACCTCTATAAATGATCCGAGGACGTGGGCCTAAAATAGATGTTAAAGTGGGATCTTGTAATAGCATTGGCCAATACTTATTAACAATATTGCGAAAACATATATTGTTTCCGCTGAATTGGGTTATAAAAGGAATACCTCGAAAATCTTCCGTAATATTTTTAGATTTATCTTTAAGGAGCTCCTGTCTATCCAATTAACTCTTGAATTGCTCGATCTACAGGAATGGTACCATTTTCTTTAAGGGTATGCGCTTGAGTGTGGAAACCCAAGATATGGATTGCTTGAGTGTGGAAACCCAAGATATCACTACAGTTTCTCCTAAGTTGGCATAACTGACTCTTAGGTACATTAAGCAACCAAGGAAGAAAATGACAACTATCTGACTCAATGAAACTGTTCGTATCAACCCTTTTTTAAAAGGTACGGGTTTTTAAAAACTTGGTGTCATGTAATAGCTCAAGATCTAAAAAATGAACTTTCTTTTTACTATAGTCAGCCACCAAATTCAAAAATGACAGAAAATATTCCAAAGATCTAGAGTCACCTTTCCATATGAAAAACATGTCATGGATGTATCTCCTATATGATATCAGGTTTGCTACCCAGGCATGCTCACCATAAATAAAGGATTCCTCCCAGAATGCCATAAAGAGGTTCGCATAGCTAGGAGCAAACCTGCTACCCATCGCCGTACCTGTTAATTGTAGGTAAAATTGATCCTCATACCAGAAGAAATTATTCTCCAGTATGAGGCGAATACCCTCCATAATTTAGTTAATCTGTGACTCTGGCATGTTGGCCATATTTTCAAGAAAAAAACAGAACGGCTTCACAGCCCTTTTTGTGTTGAATTATAGTATATAATGAGCTAACATCACATGTCACCAATATCATACACACAATTTTATATCACAACACAGAGGTCTACCCCTTATAGACTTCCTTTGTATACTATTTACCACACTAACACTTTGCTACTACACAGCTAATAGATATTCAACATTTATGGCGATGGGGGAGGATTTCATAATTGATGTCACTTAGATTTGCGTCTATTAATGTCCAGGGTCTTAATTCCCCACAAAATAGAGGATGTTTGTATTAAATGATGGTTGAGAGGGATATTAATATTGGGTTGATAGAGGAAACACATTGGATTGTGCCAGGGAACAGTCTGTGGAAATTTAGCAAATTTAGTACAATCCATAACGTTAATCTAATGGGTCAAAGGAAAAAAAGAGGGGTGGCTATTATTATATCTAATAATATTAAATTTGAACTAATTTTTGAGGAATGTGATTCTAAAGGCAGATACCATATTTTAATAGCGGAATTAAATGATAAAACGTACACGCTCGTTAACGTTTACGCCCCTAACCAATCTCCAACTAGGTTCCTTGATGGTCTTATGGAATTTGTAGATAAGATAGCAGTGGAGAATCTGATTATGGGGGGCGATTTCAGCAGTGTAGCTGAGTCCAGGATGGACAGGAGTAAAGATAGCACCCCTAAAAGAAACCAGAGAACAATTTCATCTTCGGAGATCATGCAGAATTTATAAAGACATTGAGCCTCATTTTTGTGCTATCTCTTCCTTTATAATCCCTCAGCAGCAAATGTATATGGAACATAGAAGAATACAAAGAAAATAAAACAACTAATGAGAATGTACAGAACACTTGACCCCTCCCCTTATAAACGCCCTAACTTGCACCAGCTCCTCCTCTTTCTTTGCTGCTCCCTCGGCAGGTTAAGTACAATTTTTATCATTTACCTCTTGATTGTATTTTTTACCTCAGATGTTTATATATTTTCCTGTAATTCCAGTTTGTTTTTCTCTCTTATGAGTGTTCCCGGACTCTAGGTTAGTCAGGTCGCGACATTATACTGTTGCTTTTGGATTATTTTGTGCATAAATTCTGTTTGCTGGTCTGTTTAGAGGCTTTTCACTGTGTGTTATCCCCACCGGGTCGGCTGGGATTCCGTCGACTAGCCTGCATTTCGGCTTTTCTCGTTGACTGAGCCTCCACTCGGCCGACTCATTTTTTTCTTTCGCTACGCACGAACTGGGCTGGATTGTTAGTCTTGCGTGGCAGAAGGCTGTTGGTGGCTACTCTCCCATTTTATCTTCAGATACAGGTGCCCTTTCGATTTGTTGGTTTTGCAAACTGTTCTATTAGTACCATATTGAATTCCCCGTTCATTTTCACCTCATCTATGATGTCTTTATTAAAAGAGGTCTCTAGACCTGGGGTTGAGGGTACTGTGCAAACGCAGCTTTCCCAATCTACACCTTCCCATGCTGATAAAGGGGATATATTACCTGAGTTCTTCAGCTCAGGAGATTTTCAATCCCTTTTAGAAACCACCATGGCTAAATCTGTGTCCCACGCGGTTCAGTCAGCCATGGGCATGGTGTCTGCTAATTTGGCCACAGCCAAAACCAAACATATCCCCAAAAGCAATATGTTGGACATGGAACGTCATGTGAGGGCGCACCGCCACCGCGCAAAAGAGCCATGCACCGGGCAAAATCGGTGCGGAAATGGAAATGGTGAAAGCCTGGTCGGATTCGGATTCTACATCCACATGAGAGGGGGAAGTAGATGAGTCCGAGCGCTCAGACTATACTGAACCGGCAGAATGCCTTGATCCCATTGAACCGGGGGAGGATAGTACCCCTGAATCGGGACTAATGATTTCGGACCCTTTGGCTCCTTTAGACCCCAGAGGGGAACCTCTGTTTACCCCAGAGGATCTACAACATCCTTGTTCTACCGAATGGGTTCCCACTGCACACGTTGCAGAATACTTGGCAGCAAGGGTGCGAAAACCTTTAGATAGGGCTACCCTGAACAAATTAAGGGCTGAATGCCCAAGACCCACAGTCACCAACTCTGTTTGTGTTACTCCTAATGTAGATCCCAAGATCGCACAGTTTTTAGGAAAAATGGGCTAGAAAGCGTGCAAGGGTCTTGATTTTTCATTAACAAACTGCCAAGACAAAACTTCTGTAGATCCGATTTGCCTTAGAGGATGGGCTCAAAGAGCCATCTGTTTAATAGGGAATGCTAATTCAGCACTAGCAACGGAACGGAGGAAGGCCATCTTGGCCATTTCTGAACCCGGGGCTAAAGCGAATGGTCTCCTATTCGGTGACTCTTTCGTCAAAGAGCTGGGGACGTTTGTCCAAACCTTTACGGCCTTAGAAAAGGCACAGTCCTCTATGCGTAGAGTTTTTAACCAGAAGGTTTACACCGGGGCCGGTAGAACCAGAGGCCATCTGGCTGGCCGCTTATTTAGGGGTCAATCTTGTGGATCCCGAGGCTTCACCCAGCCTAGACAACAATTCCAAGAGTTCAAGACCCAGAACCACACAGAGTTAGACCATGGCAGACAAGGGGGGTCAGAGGCGCTTTACAACACAGACGTGGTTACGGTAAGTCCAGATTTTCTACCCCCTTCTTCCCCGTTAAAGGTGGGGGTTCAACTCCAATTTTTACGATTACATTGGACCACTGGGTTCTCCAAACTGTGCAGGGTTATCACATAGATTTTGCCATACCCCCTATACAGACGAGGTTACCTCGACCTATAACCTTTTCAGAATCTGATCAAATAACAATAGGGCAGAAGGTATATATCCTGCAACAGAAGAGGGCCGTCTCTCCGGTCCACGACAATTTGACAGGCTTCGCAAGCAATCTGTTTCTGGTGGCCAAGAAAGGTGGTGGCGTAAGACCGGTCATCAACCTTCGTCCTTTAAACGCATTTGTACGCTATCGTCACTTCAAGGTGTAAGGCATTCATTGCCTAAGGGATCTTCTTCTACCCGGCGACTGGATGGCCAAACTAGATTTACAAGACGCCTATTTTACAGTACCCATGGCACTAGAACATCGTCGGTTCCTCCGTTTCCAGTGGCAAGACAGGATGTGGAGTTTCTCGTGCCTACCCTTCGGCCTATCCTCCGCCCCATGGTGCTTCACCAAAGTGCTGAAACCAGTGGTGGCTCACCTACGCAAAAGGGGTGTCAGGCTTATCATCTATCTGGACGATATCTTACTCATGTCTCAAAACGAACCGACGTTACGTCTGCACATATCTTGCACGACGGAACTTCTGCACAGTCTGGGTTTCCTGATCAATTGGGGAAAATCCCTGTTGAAACCAGCACAATCGATGGAGTTCTTAGGCTTCAACATAGACTCGGTACATGGGTCCCTACACCTACCTATATCCAAAATCAAATTAATCAAAAAGGAGATCAGGAAAGCACTGGCACTCCCCAGGATCACAATACGTCATTTGGCAAGGATTATTGGGCTTCTATCAGCCTCAATTCATGCGATTTTTTCAGGGCCTTTGCACTACCGAGCATTACAACGCCTGAAAACACACTCCCTCCACCAGGGATGGACATATAATCAAGCCATTCCCCCAGAGGAGCAAAATTGGTGGCTCCACCCCATGGAGGCATGGAATGGCAGGGCAATCTTCAGTTCCAACGCAGACCTTACGATCACCTCCGACGCAAGTCTGCATGGGTGGGGAGCCTTATGCGAAGGATCCTTCACAGGATGGAGGTGGTCCGCTCAAGAACAAGAGCTCTACATCAACGGACTGGAACTGCTGGCAGGGACCTTCGCGATCAAGAGCTTCTCCAGAAACCTGTCCAATTGTTCCATCCTCCTATGTATGGACAATGTATCGGCGGTTCAATACATAAACCATCATGGAGGCCACCTGTCCTTTCCCAACTGGCGATGGAGTTCTGGCAATTCTGCCTTGCACATAATGTTTCGGTTCAGGCCACTCACATTGTGGGCCTAGCAAACTATAGTGCAGATTTGAGTTTGCATTATCTGAGGGACTCAAGCGATTGGCAACTACACAAATGGACATTACAACGACTGCAGGAATTGTGGGGCCCATGGAGGTTGATTAGTTTGCGTCTCGACTAAACACTCAGCTCCCCAACTTCTTCAGTTGGCGCCTGGATCAAGAAGCAGTGGAGACGGATGCGTTCCTACTGGAGTAGCCCCTATGCATTTCTACCCTTTGGTCTCATTGCTCGCACACTGGTACATCTACGACACCGACAGGGGTCTCTAGTTATGATTACCCCATGGTGGGAGATGCAACCCTGGTTTCCCACACTACTGGAGATGTCAGTGGATTGGCCTCGACTTCTTCAAGGTCGGACCTACCCAGAAGGGAACCCTCATCCATTCATCACCTCCGGACAGTTGCAACTGTTGGCATGGTTGGTTTCAGGGGAGCCTGGTGCGTTCCACATGCAACTCAAGATCTCCTGGCAGGAGCTTGGGCCCCAGGAACGAGACGACTCTACACTAATGCCTGGAAGTCATGGGTCAATTGGTGTATGGAACGACGTTCTGATCCCATTTCAGCACGTGTAACACAGGTTCTCAAGTTCCTGACGTACAAGTTCCAGGACGGTCTAGCCTATCGATCAATGAATATGTTGCGTTCCGCCATCTCAGCCGGTCATGCCGATTTTGTGATTGGGAAGCACGCACTGATATGTCGCCTTCTTAAAGGTATTCGTGTAGCCAGACCTCCAAGACCTATGTACTCCACCCTTTGGGAAGTGAGATTGATCCTTAGCTTCCTGGAAAGATGGCCGTCTAACGAGGAATTATCCTTAAAGCAACTCTCAGACAAACTTGTGGTATTATTTTGCCTGATATCTTGCAAACGGTTCTCAGATGTGAGAGTGTTAGATTTCTCAGCACGCTTTCAGTCCAGAAGGGGTTCTCTTTGACATCACAAGACGCACCAAGACCTCTATCAAATCAGTCTTCTACCCTTCATTTCCGGATCATCCTCAACTTTGTCCAGTATTATGCTTCCAGGAGTACGAACAGAGAACGGCTAGCTTTCGTCGGATATCTCCGTCCAACTTATTTTTAGCCATTCGTAACACTCATCATGCGGTTACTACAGGTACCCTGGCCAGATGGGTTAAATAGATTTTGAGCGAAGCCGGCATTGACATCGCTACTTTCAGCCCCCATTCAATCAGAGGGACTATGGCCTCACATTCTCTCACATAAGGGGGCAGACTGGGGGCAGACTGGAAGACATCATGAAGACAGCTGACTGATCTAGGGAATCCACATTTAGAGAATTTTACTTCAAGGCAGTCAGACTTTTTTCAGCTGTGCTATTAGATCTACTTCGAACTTGCTCAAATGCGAGGCTCCGTGTCTTTTTAAATTGGAGGATTTTACTAAGTCATGACCTAAAGTCATGATTTATAAAGACACGGAGACGAGTATTTGCCCACCCTTTTATTCCCATATCGGCCTAAATATACAGTTTTGTTCTTGTTTTCAATTGTCTGTGGTTGAATTTTACTACTTGTTGTCTGTTATGTGTTTTTCTATACGCTTACCTATGATGTACTTATACCATGTTTCTTTATCTCGGTACATTGAACCATGGAAGGTTATTGCAATACTGTATAGAAGGAGAAGGTGGAGCAATCGGTGCACCTCTCCTAATGCAAGTAAGAAATTAAATAGGCAGACTTCTCTGTTAAATCTTCAAAATTTAATCCAAGCAGTTTAAAAGGCAAATACAGGATCAAGCGCAGTCTCACGCGTTTTCGCCCGTGAGGATTAATCACCGTCTCTTTCTATACAGTCTATTACGGCAAGGAACGCCATTCGTCTGTTGCACTCACCTGTGCTGGGATTGCGGAGTCCATTACTTGGGAGTGGGAGTTGCCTGCACCTGTGACATTATATTTGTTTATTGCATTACTAACCCACATTATTATTTCCCCTTTACCATACTATGAAGACTTCAGAAAGCTCAGACGAAACCCGGATATCGTGTTCTTCTTCTCCGATTTTCGGTATCAATGATTTGAAGTCAACCACAAGTTTTTCTGCAGCTTTTTTCGTTCAGATGGAAGTTGTTGGACTTTCTTGTTACGCAACAAAGAAAGAGGTGGAGCCAGTGTAAGTCAGGGCTTTTATAAGGTGAGGGGTCAAGTGTTATATACATTCTCATTGGTTGTTTTATTTTCTTTGTATTCTACTATGTTCCATATACATTTGCTGCTGAGGGATTAAAAAGGGAGAGATAGCACAAATACTTGTCTCTGTGTCTTTATAAATCATGACTTTGGGTCCTCCAATTTTATGGACCTTTTTTTCTCAGGTCCATCAGACTTCTTCCGTATCGATTTTTTTCTGATGAAGGCATGGTGTCTAGGAAAATTGCTAAAAACAAATATAGGCCAAATTTCTTGGTCTGGTCATGCCCCAGTGTTCCTTGAGATAAAAAATGATGAGGAATACAGGTGTAGATCAAATTGGAGACTAAATGATGCCCTTATTAAATCTGAACTAAATTTGGAGAGTCTACAGAAACAAACACAGGAATTTTTAAATATAAATGAGAACCAGGAAGTTTCAGAGACAACACTATGGTGTACCTTTAAATGTATAATGAGGGGGTTATTTATCAATTTTGGGGCCCAGGAGAAAAAGAAAAGAGGCGCCAAATCTTGCTGAACTCCACATCCGGTTGGCTATTTTGGAAAGACGACACAAAGACACATTCGATGTAAAAATGGTCCCAGAATTCTAATGTAAGACGGCAAATAAGAGCAAAATCATATGAACAAACTAAAAGAGCTATAATGGTGCTGAAACAAAAGTGGTACCATAATAACAACAGAGTAAACAAAATGTTGACCAACAAATTAAAAAGTAAATCAAAGCGAGAGTTGATTAAGAAGTTGATTAAGAAGTGGTGGCAGATAAAACATTTATATCCCCAAAACAGATTAGCGGAGCATTTAAGGAATACTATGAATCGTTATATAATATTCATACAAATCAGGTTGTAACAACCGATATAAGAACATTTCTGGACAGATTAAACCTCCCTAAATTAGCGGAGGGAAAGCTTGAAGCTCTAAATAGACCCTTCTCTCTATCAGGTTAAGGAAGCTATTTCTAACATGAAATCAGGGAAAGCTCCAGGCCAGACGGCTTTTCTGCTGTTTTATTCCAAATTTGAACCACTTATTTCTCCATTAATACTAAGGACATTTACTTATATCTCAGAGGTAAGATCAATGCCAGAAGAAATGATACACGCCTCTATTTTTCCAATTCTTAAGACAGGCAAAGACCCAACCAAAACTTTAAACTATAGACCCATTTCATTGATAAATTTGGATACAAAACTTTTTTCTAAAATTCTGTCAGAAAGACAAATTAGTTATCCCGGACCTTATTATTAAAATTTGTGCGGTCATACTGGCGGTCTATGCCAAAAAAGCTTTTGACAGAGTTAATTGGAAATTTTGGGATTTAGCTCTGGAAGCATTTGGTATTAATGGATTTTTTAAAGATAACACAATGGTGTTATACACCAATATTCAGGCTAAAATATCTGGTCACATGATGGAATCGGAATGGTTTACTATTGTTAATGGTACAAGGCAGGGATGCCGTTTGGCCCCTCTCTTGTACATTTTGTCAATAGAACCATTAGCTGAGTTGATCAGACAAAACCCAGGAATACCTGGTATAACATCAAATCTCAAAAACAATCAAATAACTCTGTATGCTGAAGACTTGTTGCTGACCCTGACCGACCCCCTGTATTCAATTCTATTAGTCTTAATAAAGGAATATAGCACCAATATTATATATACCAATATATATTATCCAATTACAAGTTGAACTTAGGCAAAACCCAGGTCGTGCTTTTTAATACCCCAGAAAGAACAATTGAAAAGCTTAAAAATAGGTAACACTTTGATTGGAACAACCACTCGATTGACTACTTGGATATAAAAATAACAACCACCTCAAGGAATTTGTTCCTTATAATTATTTGGGCCTCCTTACGGAACTTAGGAAACTGAGTAACGCGTAGAAGGGCCTGGAACTATCCTGACAAGGAAGGGTTAACACAGTCAATGCCTACTTAGTTCCTAAACTTGCATATCTTTTTAGGACTATCCCCCTTAGAGTAAACAATAACATCTTACAACAATATCAGAAAATGTTCTCTGAATTTATATGGGCAGGTAGGAAGCCTAGGATCTCACAGCAGATTTTTTTTTAAAAATCCCATCAGGGGAGACCTTTCATTTACAGATGACCTTGAGTTACACGTTTCAACTATAATCACTCATCTGGTGGCATGGAACAATTCCCCTAGTGGGAATTCCCCATGGAAAGGTATGGAAAGGCAAGACTGCGGGAACCAAGATCCCTCTCTCCTATTCTGGGCGAACTCTATTTTTAGAGAACTAAAATCAACTAACCCCATAATCAAGTATGTCCTGAGGACAGCAACTGTGCTAAAAAAAAAAAAAAAGATTTAAAGTGGCAGATAGGCTATAGCTATCTACCCCCATGGAGGCCATGCAGTATTTTATTGGGGACATTAATCTAAGGGGGTGGGTAGATGGGGGGGGGGGGTTATCCCAGATAGGTGACCTTTTAACAGATAACAAAATGAAACCCTTTTCAGAACTACAGATGGCTTTCGGGATTCCTCAAAAAGGATATATTCACATATTTGAGGGTAAAGAAATTTATCCTGTGGTCAGAGTCGAGGGAATTGGAGAGATTTGTCAATGCCCACCATAAGAAAGGAGTGATTTCTAAAGCTTCAAGAATTCTTCGCGACTTGGCTGCTAATGATAAACACATACCTATTATAAAATGGAAGGTGGACATGGGCAAATCTTTCCTACAGTCTGATTGGATGAAAGGAATCCTTTTGGTAAAGGAATCAACACACTGTATAAACTTGTTGGAGATCCACTACAAATTGATTTGTAAATGGTACCTGGTTCCTCAGAGACTCCACAAATTCTCGAATCTTAAGTCCAATATCTGCTTGAGATGTAATAATGATATGGGATCTATGTATCCTATTTGGTGGGAATGCGACCTATTGAGTCCCTTGAAGGTGGCTTTTATGAGATCTTTGAGAAACTCGACAGTTCAGGACCTCGTACTGTCCCCTCAATTATTTTTAATTCATATAAACCTACCAAGTTGTAGTAAAGCATCTAAGAGTCTACTAATACATGTTTTTATGGCCACAAAATGATGCATAGCCAGGAATTGGAAAGTTCAGGGTCCTTTACTTTGGCAAGAGGTGATGGCACAAGTAGACTACCAGCGTAATATGGAAAGCGGTTTTTATATAGCCAATGGACAATTAGACTTATATAGGGAGACTTGGGAACCCTGGACAGAGATGCAGATTTGAGGAACCAATGTACCGAGGGCTTCCCCACTCCCTCTCTCCCTTGAGCCCAGAGGAACAATGTGAGTTTTTTGTGTATTTGCTGGATAGTAGAGATTTTTTTCTCTTTGTAAGTATGGAAGTTGTTGTTTGTGGTATGATTGGGGTAGTGTGTGAGATAAAGGAGGGCAAAAAGTTGAACAAGTATAAGGGTTACGCAATGCTAATTTATTAACTATAATAATATCTAATAACTATATAATATGTAATCCTGATGGAAATTTGTAGTTTCAGCTTTTGCACCTTATTTTGTATATATGCCTTCTTTTTCTACTGAAGTAGTGAATAAAGTAGAGAAAATGGATACAAGGATGATCTGAAAACACATGAGAGAGTCTGGAGTGTCCTATAAAAAATATATATATATATATATATATATAAAACTAATAAACAATTTTTTTTTTTGTGCGTATTATTGTATATATATTTTAATGTTGTAAGTCTCATTTTTATGCTAAAAAGTTAAATAAAGAATTACGGAGTTAAAAAAAGGGGCAAAAACAAACAAAAAAATTGAATTTTGTACATCATATATATAAAGTAATAATTGACTCCCATTATCAATTATTAATTTAACATATGATGCACAAAGTCTATTTCTGTTTGTTTCTGTGTTTAAAGCAGTATTAGGATAGTCGCCATATGATGTAGGGTAAATTCTGTTTCCTTAATATGGATGCAATTCTATTTGCTTTGTGCCACCAGAGTGTGTTTTCTGATTGAAGACCATGCTCAGAGATAACGCAAATGGTCAGGGCTCAGTGGTAAACAATTGAGATACCGTACATTGACAGTTCCTTCATCACTGTATTTTCTTGCAGAAAATCTCCCCCATTCTTCATCCAAGGATAATAAAGCAGAAAAGACTAGCCTATAAGATTCCTTTTAAAATTATAGGTAGTAAAATATGCTTAGGAGCATGGAAACAGAGCAGAGGAGAAACATTTTGGGCCACCTCCAACTGAAAAAATGATAAGAGAGTGGAGGAAACAGGAGGATCAGCTGCAAAAAGCAGATAAAAGTAAGCACACTTTCGTGGAAATACTGCAGTTAGACGTGGCCATGAAAGAATGGATCATACATCACCGGAATAATGGCTTATCAGTCTCTACAAAGATATTAATATATGAAGCCAAATGCATTGTTGTAGAGAAAGGCATTCACGATTTTACTGGATCACCATAGTGGTGCTACAGATTTATGAAGCCTTGTTATGCGCATCAAAACTAGAATTGCACAAAAAATGCCCAAAGAATATGAAGATAAGATTCTGTCTTTTCATGAATTTGTAATTGATGCTAGGAAGAAATGGGTTTGAAATTGGCCAGATTGGGAATATGGATGAAGTCCCTCTATACTTTGATGTGCCATCTAATAGGACTGATAAAAGAATAGTATGAGACCCAGCACTCGGTGTCAAAGAGAGTTTTAATAAGACAAAGGCGACGTTTCAACCCACTCTGGGTTTTTTTCAAGCCTTGAAAAAAAACCCGAGCGGGTTGAAACGTCGCCTTTGTCTTATTAAAACTCTCTTTGACACCGAGTGCTGGGTCTCATACTATTCTTTTATGAGTAAAGGACTTGGGAGACTTCCTGTGACTTCGGCACCAACGAATAAATAGAGTGCGGCCCGTATCTATTACTTTTGATCTAATAGGACTGTTGATCTGAAAGGTGCCAAAACTATCACCGGACATGAGAAAACCCATTACACGGTTGTGTTGTCTTGATGTGCAGACGGCACCAAAATTGCCACCCGTTAATTTTCAAAAGGAAAACTGTAACCATGCACCTTTATGCAGACTTATTCAGGCATTTCTGTATCTTTCTTGATTTGCTTTCTTGTTTATTATTTATGCTTATTCCTGTCCTGCTCTGCATTCCTGTCCTGTATACCTGTCCTTATGTTTCATTCCAGGTTTTCTGATTCCCTCTGCCTTCTTAGTTTGCTTCTATTTAAACCACACCCGTTTCTGTTCAGTCCTTAGTAGTGCAGTCAACAGGTATTTCCTCTGTCTATTCCATGTATGTCTTTTAGATTCTATTGTTTGCTTTTGCTTTGCTAATATTATGTTTTAGTTATGGACTTGCCTAATGTGGGGTATCTTAGCTAACATCTAAATTGGCCAGTTTGATTTAACCAAACCCACACCCTTATCAACTTTAGTGTTAGGTTAGTTCCTGTATTTATATGTATTCCTTTGTATGTGCCTTTTTTGTCCCTTAACCCTGTGCCTTGTATTATTTATTGTTAGTTTGGTTTCTGCTTTCATGCTTATGTTATCCCTCTTTCCTGTAGCCCTGCATTGTGTATTTTAGTTCTGCTCTCCCTCAGTCACTTTTCTGTTTTAGCTCTGCTTGGTTATCACTTAGTTCATTTCCTCTCTAGCCCTGGGACCTGGATACAGCAGCTGCTCCACAGGGCCTGGTTGTGGCTGCAGAAACTTGGGGTCCCAAACCTCCAAGAGATTGCAGTTACCCAGCACCAGGTCCTGTGTCTCCACCCAGCACAGTAGCTCCTGATCCCTCTGCGCTCAGGGTCCCTTTATCATCCCGGACCCCGTGCGTTACAAAAACATTTCCAAAAGAAGTGATTCCAAGAGGAGTTGTTGTACATGGACGAAAATGGAATGAGAGTATGGGTTGAAAAAGTGTGGTCCAAACGTCCTGGAGGGCTTCTGAAAAACCTGCCATATTAGTACTTGACCAGTTTAGAGCACATTTTAGCGAAACTACAACAAATTGCTTTAAAGAAGTGAAGATTCATCTAGTTGTAATTCCTGGAGGTCTTACCAGCCAGTTGCAACCTCTGGACGTTTCCATCAACAAACCATTCAAAGTCTTTATGCGAGAAGAGTGGAACAAATGGATGGCTGCTGGTAATCATGATCTGACACCTTCTGGACGAATGAAGAGGCCCACTATCACTCAAGTCTGTGAATGGATAAAAATATCATGGCACTCAGTAAAGGAGGAAATTGTTGTACAATCATTCAAAAAAATGTGGCATTGGCAATGCTTTGGGTGGAAACGAAGATGGTATCTGTCAGGTCTTACCCATCCATTTTTCCTAAGAGTTGCTTCCAGGTTTCACTCATCATAGGCTCCGCCCTCTTTCTGTGACACAATCTTCCCTCGTCTTATAGGGGAGACCCTCAAACAAGTTAGTTGCTGAGTTATTTTGTCCTGAACAGTACAAGTGCCTGCTTAGCTCCAGATTATTACTTAAAGATCCTCTGTGTACCGACTTCTGTCTGATAACCGTTACTGATGACTTCTATTGCCCTTGGACCCAGATTTGTTTCACCATTCTTACAGACTTCTATTTTCCTTTGGACCAGGAATTGCCTTAAACAGTTCTGCTTTAATCTCCAACCATTCTGATCTGGATTACATATGGACTTTCCTTAAAATTGAAAGCAATTATCTTTACATATTTATATTTCAACCAACAGAATCATCCTGTGCATGTTAAGGTAATCTTTTCCATTTATCCATTTGTTGCATAAAGTATTCAGTCTGTTCAAACCACTATTGCATAACCTGCTTGCCAATTGCCTGCAAAAGCTGCATGCTAATCTCTTGCAAAACCTGCTTGCTGAAAACTGTTACATTTACCTGGAAATCCTTAAAGAGGTAGACTCAATTTAGCCACCTGCAGTTGTGTTCCAAAATATCCATTGCAAACCTAACAGTATCTTATATGAAGATTGCGAAGAAAGTGATGTCAGTGATTGTGAGCAACTGAGCTTCATAAATGCTGACTCTAGCAATGATGAGTTCTTGGGGTTCACAGAAAGCTAGAAGAGTACTCGAACCTTAAAGTCTCTCTTCATTTGTTTTTTGTTTTTATATAGAATACTTTTTATTATATTTCAAAGGACATAGAAAAATACATATATAAATGTATTTATATATATATATATATATATATACACACAAAAAGGGGGTATTTTTATTTATTTATTGTGATGTGTGTTATGGAATTAATATTATAATATTTAGTTTGAAGATATATCTTCATTCAGCATTTAAAAAGTTACCACAATACTGCAGAGACTGTTCAAACTTAAAAGTAAAGACAGACAGTTGTTTGTGCGAGTCAATAACTCTTTATTTATAGGTACTTGAATTATAGAAGCTTCATTGGCTTAAAGCAACATGCCTCCTTAGTCTCAGATTCATAAAAATACATGAGTCATGCATTAACATATATAGTGATGTAATGCTTAGATAGCAATTGATGTGTCTTCTTATTAAAGGGACACTCCCACCAAAAAATTAAAAGGTGTTTGTTTTTTGTATTATTTATTTCTGATGTTTTTTTTTTTTTTTTTATGTGACTGTATTTAATAACATATGTAACTGTGACTGGGCACCGCCATTTTGTGAAATATACAGGGAGTGCAGAATTATTAGGCAAATTAGTATTTTGACCACATCATCCTCTTTATGCATGTTGTCTTACTCCAAGCTGTATAGGCTCGAAAGCCTACTACCAATTAAGCATAATAGGTGATGTGCATCTCTGTAATGAGAAGGGGTGTGGTCTAATCACATCAACACCCTATATCAGGTGTGCATAATTATTAGGCAACTTCCTTTCCTTTGGCAAAATGGGTCAAAAGAAGGACTTGACAGGCTCAGAAAAGTCAAAAATAGTGAGATATCTTGCAGAGGGATGCAGCACTCTTAAAATTGCAAAGCTTCTGAAGCGTGATCATCGAACAATCAAGCGTTTCATTCAAAATAGTCAACAGGGTTGCAAGAAGCGTGTGGAAAAACCAAGGCGCAAAATAACTGCCCATGAACTGAGAAAAGTCAAGCGTGCAGCTGCCACGATGCCACTTGCCACCAGTTTGGCCATATTTCAGAGCTGCAACATCACTGGAGTTGCCAAAAGCACAAGGTGTGCAATACTCAGAGACATGGCCAAGGTAAGAAAGGCTGAAAGACGACCACCACTGAACAAGACACACAAACTGAAACATCAAGACTGGGCCAAGAAATATCTCAAGACTGATTTTTCGAAGGTTTTATGGACTGATGAAATGAGAGTGAGTCTTGATGGGCCAGATGGATGGGCCCGTGGCTGGATTGGTAAAGGGCAGAGAGCTCCAGTCCGACTCAGACGCCAGCAAGGTGGAGGTGGAGTACTGGTTTGGGCTGGTATCATCAAAGATGAGCTTGTGGGGCCTTTTCGGGTTGAGGATGGAGTCAAGCTCAACTCCCAGTCCTACTGCCAGTTCCTGGAAGACACCTTCTTCAAGCAGTGGTACAGGAAGAAGTCTGCATCCTTCAACAAAAACATGATTTTCATGCAGGACAATGCTCCATCACACGCGTCCAAGTACTCCACAGCGTGGCTGGCAAGAAAGGGTATAAAAGAAGAAAATCTAATGACATGGCCTCCTTGTTCACCTGATCTGAACCCCATTTAGAACCTGTGGTCCATCATCAAATGTGAGATTTACAAGGAGGGAAAACAGTACACCTCTCTGAACAGATCAAAACACTGACAGAATCCATGGATGGCAGGCTTTTGAGTGTTCTTGCAAAGAAAGGTGGCTATATTGGTCACTGATTTGTTTTTGTTTTGTTTTTGAATGTCAGAAATGTATATTTGTGAATGTTGAGATGTTATATTGGTTCCACTGGTAAAAATTAATAATTGAAATGGGTATATATTTGTTTTTTGTTAAGTTGCCTAATAATTATGCACAGTAATAGTCACCTGCACACACAGATATCCCCCTAAAATAGCTAAAACTAAAAACAAACTAAAAACTACTTCCAAAAATATTCAGCTTTGATATTAATAAGTTTTTTGGGTTCATTGAGAACATGGTTTTTGTTCAATAATAAAATTAATCCTCAAAAATACAACTTGCCTAATAATTCTGCACTCCCTGTAGTGGTTTCAGGTGCGACCAAATGTCTCACTTTGGGGCTGGGGACACAGAACAAGGTCTATAAGTCAGTATTCTGATCATAGACTAGCATTGAATGAGAGGGTAATGCAACTATTACATCACAAGGGGGTGGAGCTATGATCCTATTTCATCAGGTTAATCTCCTCTCTTTGTGTTGGAAGGAAGGTAAAAAAAAAAAAAAAAGTAGTAAACAGCCACCTAGTCCTGCCCCCTATGCTACCCAGGAGCCAGTAAGAGAACACGGGAGTATCTTATGACAGCATCATTCAGGCTTTGGCAACAGTTGTAAAGTGAGACTTGCTGGAAGATTTTGGACAATATTGCATCATGGGAAATATTCACAAAATGGAGTCAGGAGAGAAACACCTAGTAGCCTACAAAACAGCTACTTGTGCCAGGAGTACGCATATCCTAAACTCCCTACTGGGATTATCTCTAAAACAAGTAGTGGAGGAGCCAACTCGAAAGCAAGCCATACTAGACTTAGTGTTCACAAATGGAGATCTGTTATCAGATATTACTGTAGGTGAAAGTTTAGGATCTAGTGATCACCAGACAGTGTGGTTTAATATAAGAACAGTGACGCAGTCACACCACACAAAAACAAAAGTTTTAGATTTTAGAAAAACAGACTTTTCTAAGATTAGATTAGATGTGAAGGAGTCATTATCAGACTGGAGCAATTTAAATGGAGTCCAGGAGAAATGGGATTATCTAAAAGTTGCACTACTGAAGGCAACAGAAAATTGCATAAGGCTTGTCAGTAAGAGCAAAAAAATTGAAGAAACCACTGTGGTACTCTGCAGAGGTGGCTAAAATAGTAAAAAATAAAAAGCTAGCATTTAGTAATTATAAAAATACTCAGAGTGAGGAAGATAGAAAGATCTATAAGAGTAGGCAGAAAGAGGCAAAGCAAGCTACAAGAGCTTCCAAAGCACACACAGAAGAGACTATAGCCCAGTCAGTGAAAAAGGGGGATAAAACATTTTTTAGATACATACATGAGAAAAGGAAAGTAAAACAAGGATTAGTTAGATTAAAAACAAAAGAAGGATGCTATGTAGAAGAGGATAAAGGCTTAGCAGACTGCTTTAATGAATATTTTTGTTCAGTTTTTACAAATGAAAATGAGGGTAAGGGACCTCATTTAGGGAAAAAGACTAATGAGTCTTTTGATGCATGTAAGTTTACAGAGGAAGAGGTTTTACTTCAGCTGTCTAAAGTAAAGACAAATAAGTCGATGGGACCTGATGGGATACATCCAAAGTTATTAAAAGAACTTAGTGGTGTACTAGCAAAACAGTTAACAGATTTATTTAACCAATCATTGTTAACAGGAGTAGTTCCAGAAGATTGGAAATTAGCTAATGTTGTGCCCATTCACAAGAAAGGTAGTAAGGAGGAGGCGGGCAACTATAGACCAGTAAGTCTTACTTCAGTAGTGGGGAAAATAATGGAAACCTTGTTAAAGAATAGGATTGTTGAACATCTAAAGTCGCTTGGATTTCAAGATCAGAGACAGCATGGGTTTACTTCAGGGAGATCATGCCAAACTAATCTTATTGATTTTTTTGATTGGGTAACTAAAATAATAGATCAGGGTGGTGCAGTAGACATTGCTTACCTAGATTTCAGTAAGGCTTTTGACACTGTCGCACATAGAAGGCTTATCAATAAACTGAAATCTTTGAGTTTGGATTTCAATATTGTTGAATGGATTAGACAATGGCTGAGTGACAGGCAACAGAGGGTTGTAGTCAATGGGGTATATTCGATGCAAGGTCTTGTTACTAGTGGGGTACCTCAGGGATCTGTTCTTGGACCCATTCTCTTTAATATTTTTATTAGCGATATTGCAGAAGGTCTTGTTGGTAAAGTATGTCTTTTTGCTGATGATACAAAGATTTGCAGCAGGGTTGATATTCATGGAGGGATAAGCCAAATGGCAAATGATTTAGCTAAACTAGAAAAATGGTCAGAGCAGTGGCAACTGGCATTTAATGTGGACAAGTGCAAGATTATGCACCTTGGGCGTAAAAACCCAAAAGCAGAATATAGACTATTTGGTACAGTCCTAACCTCAACATCTGAGGAAAGGGATTTAGGAGTAATAATTTCAGAGGACTTGAAGGTAGGTAGGCAATGCAATAGAGCAGCAGGAAATGCTAGCAGAATGCTTGGTTGCATAGGGAGAGGTATTAGCAGTAGGAAGAGGGAAGTGCTCATGCCATTATACAGAGCACTGGTGAGACCTCACTTGGAGTATTGTACGCAGTACTGGAGACCTTATCTCCAGAAGGATATTGATACTTTGGAGAGAGTTCAGAGAAGGGCTACTAAACTGGTTCATGGGTTGAAGGATAAAACTTACCAGGAAAGGTTAAAGCATCTTAACATGTATAGCTTGGAGGAAAGACGTAACAGGGGGGATATGATAGAAACATTTAAATACATAAAGGGAATCAACACAGTAAAGGAAGAGAGTATATTTAAAAGAAGAAAAACTACCACAACTAGAGGACATAGTCTTAAATTAGAGGGGCAACGATTTAAAAGTAATATCAGGAAGTATTACTTTACTGAGAGGGTAGTGGATGTATGGAATAGCCTGCCAGCAGAAGTGGTAGAGGTAAACACAGTCAAGGATTTTAAGCATGCGTGGGATAGACACAAGGCTATCCTAGCTATAAGACCGGGAACGGGGGACTAATAAAAGTACTCAAAAAAAAAATAAAAAAATTGGGCAGACTAGATGGACCGAATGGTTCTTATCTGCCGACACATTCTATGTTTCTATGTTTCTAGTTTTATTTTTCCTTTTATATGAAATCAATTCAATAATAAAAAAATAAAAAAAAAACAGTGGCATCTGATTTATATATGTTTGGTTTTAAATGACTAGGTTATCTAGTTAAGATAAGCGGTAATGTCCCATTAAGGAAATTTGTCAATATGATTGGAGATCTAGGGGGAGGATGTGTTTGAACCAGATACTATATATTGTGACATTCTTTGTGGTAAAAATGGCTGTGATCACCATCTTGCTAAAGCTATGCTATGTTACAATATGTGAAGGACGCCATTTGGTAAAGCAGCTATGTTCCATAATCGCTGTATTCAAATAAACCTCTAAAAAGACTCTACCCTTTCTACGTTGGTAGTTCCATTTGTGGGAGGCCAAATATTTGCTCCCCACTGGATTTGTTTCTTATTGACCCCAAGGTGTTTTCCCATAACAATGTGATAAAACAGAGAAATTATGTCAGTTTTAAAATACTAATGTTAAAGCAGAAGTAATGTAATTTAATAAATTTCACGTTATGCTGATTTAATTGCTTTTGTAATAATCATTCTACCTGCTTCATTTAGAATGTAACTGGGTATGAATTTAATAAAACAAGTAGCAGATTTGCTTCCTGTAATCATTTCAAGGCGTCTGATATCACTAACCATCAAAATATGAATATGGGTTATGAACCCCTTGGCGACACAGGACGGACCTAGTGGACCTCTAAACGAGCACTGAAAGCGAAGTTTTTCCGCTTTCAGTGCTCTAATGGTATTGTAACAATGCTTCCGTATGGAAGCATCGTACAATACTAAAAAAAATGCCCGTCGCATTTCGATCGCTCCGGAGAGCGATTGAAATGCCGGTTTTAAAGGCACACTGCCTTTAAAACGCGGGCATTCAAAAACGAGCATAGGAAGCAAATTTTTTCTCTTCCTATGCTCTGTAAGTGCTGCTGATTGCCTTGCAAGTCGAGGCAATCAGTAACACAAAAAAAAATACACGATCTTGGTCACTGTGTGATCAAGATGGCGCTGCCCTTCTAAGGCAGGAAATACCTGCTTCCTGTGCTCTTCCTGCAGTCACACGATTGCCTCTTCACAGAGGCAATCAGTGACTGCCAGGCACACTGACAAGCAGTGGGGATGCTCTGATGAGCACCCCCACTGCCTGGTCAGACCAATATTAACCCTAAATTGATCTGACCAGTTAGGATCTGCCTCCCTCTCCTCACAATTTTTTAGTGAGGGAGAGAGACAGATCAAAGTTATAAAAGTAAGTAAATGTACAAAAAAATAATAATTACACAACACACGAATAATAAAACAATAAAAAAAAATTATAAAAGCAATTCCCTGCGTTTAACCCCTTCCCTGCCACTGATCGTGCACATCAGCGCATTTATTTTTGCTGTTTGTGCATTTTTTTTAGGGGTTAATTTTTTTTGTACTGTAATTTATTAATTACAGTACTACAAAGGCTCTTCTAAGAGTTATTAACACCTTCTTTGCCATCGATCACTGCTTACGCAATATTGACGCCAAAGCAATTTTTATCTGTCTGTATAATTTATTTATTTTTTAAATTTTTACACATACCCGCTAGGGGATTACGTGTAAAGTAAAAATATTTGAGATATTTTTTTAAAGCTGTCTGAGTGCAAAACGATCAGTAACAGCGAATTAGTGGCAAAGGCGGTTTGGTGATTGCTCAAATAAGCTCACCATTCGCCCTGGTCATATCAAAATTGGTCGGATCAATATTCACAAATATTGATCTGCCTCCCTCTCCCTACTTACATTTTTGTGACGGAAAGAGACAGATCAGTATTAGTGATATAAAATTGTCAGGTTTTATGAAAGTCTTTCACTGTGTATTAACCCCTTCCCTGCCATTCATCACTGTATAAGCAGTAATCTTGCACAGCAACAGTATGTTTTGCTGTCTGCACTGTTTTATGGATTCATTTCTTTGTACTGTAATGTATTACAGTACTAGACAGGCTCTTCTAAGAGCTTGGCGGAAACAACTAAACCCAAAAAGGGAAAAGTGGATTGATATGGGAAAATAAACACTGATCTAGATTTGAGCAGGAGTGTATACCAATTGATACCCGATAGAAAACGGAAAAAGAAATGAGCAACAGGAACTAGCCTAATGACCACAACACTACACTCCCAAGCTAACAAAAATCAATAAAGAGCATAACAAAACAAAAAAATGGTGATATGTAAAAATCAATAAATATATAATATATATAAAAATATAGATGGTATAAAATTATACGAAAGTGAATGTGAAAAATAAACAGCAATAATAATAATAATAATAATAAAAACTGGCAAGATATCAAAAAATCACATAAAATTCAAACAGATACCACATAAAGTGCAAACAGTTCTGAAATAGAAGCTGTGATGTGTGTGAAAATGTATCAAAATTAAACCACACATGTAGCAAATAGGACACTGCAATAACAGAAAAAGTCCGGAAGTGAAGTTTTTGAAAGTGTTAAACGATCAGCACATCTTCATAGTCGGAATAAGTATATTATACTCTTGATGTAGGAATCTGAAAGCAAAAAAACCAAGTGTGTACCGTACAAACAGATTTATTGCGCTAAAAAAGATTGAACACTTACAGGATAAAATGAGCAGATCGGCAGGAAAATGGTTAAAAATCACGTATAGTTAAAACACGGACTTGCACAACTTGGCTTGTCTCACAGACAGAGACGGAGCTTCTGATGTAAAAAGCCGGCTGTGTAAACTCTGCAGATGTCGGGAGACTGATTGAAAAGCCTAAGTCAGAAGTGAAAGGATCCGTAGAAACAAAAAAGCAACTTCCACCCTACGCGTTTCGTAACTAACATGTTACTTCATCAGGGGTCACTGCTTAGGCACAGATTCTGAGGCCGCGGACTCAGGGTTCGATTTTGACCCTGGTCATCTTTCTGATACATCATCTAGTGACGTATCGGTGGCTGCTGAGCCCTTGCCACAAGGAGTGATGGGTGTCTACCTTTAAAAAAATATATGGTTTGGTGGGGGTAAATTACATTGGCTGGCTTCAAAGATATATCACATATAGGACACGGACGCAGGTTGAATACATGTCAAAATTCCAAGTTGGAATTTTGAGATGCGCATCTCACAAATGTTGCCTTCTAGCCAAAAAACAAACCAACAAACCTATGCATGGGTGGTATCCCTGTACTCGGAAGATGTTGCTGAACACATATTGGGTTGTTGTTTGGCAGTGACATATACCAGAATCTGTGAATTCATGCCTGAAGTACAATGCATGTGGAAAAAAAACTCCCAAAAAAGTACTACCACAAACTTTTACAAAGGCTGGTGGTAGAATTAGTACATATAGAGTATTAAAATACCACCATTTGAAATACCTTAGGATGTTTATTTTCCAAAAATATATGGTTTGGTGGGGTAAAATACATTGGACGGCTTCAAAAATGTTCCAAATGGAACATGGGCGCAGGCTGACTACATGTCAAAATTCCAGGCTGGAAATGCACCCCCCCTAAATGTGGCCTTTTAGCCCCCCAAACAACCCAACAAACCTATGCATGCGTGGTATCCCTGTACTCAGGTGATGTTGCTGAACACATATTGGGGTGTTGGTTGGCAGTGGCAAATACCAGAATCTGAAAATTCCTGCCTGAACTACAATGTGTGTGGGGAAAAAATTACATCCCAACCCTTTGACATAGGTTGGTGGTAGAATTAGTACTTGGAAAGTGTTAAAATACCACAATTTTAAATACCCTAGGATGTCTAGTTTTCCAAAATATATGGTTTGATGGGGTAATATACTTTCACAGGTTTCAAAAGTGTCCCAAATGGAAAATGGGTGCAGGCTGAGTACATGTCAAAATTCCAAGTTGGAAATGCACCCCCCCTAAATGTGGCCTTTTAGCCCCCCAAACAACCCAACAAACCTATGCATGCGTGGTATCCCTGGACTCAGGAGATGTTGCTAAACACATATTGAGGTGTTGTTTTGCACTGACACATAACAGGATCTGTGAATTCATGCTCGAAGTACAATGTATGTGGAAACAAAACATTAAAAAATTACTTACCTAAAATTTGACAAAGGCTGGTGGTAGAATTAGTGCATGGAAAGTGTTAAAATACTACCATTTGAAATACCCTAGGGTGTCTAGTTTTCAAAAATATATGGCTTTGTGGGGTAGAATACACTTTTTTGGCTTAAAAAATGTCCCAAATGGGACATTGGCGCAAGTTTTCTGCATGTCAGAATTCCAAGTTGGAAAACCAAAAAGCGCACTTCTCAAATGTGGCCTTTTAACCCCCAAATAACCTAACCAACCTATACATGGGTGGTATCCCTGTACTCAGGAGATGTTGCTGAACACATATTGAGGTGTTGTTTGGCACTGACATATAACAGGATCTGTGAATTCATGCCCAAAGTACAATGTATGTGAAAAAAAATTACTACCCAAAACATTGACATAGGCTGGTGGTAGAATTAGTGCATGGAAAGTGTTAAAATACTACCATTTGAAATACCCTAGGGTGTCTAGTTTTAAAAAATATATGGCTTTGTGGGGTAGAATACACTTTCTGGCTTCAAAAATGTCCCAAATGGGACATGGGCGCAGGTTTTCTGCATGCCAGAATTCCAAGTTGGAAAACCAAAATGCGCACCCCCTAAATGTGGCCTTTTAGCCCCAAAACAAACCTATGCATGGGTGGTATCCCTGTACTCAGGAGATGTTGCTGAACACATATTGAGGTGTTATTTAGAAATACCCCTTCACATTTTAAGGTAATGTTTACCTAAATTGCAATATATGTGAAAAAAAAAAAAAATTGGCAGCAAACTTTGGCAAAGATTGGTGGTAAAATGGCTACATGAAATGTGTCAAAATACCCCAAGTTAAATGCCCTGAGTGGTCGAGTTTTCAAAATGATGTACATGTTGGGGGTCATTCATGGATTTAGTACAGATATCAATGTGTTTTGTTTTTTTAAATATAAATTCTTTTATTTTTCATATCATGAATAAAACAAAGACAAAACAAACGTATTCATACATACTTTACATACCATACAGTTCACACAAAGAATACTTTTAGGGGTACTGGTACTGATAGGGGGAACACCAAAAAAAAAGTCTGCAACCCCATTACTACCCTCATGTTCCGAAATAAAACTAAGCATTATCCTCTCCCCCTCTTGCACCCCCCCCCCCTTTTTTACAGCCATGAAGCAGTTAATGGTAAGGTCTATTTGTGGAGCAGGCATCGTGGGCCAGCCCAGATGCAAGAGGGCTGAAGCTGGTTCTTTTATTATGTTAATGTTATCTGCTTTCTTGAGTAAATCAAATGCCATGTCCCATAGCCTCTTAACTTTTATACATTTCCACCAGATATGAGAAAACGTGCCCACCTCTGCCTCGCATCTCCAGAAGATATTAGATGCATTTGGATACATAGTTGCCATTCTAGTGGGCACCAAGTACCACCTGTTGACAATTTTGAATTGTGTCTCTAGAATGGACAGGTCATGCACACTTCTGTTCTGCTTCTTAAAGGAGCTTACCCACTCTTCCTCATCTATTGTTCTCTGTAGTTCCCCTTCCCATTTCTTATATTCGTTATGACTTTCTTTTAGATCTTTTTGTCTGATGCATTCCATGCACCTTGAGATTGTTCACCTGGATTTCTCTACCCCAAACACTTTGTCTAGTTTTTGGACCACTGCCAACTCCGCTTTAACTACATGGTTATTGAGACACTTCGAAACTCCAAGTATTATTTCGGACATATTTATCTTTCTGCATAAGTTGGAACTCCAATATGCTGTGATCAGACCATGTATTATTTCTTATCTCTATATTTTTTTAGTGATCTAATAAATGATTCATCTCCCAGAACTAGGTCAGTCCTAGAATAGGATTGGTGTATGTTGGAAAAGTGAGTATAATCTTTTTGTTGCGGTTGTAGTACTCTCCAGGTATCAAATAAACCCTGTTCATCTATTGCTTTACTTAGTGCTCTTGCTTTAGTTACTAAATTCTTATTTATCCTTTTGTTATCTTTGGTCTTTTTATCCAGGGTGCAGTCACACACACACAGTTAAAATCTCCAGCAATTATTGTTATGCCTTCCTTTATTATGTTTATCTTCTCCATTATATCAGAAAATACTCCAACAGGGGCTGTGCTTGGCAGGTATATACTGACTAAAGTACAGATATCAATGTTACAATGTCACTATCGCTAATTTTGAAAACAAGGATTTTAAAATAGCTTTGCACTACTTATAGTTCTGGCCCTGTAACATGAATAAAAAAAGCACAAAAACATAAAACATGAGCTATTTCTGAACTCAGGACATATATTAGAAACTGTTTAGCAGTGTTTTTTTGTTGTCTCTTGTACATGAGTATATGATTTTTCAAATAAGTCATAACATTTTTTTAGTTTGGATGACCTTTTTACAAAAGTAAATACAATGCAGCAATTATTAATAAAATAATAATTAATTTATTGAATATAAAATAAAGATCAAACAATAAGCAAATTAGGAATCAACAAAACAGTATATTAATAGATGTTAATCATAATTCACATGCATGACTGTGAGAGGTGAATAAAATATGAATTATGTATTTTATTTAGATACAACCACACCTATATCGATAATGATTAGTTGTTAATGATAGTACACCATAATTACCTACAAATTACCAGAATATACTCTGCTTAGGTAAGGTAATATTACTAAATCATATAACTACTCAAGGTGGCTATTTCTTAATCTGCCTGGTAAATGACAATGTATGTATTCTAGCTTAGACTTTGAGAATAAGAATCTTAGATAATCTCTGGAGATACATTTGGTTAAATAGCGATATGGTACTTGTGGTTCTTGATAATATCTATAGGATATTCCTCTGGCTTCCTACTGCAGAAAAGGATGACAGATAAACACCAGGCTAAAACATTTAGATCTCAGAAATTGTGGTATTTAAGTTTAATTTACCCAAATATATATGCTAATTATATCCATAAAAATTAAGATTATGCTAGAAGAAAATTACCACATTTATACATTACCGGCAGAGGTTGATTTGCAGCCGAGACTCCTTCCATTGAAGGATTGAGTGATGGGAGTTACTCCTGGGATTTAGCTCAATACTATGTGTATGGAGATGTCTATTAATATAGTGAAATGTGCTATTAAAAGCCTCATATTCCTGAGTCCTCCCCAGAAGGAGGGAGACTCAGCCCTTTTCTAAAACATCACCATCTCTCACCCCACTAGTGGCAACTCTCCCAAAATCAGTACCCCCAGGTTTTCTCAGGTATCCCTCGGTCCCATTCTACACCTCCAGTATCCACTTATCAACCAAACCTTATCTCAGACTGACACCCTGTTCTCTCTAACTGTTAACCAACTAAAGTGAATGGGTGTGTTTGATTTAAATGAGATGTCATGATTTATAGCTATACCTGGATTGTGAGTATAATGTGAGAAAATATATATGTTGAAATATATAGAAGTGTTAATTTTATTTCAAATTAGAGTAAATATTCTTGTCATTCCACATTAGATTAAAACTCATAATAAAATTTATACCACACTAATAAAAAAATAAAAACAATATTGTAATTAATATGTAGGATTAATTATATTTATGAGTGAAAGTGTGATATAATTATATATTTTAAATAGCAATTTGAATCAACTAGGTGTGTTTATAATAACCCTTATTAGATTCTTCAAATCTAAAATCCAAATAATCTCAGTGTGTCTGCGTCTGTCAGTTTCGGCCAGTTTGGGTGGGCTAGCAAGTTGAAGAGAAGCCCCCCTTCTCCTCTTGTATGTATATAGACACAGCTGTGTCTGCAGAAATACAATGAGATGTGGCTTAGAGTCATAAACCTTCCACTAACAAATGCCACCTTATCTGTTCCGGTGATACTATGAACTTATCAGTAAAATATTTGGTTTCAGATAACAGAGTTAGGAATGTGGAAGACTTTCTTTTAGCCTCAGGGACACAATAAGATTTGAACACACAGAAGGATGTCCAAAAACTGACACAAAATTGAGGCTGCTGGCATCCATCTTGTTATCTTTTGCTTCTGCTTTATTCATATGTACCAGTCTCGAGATTACCTTTCAATACATCTGACAAAGTGGGAATGGCTTTTAAACTGAACCTGTCCTTTTATTGGTTTATCAAATTTACAAACAAGGTAAATTACCTGCCTAGATAATGCAGAAAAATATTTTTCTTCTGCACGTTATATCAGTGATGTTTTCTAAAGAAAATTATATAAGGATAATTGAAATCATCGGTTAAATGCGTGTCAGTGATGCAATAAGTGAGGTCACACAACTGCCTCCACCCTGCGGTCAAAACAAATTAGAGAGGTCATTACCAGTTTGGATGAGCAGATCTATGTACCTACTAATTCATTTCTGGTTAGTCCCATCTATTACAAGATAATCCATTTGGATAAAGTGTCTTCTTGCAATGAAAGTAACAGCAATGATTGAGGTGGTGGTAAAGTTGCCTGGAATTTCTCTTTAAGAGTGTCCTTCAGTTTACCTGTTAATGTGATATCTTATTGTGTAATTAGTGATATCTTATAGTGTAATTTAAATGTTTGATTATAAACACTATATATTTAATGTTATACAAACTTAAAATCTAGTTACTTAGTTATAAAAAAACAAGATTGTAAGTCTCATTAAAATTGCTAACCCATTCTTGTCTCGTTATATTTATATGCTTACAAAATGTTTATCTTGCCAGCCTTTTAAAAAAATAAGCACAAATAAAGTTAAAATGTGTATCATAGTACATTGGTTAATAAAAAAACATATGTCATATATAGAAGCTTCCCAAACATTTCCTGCCACATCAATTTAAGGGGTTGACATGCCCACCATGTATGTAGCATGTCCCCTCTATCCTTATTACATCTCCAGCATGTATCCGGTGCCCCCCGCCCCATCACCGCCAGGCGGGATGGCACCAGATACATCCTGTTTAGAATTTTATAATGTGATTCCACCAAATTTAGACATCTCACTGATTTGTATGTCAAGAAAAGGGATTTTATCAAATCTTCCTTTGGTATAATAATACCTATATCACGTTCCCACTTAGAATAAGCCGAGAAGTCACAATCTGCATTATCCAGATCTAGCATATCTTTTATTCTTTTTAATAGATTTTTCTGGTTGTTATCTTTTAGGATTTTCCTAAAAAGATTCACTTTATCTGATTTCGTCTTGTGCAGATGTTTTGACAAATAACCCTTCATCCTTAGGTAATTAAAAGTTTCACCTTTTAATTCTGGAAATCTATCCTGCAGTTCCTGGAAGGGAATAATTCCCGTATTCCCCCAAATTTCTCCCAGGGATTTCAAACCACATTCATGCCAGGCTTTCAGATTTATATAATCTATATTACTTTCCAGCAATGTCAGTGGGAGCTCGTGAATTACATAGTTGTCAAACCCAAGTCTTTTCCTGTGTCTTCTCCACACGTGTAGAATATTGTCTAAAACTATCCCTCTACCTTTGGTTTGATCTTTTTCTTTACTCTTTTCCCCAGTGTACCAGAAAAGTTTGACCAGCTCTGATTCTCCGCCCAAAACTGCTTCGATATTATACCAAGCCTCGTTACTAGATATATTTAACTGGGAGGTAACTGCATGGGCTAAAAGGCTTGAGTCATGGTATTGTATTATGTCTGGCATTCCCAATCCTCCCTGTGAGATCTTTTTTAAACAGTTTAATTTTAGTCTTGGTTTTTTGTTTTGCCACACAAAGTTCCTAAGAGCCCGTTGTATCATAGTGAGCCAACTGACTGGGGTTTCTATTGGGAGCATCCTGAAAAGGTAGAGCCATTTTGGTAGGATATAGGTCTTGACCACATTTATTCGTCCCCACCAGGAAAAACATAAGTTCTTCCAGTCGCTTAGTTGTTTGGTAGTAGACTTTAGCAAAGGGAGGAAGTTTTTCTCCATTATTTTTATTGGATCTGCCCAGATACTTATGCCCAGGTATTTCAAATTATCCGCCCAGACAAATCTGAATTTAGTTTTTAATTTGTTCTCTAATTCTACCGATATGTTATTTGGCAGGGCAATGGTTTTATCATGATTTAATTTGTACCCAGATACCATTGAGTATCTATCTATTTCATTCACTAAGCCTACCAAGGATTTAACAGGGTTCTCCATAGTCACTATAGTGTCATCCGCATAAAGGTTGATTTTTAACTCCTCACTTCCTATCTTTAGCCCTGATATCTCTCGGTTCTGTCTTATGGCTGCTGCCATTGGTTCCATCGTGATAAGGTATAAAAGATGGGGATAAAGGACAGCCTTGTCTGGTTCCGTTATGTAAGTTAAACCACTCAGTGGAAAAACCGCCTCCCATTACTCTTGCGGATGGGGAAGTATATAATGCCAGGATAGAGTTTAATATTCTTCCCTCGAAGCCAAAGATCTCTAGTGAAGTTCTCATAAAACCCCACCTGACCCTGTCGAAAGCCGTTGTTAAATAAGCCGGAGATACTTCTTTTGCACTTAAATCTACCAGGTACTAAGGAATGGGAGAAGGCTTTTACTTTACATTTTTTAACCGCAATAAAAGTGTCAATAGGTAGACTATGGAAATCACCACAAGTCCCGAGTTGGGTGGAGATTAAGAAACAACTAGAACATCAATTTAAGATGGAGAGAGGAATTTCACTTTATCAAACAAAAGACCTAAAAAAGGTAGAAAAATGGGATAAATGCCTAGAACTCCTAACTCGGGACTTGAGATGAAACACAGTAGACGCGTTTGAACTGATCCACATGAAATATGGTAAAATAAAAGGTGAACAGCGGCTAGATGGCTTTTGTGTCCCCCCGTTTTTTCTCCCCTCGATCTCCATGGAAGTAAATGTTTTAGTAGTATGTCTTGTTAAATGTTTTGTAGATTTGAATGTCCTTTTATGTATTTTTATATGAGAATGAAGATTGTCACTATTTTGTTAATTTGTAATGTAAGAAATCGGATTATGATAATCTTCATGTCAAGGAGACTAAGCATAGTGAAAATGCACAAGGATGAGTTGAAAATACACGACTTCACGGTTATTGCTCACTTGATTACTTACGTGTTCTCAATCCTGAGTGCAAAAAAAAAACATATGTCTTTATACAAATAGATCTCACGCTGCAAGATTCGAGGTATGCAGAATATAATTTGTGTAACTTATCAACATTTTTTTCTAAAAACAAAGTTAATATTATAATTGTTTTGCAGAAATGTGAAATATGCATATGGGTAGAAGACCAACATACTGTTTTAATCTTGAATAAAAATGTGAAATATTCACATTTGAAATAATAATTCCGTTGAACTGTACTGCACCTTAGTATATTTGAGTTTTTTTATAATATTTTTATACCCAAATTTTCAGGGATTGAAATAAATTAATATTATATTTTACTGATAAAGATATAAATCTTCACCAATATGTCTAGTTATGCTATTGATAACTCTTAACTACTGAGTGTAAATTCAGAGTCCACACTCCTTGCTTTCGGCAATTCAACAATATTTAATTAATAGAGGCTACACACATACAAATAAACAATACATACAAATACTACAGATACATATGAAAACTGGTACTAGGTTGGTATATGCTATCACTAATTATTCATTGATTGAATGGAATCAACTAGCTGAAACAACTAGCCAATCTTCCAATAGCAAGAATAGGGATCAAAGTGTCTGATGGGGAAAGGGGCATTGCTTTGGAGAGGCAGAGGTCAAGAAAGACCGCCTACTGCATCCAGCCTGTTTAGCCACTGTGTTGCTGTGTTACCCTGTTGTTAGAGCTTACTGTGTTGTTAGAGCTTACTGCCCGAGGGTAGATTTGCTTCCAGTACAGTAAAAGCTGAATTCTTATGCTTTATAATTCTGTACCTTAAAACACTTGACTTCATTGGCATACAGTTTGGTGGTCAAGCTTTTCCCCTTATTACATCCCTCCTATTGGCAATGAAGTGAGTGATGAGACTCTTATACTCTACAAAAGCCACCAGAGATGTGGGAGGAAGAATGTATCCTGCAGTGTATCTACCAATGTGAACACCCAGCCCACTATCCCAACAAAGTTCTTTCCATTTGCATACCATAATGGAGATGATATACTCGGGCAATCAATGACTTCAAGTAACAACACATACCAATCTGTATAACAATACACACTACCGAAACACATAATACGATAATAAACGGATGAATGAATAAATTTCCCACAGCAGTACCCCATGATGATTGTTTAGAAAATTAGTTTTTAAATTTCTGCCACCAGGTTGTACTAGCCATGTCAGAAAATGAATGTTCAATTATTTGAAGTTCTTGTTGTTCGTGAAAGAACTTAATGTGAATACGTTCTCCAAAGGTTTGCAGATGTTGCACTAATACATGGTCTGATTTTAATTGGTCAACCCATTCTTGCCAAGGGGTATCCTCGGTGATACTAGGCTCTATTAATGGGGGACCTAAGGTCCTGTTGATTGTAAGTAATAAAGGCACAGTCAAGTTAAAGTGGAGTGTACTGATTCTTTCAGGATACCCTGTGACACAATAAATTCCCTGTGTAATTGGTTTCCTTAAAGAGCAGTGCCTATACCAAATCTGCACCTCATCTTTTCTAATGAGACAAAGCACACCTTTCCCTGTCCCAATGGGAATACCATGTCAGCAGGATTTACTCGTTCCACAAACCCTTTGCAGTATGAATGGTTATGCCAACATGAATCCACTATGACTCTGGCTTGGTTAGGTAAGCATAAGATCTTGTTAGGAAATCTCAAGCAGCCTAGGAAATCAATTTGCTGTAGTTCCTGACCATTCATAACTACATTAGGATATTGTAGCTCAGCATGTAACACATGTGTTTCTGTGACAGGTACTCCCATTGATAAGTTGATAGCTGTTCTGATATACACCACTGGATGGCACTAATGAAGTGGCCCTACAGGTATCACCCTGACATCCCACCCAACTGTTGACCCACAGATCTCTATGCTCATAGGCAAATCTAGTAATATCTAGTAGTTCCCCATTACCCAGTGGGGTATGGTTATCATCCAAGGTTTGCGCCATGATCTTAAAGTCCATAGATAGTTCCATTTGCATAGACAAACACACAAAATCCCAGGAAATGTGTCTTAATTTCTCAATTATACCAACCAATATTTCCTCTGTGTGTAGTATTGCTGAACTATGTGTCTCTATTACCTTTTGTGTCAGACCCTCCACTAGTGTATTTATTGTTCTCTGAGTTTGCATACCTTTGGAATTTAGCATACCCTCAGACTGGAGCGTTGTGGTCATGCTAGATATGTCTATAGAATTGACCACTCCCAACCCGGTGCCCACACCTCCCAGAATAGTGTCTAAGATATCCCTCCTATTCCTAATCCTGTTTCCTGTTGCCCATCTAACTAAAGCTTTTTCCATTGTAGATGTGACCCTAGAACAGTTCTGAAAGTGTGTGGAAACCAACCAGTCAGTCTTATCTGCCAAGTAATCAACTGGAAAGTAGCATTCCTGACTATAGGTGTAGGTTTCAGTGAACTGATCTGGAAAGGACCACTAGAGACTACTCTATTCTCCTGGCATTCAGGTCTGTTCCCTTTATCCATTAGTGAAGGAGCTGTACGAGTATAGGTGGAGGTAGGAGCCAACGTTGTAGGCTCTCTCTCTTCCTCTACACTCAACAGCACCATCACTCCACCCTTCTTATTGTGTCCTACTACTTCCCAATTTATTCCCTTTTTGATCAATTTGTCCACTATCAGCTGTGTTATCTGATATTCTCTAAGGTTACTGTCAAAACTATATATAGGATTAATTACACTCGATTCCATATTGATATTTAACCCCTCAAAGTATACAACCCACTTCCCCCAACCAGTCCATTTACACTCCCAATGTTTCTCATTTCCCTTATTGTCCTTCCAAAATCCCTTGATGACGTCATGTTGTTTTCTCCCAACAATCTCAACCACCCACCCAAAATCAAATATCACATCTATACATGGAACTTGTAGATTTTCACTGCTCCAAATCCTGGTCCATCCTGATATGTCGTGTGCATAATTTCCTCTCCGTTGCCTACTTAATGGCGTAGTGTTTATTTGGGAAACATTTGTTGTTACGTAGTCTGTATAGTCTTTGGTAGATGAGCTGTAGTTGCATAGATGGAGCTGTTGCTGGTTTGGCCTGTGACAAGCTGTTCCATCCAAATCCAGGTGAATATTAGTATGTTGATTGACACTATCATCTTGGTCACTTTTGGGAAAGCCTGAAAAAGATCAAGCAGAAATATCAGTTCTTAGCAAGTAACTCTGTGTCTGGTGTACAAACCCCTTTGTATAATTTTTATTGGTCTACATGGACCCACTTATATCCAGGCTGACTTTTGGCCTTTTTGGGTTTGGATCACTGCACCTGTAAGACTGTTGTGCCCAGTGTTTCTAGGATTACATAGGGCCCTTCCCAATTTGCATCCCAGGGAGAATTTTTGCTAAAATTTTTGATCATTACTAACCCCCCCTTCTCAAACAGATTTTGAGGTGTAGATAAAATTTTACAATCAGTTGGGGCCATATTTGAGGCAGCAAAGAGTAGCAATGAGTTCAATTGCTTCTGAACTTGGGAGAGGTACTGGTCTCTAGATACAGATTCTCTCAGTGGAGTTGAAAGTTGTGGTTCACCTGGGTGTCCTAATGCCATCTGTCTCCCTGTCATGAGTTCATATGGAGAGCACCTAGTGGCACTAGAGGGCGTAGCTCTGATAGCCATGAGTACTGCAGGAAGATGGTTAACCCATGATTTGCCGTGTTGCATAAGCATTTTAGATAGCCTGGACTTTAGAGTGCGATTCATCCTTTCCACTATACCTGATGACTGGGGGTGGTATGGGATGTGAAATCTCTGTTGAATTCCCAAAAGAGCACACAGGTTTTGCATGACCTGTCCTGTAAAATGTGTGCCCCTGTCTGACTCAATTATTTCTGGAAAGCCCCAGCATGGAAATACATGTTCCCCCAATGCTTTGGCTGTAGCTATTGTTGAGTCTCGTCTGAGGGGAATTACCTCTACCCATTTAGAAAATGTGTCAACAATGACCAATCCATATCTGAGACCCCCCTTTGACGGTGGAAGTGGACCTATGAAATCAATCTGAATTGATTTCCAGGGACCATCTGCAACTGGCACTCTTTGAAGCATAGGTCTTTGTCCCTTGGGCCGTGGATTTACTTGGGCACAGGTTAGGCATTCCTGTATACAATGTAGAGCTCAAGTTGTTATTTCAGGCCAATAAAATTTTTGTCTTGGGTGATATTCTAATGCACTCTGTCCAATGTGACCCATAAAAGAATGTGTTTGTTGTGTAATGGGCCTCTGGAAATGGCTTGGGACAACAAAAAGGAATCTCTGTTGGTGGTCATTAGGATCACTATAACATAACAACCCTTCTCTAATAGAATAGCCACTTGGAAGTGTTTGTTGGTTCTGAAATAAAAGAGAAAGATTAGGATCCCTATCCTGTTCTGCTTTTAAATCTGGCACTTCTGTGCTTTGATCACCAACCTTGGCTATCTGAGTCATTCCCTCTTTGCACATGAAGTGCTCCTCCCATGCATGTTGTGTCTCTTTGTCTTTCTCATGTAAATGCCATGCATCCCCATCTAAGGCAGCCTCCTTTGCTAACAAATCTACATGTGCATTACCCTTTGAATGCTCATCTGTGGCATTTGAATGGGCTTTTACCTTCATACCCTTTTTCTACTGGAGACAGTAGTCTGGAAAAATAGCCAACCGGCCTCCATTTTCCAGCTTTCTCCTGCAGTAACACAGATGAGATAGAGGTGTCAGATGTACATGTCTGTAGGGCAAATGGAGCCTCCCCATCCACAGTAGCTAGGGCGGGGGCTGATGCCAAATCTTGCTTCAGAACTCTGAATGCTTCTTCCTGTTCTGTGCCCCAGGGGATTTGTATTGTCTCTTCCCCTTTCAAGAGATCATAAAGAGGTTTGGCTTTTTCAGCAAATCCTTCAATGAATTCCCTTGAAAAATTTACAAGTCCCAAAAACTTCCTCAAACAATTCTTGTTAAAATGCCTGGGGACTTGTAGCATTCCTATGATTCTTTCTTTAGTTGGACACCTTGTGCCTCCTGTAATTTCCACTCCCAAAAAGATTACCTGTTGCCTGAGCAACTGGACCTTTGAAGTGTTTAGCTTGAGTCCAGCATTTGCAATCAAGCTAAACAGTTCCCTCAACAAATCCATATGTTCTCTTATGGTCTCTGTTTGTAACAGGATATCATCTACATATTGTATTATACTGGATGGAGAAAAGAATGCCTCTAATATCTTTGCTAGGGCCTGGTGGAAATAGGTGGGAGAGCTGTGAAATCCCTGAGGTAGCGTTGTAAAAGTGTATTGTGTATTTTTGAAGGTGAAAGCAAATTTGTACTGGCATTCTGGGGCTAGCTTAATACTCCAGAAACCATTACTGATATCCAGTACCGAATACCATTTACAGGTGGCACTTAACTTAGATGTAACTTCAGGTATGGAAGCAACTAAATTTGTTACTGGTGGGAAAAATTTGTTTACCATACGAAAATCTGCAGTAAATGTCCAAGTGCCATTAGCTTTACGCACCGGCCACAACGGGGAGTTGTTAAATGAAGAACATTTTCTTATGATACCCTGAATTTCCAATTGCTCAATTATTTGTGCCACTGGCTCAATGGCTTCTGTTGGAAACCTGTATTGCCTCTGTGGTGGAGCATCAGGTCCCACAATGTTATTTTCACTACCTTTAATAATGCCACAATCATTTTTATGCTGAGGCCAAATTTCAGGGAAATCCAGAACCAATGTCCACAGATCAGAGTTATCCTCAGTGTCTGGCCACACTCTGTCTGAAGGAACATAAGCAATGGATGCCACAGGAGTTAAGGTCGTATCATCTAGGATAACAGGCCTTCTCCCTCTTGTATCTCTCCACAAAACATTATTACAAAGGTCTACCAGCATTCCTTCTGTTCTCATTACATCTGCACCCAGTATAGTACCTTCAGTGTTCTTACTTTGCCATGTGGGTATTTCCCTATTCCAATGAGTGCTTAAAGTCAAAGTCACTTGTGGAATAAGAAAAGCCTGAGGGATCCCCCAAGTCCTACCAGATATGTCTGTTTTGCCCCAGAAGGGGGACTTAGTGGTAGGTCTGTAAGTGTCACTGAAGCTCCTGTATCGATAAGAATCTTAGTGTGATGTCCTGCAATAGTTCCGTTAACATAGGGGCGTCCTGCCAAATGTGTTACAAATAGGAAATATGTCATCCAGTGATAGTCAATCCAAAAATGAGATCAGAGGACCTTCATCCTTTAGATTCATTTTGGGATCGCTATTCACTGCTCCCTCTACAGTCATCATTCTCAGAGCCTCCCACGCCGGACCATAGAGATTGGTCTTGGGCAGGGGATGAGAATGGTATCCCTGACCTGTCTTTTCTGGGGGTTTATTTCGGTCAGGCCTTACATATGCTTTCTGGTCCAGTCTTTCTTTGAAGGTCCCAGAGGGAGAGGGATTAACATGAAATCCCTCAGACACCCTTTGGTCTCTCCTAGACTTTCTACACTCTGTCTGTCTATGACCACTTTTATTGCAATAATAACAAGTACCTCTGAAGGGAATCTCTGGGAGAGCTTGCTTCCCTTCATTGGTAGCTATAATTGCAACCTTGCGCTGTAATGTTACGCCTTTTCGCATTAAATTTTGCCTGGCCTTTCCTATGATGGTTAAAACTCCTTCCAATGTGTTTTTTTCTTCAGCAAGCATCTGCACACTGGGGTCTAAGTACGTAAACTTTTTTACCAAGTATTGCAGAAGATCAGTAGGGGTTTGATCGGGTGGTATGCGGTGGGTCAACCGGTACACTTGCTCAAATTTAGAGGCAAAAACCCAAGGATCATCTTGTAATTGCACCTTCATTTCAGCAAGTGAGTGGCTGTCTAAATCTCTTTCCCCTGTTACGAATTTGGAGATAGCTCTAAGCCTGTCTCCCTCTGTCCCCCATTTATCATCTTTAAACCAATCTTGGTCTCGATTAATGGGCCCATTTATTGGTGAATTTAGCCTACAAGCAATGCTGCTTGGTGCCCACATTTTAAGCATAATACATGCCTCTTTAGGAGAGAGCATATACTGTTATACTGCTGATTCAAAGTTAGACATGTTTGAGATCACATCTATCTTGCAGTCATATTGGGGAAAGAGGGGTCTTAACTTCACTAGTTATTTCACCACTTTATCTCTATCCTGCTGCTGTAGAATTTTAGCAGTCTGCAGGGTGGCTGATGCTCTGCTCTTTTAACACTAGGTGAAGCAGACAAAGGAACTATAAAAGGTGATCTAGCTGGTTTTGTAACATGGGGGGTTAACACAGGAATACCACCGAAATCTAGCCCATCCAAGACAAGGTTTCCCCTGTTTGACCCTTGGTCCTCATGTTCTGCAATACTGGGTGACTCTTCTTCCTCTGCACACATATCCCCATGGCCACATACAGCAACTGGGGTTTGTGCGGCTAAACATGTTCTAAGTGATGAAATTAACTCCCCTCTAGCTTCATAATTGTCCTCCAATGTGTTAACATATTCTGCATTCAAGCCACATGTTGGACAATCAGTATTTATATGACTACTAGCTTGTACTGGAGCCATTGGATTGTGGATTGCAAGTAAACGATTTAGTTGGTTTCTTAATGTCATTAACAACTTCATACAGTTCTGTAATTTCAGTTTATCCTTGTTCAAGCACCACTTCTTGTTATCTACTCTCGTATTTTCTCTCTCACATTGCAGCCAAAAACTGTGCATTTTCTTAAATTCATTTTGATCTTCAATCATTAATGGGTTAAAGCTGCTACATCCTGCATATTCTGCTACAATCTCCATTCTTATAAATAAATTATAAATTACTTACACGATTTGTGTCTTCAGACTTCAGGCAATCAAATGGTGTGCACTCCGCTTTGAATCCTCCGTCTGGATTAACCTTGATCCTCCAGATATGATGTCCGGCTTACGAATTGCGTTTCACTCTGGTTGCCTCTTTAGGATCCCGCACGTCCTGGCCCTGGACGTATTGCCGAAAATGCTCACACGAAATAAAACAAAACTGGTTCGTTATTTTGTCCCTTTTTAGCTAGCTTGTACCCGGAAACTGGATTGTCTCCCCCTGTGCAAGCTAGCAAAAAGTGGTAGAAAATAATCTCCTGGCTGGCTCGCCAATGAAATAAATTAATATTATATTTTACTGATAAAGATATAAATCTTCACCAATATGTCTAGTTATGCTATTGATAACTCTTAACTACTGAGTGTAAATTCAGAGTCCACACTCCTTGCTTTCGGCAATTCAACAATATTTAATTAATAGAGGCTACACACATACAAATAAACAATAGATACAAATACTACAGATACATATGAAAACTGGTACTAGGTTGGTATATGCTATCACTAATTATTCATTGATTGAATGGAATCAACTAGCTGAAACAATAAGTCAAGCATTCACACATGTGATACATTTACCACTCCTTGGAATCACGTGTTACCAGGCAGCCGCAGAGAGAGATGGCTAGGAGCAAGACTTATATAATGAAAGTCTCTCCTACTGCTGGACACACCTCCCCTAGCCAATCTTCCAATAGCAAGAATAGGGATCAAAGTGTCTGATGGGGAAAGGGGCATTGCTTTGGAGAGACAGAGGTCAAGAAAGACCGCCTACTGCATCCAGCCTTTTTAGCCACTGTGTTGCTGTGTTACCCTGTTGTTAGAGCTTACTGTGTTGTTAGAGCTTACTGCCCGAGGGTAGATTTGCTTCCAGTACAGTAAAAGCTGAATTCTTATGCTTTATAATTCTGTACCTTAAAACACTTGACTTCATTGGCATACTGTTTGGTGGTCAAGCTTTTCCCCTTATTACAGGGATTAATGCACATTTACAAAGAAATCAAACCGCTATCTCCTGGGCAGTTCTACCAAATAACTTGTGTACACAGTGTATGGCCATATATTTTAATCCCCTTTTTTAAGAAAATTGCATTCACCATAATATTCTCTTTTCACAAGTTTATAGAAATGTGGTTACATGTATAGAATCTTTCATTAGAGTATCATCTCGGTAAGAAGAAGAAAAAGAACACGTATAAGGGGCTTTCAAATAGTTTCATGGGAGAATTGTTGCTCTTACAGTTGCTGACTAATATTAGATGGTAAATGTTATTGCTGGAGTATACCGTTCTTGCTATAGTATTTATGACTAGGAGAGGCCCAATTGGGTGTGAACACAGTCATCCTGATGCACCCTGCTCCATCTGTTCCTGATACGGAAGAGCTAATTGAAAAGAAAATAGAATATGAATATAGTACTGCTCATCCACAGGATGCCCTGCTGCTGATATAATGGGAAAACAAGTTATTGGAATTGGTGGGTATTAGCTGAGCTGCCTTGCCCAGAATCCTTTACAAGTGCCCACTTACAGTCGGGCTGCATGGTTGCCGGATTGTGGCAAAGTTTTGCCTGTTTAGTTGACTAGACACTGCGTCTCTGTAACTGGACGACCGGTTCATGTGTTGATTGTGGACCTGTTGGATCTCACATCAGAGAGAGACATTCGTAAACGGGCTAAAGCTATTGTGACCAGAAGAGGTTTATATTTAAACAGAAGACAAGCGGAATTCCTTTAAGCACACACTATAAAATTAGAAACATAAAAACATAGATTCGGTCCATCTAGTCTGCCCAATTTTTTTTTTTGAGTACTTTTATTAGTCCCCCGTTCCCGGTCCTATAGCTAGGATAGCCTTGTGTCTATCCCACGCATGCTTAAAATCCTTGACTGTGTTTACCTCTACCACTTCTGCTGGAAGGCTATTCCATACATCCACTACCCTCTCAATAAAGTAATACTTCCTGATATTACTTTTAAATCGTTGCCCCTCTAATTTAAGACTATGTCCTCTAGTTTTGGTAGTTTTTCTTCTTTTAAATATACTCTCTTCCTTTACTGCGTTGATTCCCTTTATGTATTTAAATGTTTCTATCATATCCTCCCTGATACGTCTTTCCTCCAAGCTATACATGTTAAGATGCTTTAACCTTTCCTGGTAAGTTTTATCCTTCAACCCATGAACCAGTTTAGTAGCCCTTCTCTGAACTCTCTCCAAAGTATCAATATCCTTCTGGAGATACGATCTCCAGTACTGCTTACAATGCTCCAAGTTAGCTCTCACTAGTGCTCTGTACAATGGCATGAGCACTTCCCTCTTCCTACTACTAATACCTCTCCCTATGCAACCAAGCATTCTGCTAGCATTTCCTGCTGCTCTATTGCATTGCCTACCTACCTTTATGTCCTCTGAAATTATTACTCCTAAATCCCTTTCCTCAGATGTTGAGGAACATGTTGATGTTGAGGACTGTACCAAATAGTCTAAATTCTGCTTTTGGGTTTTTACACCCAAGGTGCATAATCTTGCACTTTTCCACATTAAATGTCAGTTGCCACAGCTCTGACCATTTTTCTAGTTTAGCTAAATCATTTGCCATTTGGCTTATCCCTCCATGAATATCAACCCTGCTGCAAATCTTTGTATCATTAGCAAAAAGACATACTTTGCCAACAAGACCTTCTGCAATATCGCCAATAAAAATATTAAAGAGAATGGGTCCAAGTACAGATCCCTGAGGTACCCCACTAGTAACAAGACCTTGCATCGAATATACCCCATTGACTACAACCCTCTGTTGCCTGTCACTCAGCCATTGTCTAATCCATTCAACAATATTGAAATCCAAACTCAAAGATTTCAGTTTATTGATAAGCCTTCTATGTGCGACAGTGTCAAAAGCCTTACTGAAATCTAGGTAAGCAATGTCTACTGCACCACCCTGATCTATTATTTTAGTCACCCAATCAAAAAAAATCAATAAGATTAGTTTGGCATGATCTCCCTGAAGTAAACCCATGCTGTCTCTGATCTTGAAATCCAAGCGACTTTAGATGTTCAACAATCCTATTCTTTAACAAGGTTTCCATTATTTTCCCCACTACTGAAGTAAGACTTACTGGTCTATAGTCTCCCGCCTCCTCCCTACTACCTTTCTTGTGAATGGGCACAACATTAGCTAATTTCCAATCTTCTGGAACTACTCCCGTTAACAATGATTGGTTAAATAAATCTGTTAACGGTTTTGCTAGTACACCACTTAGTTTTTTTAATAACTTTGGATGTTTCCCATCATCCCGACATTGGAAGAACAAAGATTTCATAGACAGCACAGGAAGGGATGTTTTAATGTAAGGACAATAAAGTTATGGAACTTATAGACAATAACAACACACTCAGATCGGCTCTACTAGCACCTTTGCTTTCTACCTCATATCAGCCCTTCTTTTTAGCTGTATGTAATTGGGTCCTGTAGATGTGTTGTATTATACTCGCAACCACTTGTCTTTTGATTACTGGGAAATTGATCCCCTATTATGATTATTCTGTAATATGGTTTTCTTTATCCGTGGCTTTATCCCCCTGTCAAATGAAGCTTGTAAAGCTATTTTGTAACATCGTCAGTCACCATTCTGGGATCTTAAGTGGAACCATCTGAAACATATAGGAACATTTTAGGACAATGAGGACATTTCTATATCCCTCCATGTCTTAAGTAGATGGTTTGTTTGGCACAAAAGTCCCATAGAATTAACCTCCATTGTCTCTAAAATCATTTTTAGTCTGTGTGCCAACATTGATGAAAATATTCATCTCCGTTAACCCACAACCAAAGCGCCAAACAAAACTTCTTTGTTCTCAAGGCCCCGATCACTATGCCAGGGAGACATAGACCCAATTACTAAGACCATCTGGTCCTGGCCATTTCCCTTTCTACATCTTTTCTTCTCTCTACTTCTATCTCTTCGTTTGTAATTGGACCTGATAGCGTTCTGTAGTGTTTAATGGTTATACTAGGTAGCGTGGATTTTTCAAATATTCCACTATCTTGGCTAGCTGTTGCTTTATCTAGCTTATAGATTGAACTGTAATGTGGGCCATACTTTGCCCACTTTGACATAAAGATTTTGAGTTGTCTGATAGACCTGCTTTGATAGTCTGCTTCAACTGATATAACTGCTGTGATACTAGAATACAACTGATAGTTTGATAAAAACTGACAGACCTGATTTTGATAGTCTAATACAACTGATAGACAAGCTTTGATAATCTAACAAAACTGCTTTATTAGTCTAATAAAACTGATAGTACTGCTTTGAAGGTCTCATCAGACTCATAGACCTGCTTTGAAGGTCTCATCAGACTCATAGACCAGCTTTGATGGTCTCATCCCACTGATAGACTGCTCCGATGGTCCAGTACCACTGATATAGGCCGGCTTTGATGGTCTCATCCCACTGATAGGCCGGCTTTGATGGTCTCATCCCACTGATAGGCCGGCTTTGATGGTCTCATCCCACTGATAGGCCGGCTTTGATGGTCTCATCCCACTGATAGGCCGGCTTTGATGGTCTCATCCCACTGATAGGCCGGCTTTGATGGTCTCATCCCACTGATAGGCCGGCTTTGATGGTCTCATCCCACTGATAGGCCGGCTTTGATGGTCTCATCCCACTGATAGGCCGGCTTTGATGGTCTCATCCCACTGATAGGCCGGCTTTGATGGTCTCATCCCACTGATAGGCCGGCTTTGATGGTCTCATCCCACCGATAGGCCGGCTTTGATCCTCTAATACCACTGATAGAATACTGCTAATTGCCTGAACTGCTCTGCTGATTGAACTGATCTTTTGTGTGATAGAACTGGTCTGCCAATTGACAGAAATGCCCTGCAGATAGAACTGCTCTGCCAATTGATAGAAAGGCTATACTGATAGAACTGCTCTGCCAATTGACAAATTCACTGCTGATTGAACTGCTCTGCCAATTGCTATAAATGCTCTGCTGATTGAACTGATTTTGCCAATTGATAGAAAGGCTCTGCTAATTCAATTGTTCTGTCAATAGATAGAAATACTCTACCAATTTAACTTCTCGGCCAATTGATAGAAATGCTGATAGAACTGCTCTGTTGATTGATTTAACTGCTCTGCCAATTGATAGAAATGCTCTGCAGATAGAAAACTCTGCTGATTAAACTGTTCTGCCAATTGCTAGGAATACGTTGCCAACTGAACTGCACTGCCAATTGTTAGAAATGCTCTGCTGATTGAACTGCTCTGCCAATTGCTGGAAATGCTCTGCTGATTGAACTGCTCTGCCAATTGCTGGAAATGCTCTGCTGATTGAACTACTCTGTCGATTGCTAGAAATGCTCTGCTGCTAGAACTGCACAGGTTTATACAAATGCTGTGCTGGCTGAACTATTCTGCCGTTTGATAGAAATGCTCTTTCGATTCATATATCAACTGCCTGCCGCATATCCCGATCACCTTTCACCACACTAAGCAAAAAAACTTCGCCCTGTTGTATTTGTATACAGGGGAGGGTAATGGGCGAGCTGGCGGGATCCCTCTCTCGACTCCTCCCCCATACGTCAGACGGCATGCGACGTGGCGCCACGGAGATGATTGGAGGTCAGACAGTCCTCCTGCTGGTGAGGAGTTGCATCATCAGCACTGGCAGCTGCAGAAGTACTGGTATCTATATTGCAGCTTCCTCTGTCGCTAAAACATATTTATCAGACGTCCTGGCGCCTGGTATTTTTCGAACCATACTCTATTTGCTCTTTAAAATTCATTTGTAAGAGCAAAATAACCATCATAATCATTACTTTGGTGAAAAGTACAAAAAATATAAAGTGTAAAAGCCTCCTAAGTTATGCTTTGGTCCCTATTCTTTCTGTAGGGTTACATTCTGCATCCGTTTTGTTTAATAATAACTGTTTTTCTGTTTTAAAAACAGATTTGAAAATGGCTTTGAAACAGGTCTCTGTCAATAAGTGCTTTGAAGGGTTTCAAAAAGTGTTTGAACATGACAGGTAAGCAAGTGTTACATTGTATATTTTACAGCTAAAAGGACAAGTTATGTTTTATCGATGAATTGCAGTAAAAAAACAAAACACAAAGAATGCAAACAAAAGTACCTTATTGAATACTTCATTGGTATAGCGCTATCGGGTGGACATGTTGTTTAGAATCTGATTTCAGATGGTTCATATCTTCCTTCAACTCACTCACCACTAGTTTGTATTCTAGCCATGTATTCTTTTATGAAAACATTAATATTTAAAATAACAGACCAAAAGTAGAAATGCACACTGAAGATTTCAGTTAAAAAGATTTTATTTTAATACAATTTTCAAATTCATTTATAGTAAAAGGAGAAAACATGTAGCAAACAAAAAATATTTTTTTTTATAATTTTCAAAACAATATAAATAAGTGAAAAAGCTAAATAAAACAACCAGAAAAAATTAAAAATAATGAGAAAAATAAAACGGCAAGCAGAAAAAAAAATGGAGCAACTAGTAGAAAAGGAGGGGAAAAAAAGTGTACTAAAAAAAATCATAACTGAACCCAAAAAGAAGGGGATAGAAAAAAACAAAAATATGAAAGAATGCAGCAACAAAAATGGTGAGCACTTGCAATAAATAACAAATATGCATAATATAAGTTAGGTGAGTACCAGTCTTATGTCTATGTATCTTAAGATCAAATATTTCTGTCTAATAACAAGCAATTGTTCTAGCATCATATACATAGGACAAAATATTTGTTTTACTCGCAAAAAGGGGTTCTTCTCGAATCCTTATCTTATATTTCTCACAGAGATAAGCTTACAGCATGAATTTGAGGTGGCATATTAAGCAAATATATCCACTATTGCCTTCATGGATCGTTTTTTAACAGGACTGTATTCTCTTCAATCTATAGTAGCATTTTGTGTGATATGTGTGCTGTAAGTAAGGTCCGTACTGTTCATGAAATTGACTTCCCAGTAGAAAACATTTCAAAACAAATGCAGAAAGCCTTTACAAATATTCACTTAATAAAGAATCTGGTTGTAATTAAGGATTTATCGCCATGAAAGCAGCACTTTATGAGTTAATGGAAGTGGAAACAATGGAGTAGTGTATTGTACATATTGTTGTGTCTGCTTATCATTCTGACTTTTGGTAATTAATGTGTTATTTTCTTCCCATACAGCAGTCATTTATTATACCATTATTTTGCTGTCAAATATAATAAAGGATAACATTCACTGAGGCATATTCTGCTCGGCAGACAAGTGAACATCTATTAGTGGCATATGTTTGTATGATTGAGAAATATTTACAGTTATTATTTGCCTGGTGCCAGTTAATTTAGCTAAAATGCAGTCAGTTCCTTCTAGATGTGTAATGATTTTGCTATGGTGTGCTGCTGGTTTGTGATTGAAGCTTTCTTCATTGTTTTTGAACACGTCAGTTTCAAAATGCTGCCCATTTCAAAAATTGGTGACTCCATTATAAGAACACAATGAAAAGATTTTTAAGGATCTTGAAGAACCATTTCCTTCTCTTTAAAACTTGTTGAGTATTGGGACACCTGACCATTACTCCAACAGGGACTTTTATGACATTGCATTTTAAATACATAGATACTGATATGTAGTTGGTCACTGTGGGAATTTTTGCATTTGTGACAAGAAGGCCTGGCTCACAAGCTCCATTCTAAGGTTTTCAATAGGTTGAGGTTAAGGCTCAAAAAATGTATTGGTATGCTGAAGCATTAATATTTCCCTTCACTGGGAGTAAGATAGCCCAACCCCTGAAAAACAGCACCATGCCATTATTCCTCCTCCATCAAACTTTACAGTTAGCACAGTGCCGTCAGGCCGTCGATGTTCTCCTGGCATCCGCCAATTCCAGATTCACCAACCAGTGAAGACTTTGCACGACATGCCTTTGAGCAGCTTTGTTGGTGCACATCCAAAAACAGCAAAGGAAGACCGTTATCTGTCTACATAAAACTAACTTTTATATTAGCTTAATGCAAACACAGGGCAAGTAACTGTTGTAACCATTTTGAAAAAGTACTAATGAATGCTTGTATATAAAGATACCTAGTCAGTCGCCAAAAGAAGACAACCACTCGCATAGAAAAAGAGAGAAGGTTATGTGCAAATGCTTGCTTCTCTGCCATGCTTCGCTGCACATATTTTCAGTGTGCTACATGATGAAAAAAATTATGAAGAAATAAAAGTCCAATTGATTCATTTTGTTTTTTACCCCATTTTAAAGAGGCACTATTTTGAAAAAAAGTATTTTACTGTTCAGATTTAAGCGCAGTCTAAATTGTTGTGAAATAGATTTGTTTCAGTAACATGAATGTCCGATTCAGTAAAATAATAATGAAATTATCACTCATGTACCTACAGGCTCCTTGTATTTAGATCTCATTCACACTTGCTTTTACTGTGCTTTTAGCTCAATAGGATAAGAAAAATATTAATGGTATGATCCCCATTATATAATAAATGCCTTACACCTGAAGCACTCATATAACTTGCTGTTAAAGTACTGGTTGGAAGCAGTGTGTTCCACAAAGGTCCTATGAACCTTATATTTAATCAGAGTTTTATAGATTCCATTATTACTACATCATAGAATCTGTAAAAAAAAAAAAAATGTGCTTATAGGCAGGAAATTGTTTCTTTTTGTCATGTGGATTTCTGCATAAACCTTAAAGATATGTGGAGGTCCATGAGGGGATCCGTCCAATGTGCGAACGAGCCCAGTTTGGCAATTGGCCATACCTAAAATGATTCTCTTGGGTGGGGTTGACCTGTGTCTCGTAAGTCCTGAAAAAGATGGAATCTTGTCATTCGGAGTTATGTTTGCCAGTCGTTGAAAACCATGAAAGGTCCACCAAGCGAAAATAGTCCCTCCAAAAAGGAAGCATTATAACAAATAGGGAGCATTCTGTAACCAGGTAATGAACAGTTGGGTTAAAGCCAGAAGATAGTATTGAGGTCCTGGGAGTCCAGAGTGCATGTGACAGTGGGCAATTTCGATGTGATGTCACTTGTATTGAGTTGGGTAAAGGTTAGACATTTGAGCTGCTCTATACTAGTATTGGAATATTGCATCAAGTATAATCATTTTAAATAATAATGCTTTAATAAAAGTATACAAATAAAGTGCATTTTTAGCCCTTTTTTCTCTTATAGCTCTACCAGGAGACTGTTCAGAATCTATGGTCAGATGAAGGAAAATCTGACTCAAGATTATAAACATGTCAGCCCTGTGATATAGCTAATTCAATAAGGTACTTTATTTGTTTTCCTTCATTAAAGCATTTCTATTTACACTTGATTCATCCTTTTAATTAACATTAATGTAATTTTTTGCCAGCTGTTGTCCTTTAATTTGTGAAATTCTATGCGTTACCTTTTAGTATAACATTAGCAATATATTGGATAATTATACTTTTTTCTCCATGGTAACTGTGTGGAATAATATATATATATATATATATATTATATAAAAGGATTTTTAAAACAGAGGGAAAGGAGTTAATTTAACATTGTTAAAACATACCTGTCAGTAATCATTTAACTGTTTGTGTATGTTTAAATATGCTGGTAGAAGTTTTTCCTTTACTGGTGACTAAATCAGAATAAATACAGTGATTAAACATGGAGTTGTGGGTCCTTTTGTACATAGCCACAATTCACTGCATATGTTTTAAATAATGAAAGGTATAACCGTACCTAAACAATACAGCAATACATGAATACCCTGCATGCTCTCACTGGACCTAGAGCGTTTTTATTCGATGTCCATAATTTAGACTTTAGGCCCTAAACTCAATTTCTCCCAATTTGATCACAACCATTGTACTATACTACTAATGCTTAGCCAATCAAAAAAAACATAGATACAATTGATTCCTATCTTTTATGTGTGGGGTCAAGGCAGAAGTCCACCAGTGGTTGAATATTTAGTGCAAATCACATAGTATACAGTGCTAAGTTAGTAGCATTCTCCTTATGTCTGTGGAAATAGATGCTAGTTGCCATAAATGTTGGTTTACACTTTGTTGCTGGGTGAGATTCATTGGCCTTGAATGAACAATTTTTTTTAAATATAGTTATATAACTGTTATGGTAAATATTCTAATCTATGTTGAAATATTTAAAATCAAGTCATCATAATTTCTTCCGTTTTACATGTACACAAATGGTCTTTTCATTATTCTGGAATGTCTTCATGTACCATAGCATGTGAAAGCTTATTTTATTTACTCCAGCACAATGTAACTAAACAAATTTAAAGTACACATTTTGGATGTAGTTTGTTATTATCGAATTCCCTTGTGTATCTGCAGAAAATATTCTGAGATATTTCTTTGTTCCAATAAGTTTTGCTATTATATGTTTACCCATTTGCTTAAAGTGTACCTGTCATGAAAAATTGGCACAAATTTATTGGAAATATTTAAAAAAAAAAAAAAAATGTTCATGCTAGCCAAGTTTCTAGCAAATGTATAGATTTTTTTTGTTTTATTAGAAAAAATTACTTTTCAATCTCACCCCTAATTTTTTGGTAAAAAAAAAAAAGTACCAAGATGGCCGCCAGAGCCAATGCTGGAAGATCTTCTCACCCAAAAATGGTGGCAACGCATCTTCTCGGATGCCTGTTATCTTGGAATTGTGACATTAACATCATTTGGGAGTGGGTGTATGTGCGTAAATGTTCTGGCAAAATACAACATCACTTAAATATACATTTTTATTTACATATGTGCTGCTCATTTCACCAGATAAATATTATATATATATATAATTTATACATGTGGTTGACAAACTTACTTTAATAAAAATAATTCCACAAGCACATAGCGTTTATAATTTATTGGTTACATGGTTCAACGTATTTTAAGTTCAATTATTATAATTTTGTGTTTTTGTAAACAGTGCTGAACTGAAGTGTAAGATGAAATTTGGAATTTATTTGCCCCCAAAAGCTGAAACTGCAAAGTGTCCAGTAGTATACTGGCTTTCAGGTATGTGCTCTTTTGTTTCCTAGAAAATTGTAAATTGTTTTTCTGTCTATATTACATTTTATTCTTAACCTCTTAATACCTAATGGTGCTTTTTGTCCTTAAGGCCAAATGCACCAAAAAAGGCAATTTTGTGTTTCTGAACCTGATCCCAAATGATACAAGATCAGTTAATAATGTGGTCAACCTGTCCAGGTATATTCTGTCTACAGACCAGGTGATATTTTTATGTGTTTATAATAAATAAGTTACATTGAAAATGTGCCTGAATTCTGTCAGAGATAGCTTTCTAAGACTTCAACTGCAATAGATTTTTACTACATATTCACCTACTGAAACTATGGATTAAATTGATGTAAATAGGGATTTTTCTACCTCGGGATGATTGTGCCCTTACCACAATATGTAGAATCTCCACATATTGGAGTTATGTATAAAAACCTCCCACACTGCAAAGCCGTTTGATATGTACAAACTGTGTTTGGCGGAGGTTCCCTTTTCAGCACCTGATTTTTTTTTTTTATACAGCTCATCGACACAACCTAAATCTACGCACTCGACGTAGGTAATGCAGACTTTGATTTATATAATGGAGCACACACCAATTGCCCCAGTATTTGGCACAATCTGCGTGTGCGCTGTGTTTATATATGCCCTCATAGAGTCTTATAAAATGAATCAGTTGGAGTTATTTAAATCCAAATACAGATTTTACCCTGTCCACACTAGATAAACTCTTTCAAAATATAGTGGAGCGTAATTCTAGAAAGTAGAAAAGTAACCAAAGAAGAGCAGCAGGCTGTAGTGGGGAAATTGGAGGCTGTGTAGTTTTTCTAGATCATGAGGAATATTGTTTATACGGTATCAAACAACTTAATGATGTAGTACAATGATCAGTGAAAAAACTGTGCAACCCCTGTGTTAAAAAAAAAAAAAAAGTACGCGAAACTACAAAAAGCATCTCAAAGGATAATGTAATCTTACAGAATACTGGAAAGTTCATAAATGGGTCTGTTAAGAACAGAATGAACCAAAAAAATTGTTCAGTATATCATAGAAATGACAAAATGAGTATGAAATGGTTAAATTTAAACTCACAAAATCAGGTCCTCTGAGAACGGATCAGCATGTAAGAGGGAGCAGTTGCAAGCCACTCTCAGATACCACCGCCGTCAGTGCTTCACCGCTGGTCAGTTGATCTTCCCGGAATGGCCTGCTGCCAAAGATCTGCGGTCAAAGTACTTGAATATTGAAAATTAGCCTTTTAGAGCACTTTGGCCTGGTAGGAATGGAATGTAAAAAAGAACAGCCTTAACAATCACTGCAACCATTGCCCCCAATCAGATCTGATAGATCTCAAGAACCTGTATCCCTCGGGAATGTCACTGATTTTGAGCTTAAGGCTTTTTTATAGGTTAATGCCCCCACTTATATAGATATTTAGTAGTGTATGATGTGTTTTTAGTGATTTTTTTCCCACATATTTATTTAATTTGTATATATGTATAGTCATTACTATCTACAAATCTATATATATATATGTGTGTGTGTGTGTATGTATATAATATATATATATTTTTTTTTTTTTTGTACATTCATCTATAGTCCGCTTTATCTGGTATGGATACGTCCACCTTTTCTGTATTACCAATTTTTGGATTTTTCAATGGTTCTTTTTCTTTAATCTTATATATATATATATATATATATATATATAAATTAGCATCTATATAATTTTAGCATATAACCTTATGCATAAAAAAGGTCTAGATAATGTGAATGTATAAAAATATATACATTTTAATAAACAAATATCTATAAACACAAGCAGTACATAAATAAGAAGACCATACACAAATAATATTATGCATTAAAAGCTCTGGGCAGAGAGTACAGAGGAATGCCTCAAGGGCAAAAAGCATAGACCTCTTTACAGCTGGTAAATGCAGGAGAGAATTAAAACAGTAAATGTTGCACAGTTAAAAATAAAGTTAATTGCCTCTAGCGTAACAGAACAAGTATCCCCTCAGGGAAGCAGTTATGCAGGTAAGTATATGAAGCAATTGCTAAAACAGATAAAAATAATTACCTTGTTTCCAGCTGCAGAGTGTGCTGTGACAAAAAACATATACAACCTGGCCAGGTATCTAAAACAAATAGGGCCAAAAAGGGACACGATTTGTTTGTTCATCCTGAGATGAGGTTATAATAAATGTTTTTTAAATGTGGATTAGGTTTAGCCATTTTGATATAAAGGTCCATTTTGGAAGCTTTTATTATATTGGAAATCAACTTTGAATTAGACTTTAATTGGATTAAGAGAGAGGTTGCCTAGCGCACAGTGCAGTCTAACAGATATAATATACAAGAGGGATAAATAATAAATGGCAAAAGGATTCTCTACAAATCCATGGATAAGTGTATGAGTCAGTGAAACAATAGATCAAAAAAATAAATCAAACAATAACAAATAAAAAACCTTGACACAATCAATAGCTGAGTGAAGTGTGCAGGACTAATACCACACAGCCAGGCAAAAGAAAACACTGTGAATAAAATATATCAAAACATATGTGAATATAAAAACATACCGTATTTTCCGGCATACAAGACGACCCCCCAACTTTTGAGAAGATTTTCCTGGGTTAAAATCGTCTTATACACCGGAAAATAGTAGGGATCGACCGATATTGATTTTTTAGAGCCGATACCGATACCGATAACCTGTGAACTTTCAGGCCGATAGCCGATACCTTATACCGATATTTTGTGCATTTTAATTTTTTGGGAAAAAAAACAATTTCTACACAAATCTGCTGTTAAATGAACATGTTTATTGTTAACGTTTAGCTTTTTTTTGTAAATCTTTTTCATTGCTAAATAAAAATAAATAATGCAGCAAAACAATGGTGATATGGTCAAATACAACAAATTAGACCACTTTTTTTTTTTTTTTTAAATAAATATCAGTCAAAAGGTAACAAAAACAACAATGTTCAATTGCACATAGTCCATACTTAGATTAAATCTTAGTAAAATGAGCAGCAATGACATAGGCAATTATATCAAAGGGACACTACAGTAAATATAAGCAAGGCATCAAAACAGCTTAATTAACCCCTTAGTGACAAGACATTTTCACCTTGACTTTCCCTTGGTGACAATGGCTGTTTTGACATTTCTAGGGTGTTTGTGTTTAGCTGTAATTTTTTGCTTTCTCACATACAGTACCCACACAAATTATATGTTGTTTTTATCGTCATAAGAAGGGCTTTCATTAGATACCATTATGTTCATCATATCTTATAATTTACTACAAAAAAAATCATAAAATATGATGAAAAATTTAAAAAAAACCACTTTTTCTAACTTTGACCTAAAATATAATTTACACAAATAAAATCATTAAAAAAGACCCCGGCTAAATAGTTTCTAAATGTTGTCCCGAGTTCAAAAATATGCATGTTTCCATATTTTTCGGTATTTTTTTGCGAGTTATGGGGCAAAAACCAAAAATAGTGTTTTTTGGTTTTTTCCTATATTGATCTTTTGACCCCAACCCGAACCCAAAATGTAACCCTAACACTAAATTTAACCCCAACTCTAATCCTTATTATATCCCTCAATATTTTTTAACTTTAATTTAATTTTAACCCTATCCCTTATGCTAAAAAATATTTAATTTTAACCCTATAGGCTAATATAGCTAAATAACCTATTTTTATTTAATTAAATATGTATTTTAATTATTTTCCATTGCAATGCTACTAAACTACCACTAGGGGTATCCGATAATCGGTCGATCCCTAGAAAATAGTATCTATATTTTAACTTTTGAGGTTAAAATATAGAGTTTGGGACCCTCCTCCCCCTTCCCCAATCCCCAGTACTTACCTACTTTCTGCTGTGTCTCCCGCTGTTAAGCCGGTCCGTGGCTGTGAGGGAAGCGTTGTGAGCTCCCCTCCAGCCGCGCGGTAATTAAACAATACTTTATTGACCCTGCGGCTGGAGGGGAGCTCACAGCCACGGACCGGCTTAACAGCGGGAGAGGAGACAGAGCAGAAAGTAGGTAAGTAAACCGTAGCATTTCCGGCGTATAAGACGACCCCCCAACTTTTGGGAAGATTTTCCTGGGTTAAAAAGTCGTCTTATACGCCGGAAAATACGGTACTTGGAAACATGTATCAAAACGCGTGAATAAAAGGACACACTTGAAAGGAAACTAAAAAATTATACAACTAAGCAGAAAAAATCACTGTTTATCCAATTGGACTAATTAAGGACCATCAATGACTCTATTTATACACACCACAGACACACTATTGTGGAGAACGAGACGCGCAGGGTTACCTTTCCCTTCAAGCCAACTATAGTTCTTTTCAGACACTTGCCATTCTTTAGGCTGGTAATACATGCTGCAGTGTTATAGGTGTACGGTGTGAACTTTTATGTGGATCCTTTCACTAAGACAAGGTGTTTTCAGTCTGCCAATAAAGCTTTCTTCCTGAGTCCATCAGTGGTTTGTTCATATTCTTGGGGCAGTGGGCCATTCCCACCAGGAACATCAACTGACAAGCGATGATGATGGTGGGACCCGATAGTGGGTTGCAATAGCTGCCCCTTACATGCTGTATTAATTTCTGTCTCAGAGGAAAAGATTTTGTGAGTTTATTTGTATTCTTTTCAAACGCATTTCTTCGATATACTGCACCATATTTGTGTCCATTTAAGTCTTTACAGGTCAATTTCTGGACAATCAAGTGTCCTTCAAGACTGTATTACTCTTTGAGGTATTTTTTGTGTATTTTCTATTTATTTCATTTACACAGGTGTTGCACACAGTTTTTTTCACTGATCATTATAGTGGTGTACCTTCGCGTTTTATTATTATTTAGATATGTGTTATATTATTATAAAGTGTTTTTATAGTGTGTGTGTGAATATATATTTCACGCGTACATGATTGTTTTTTCATTTATTATATACACTCTTATAGATTGAGTCACTATGTGCTTTAGGGATTCCTTTTCTTTTCTCCACTGTACATGCAAGTTGAAGTAACGTGTTTTTTTTCCCTTTAGCAGCGGGTGTTTGGTGGACACCTATGTTTTAACTGAAGTGATTTCACTTTTTGTTGAAGTAATCCATCTTTACTCTTTCTATTGGATTTTAACATAACCCAACTAAAAATACATCGAGTGTGAAATGTACAGGACAATAAAAGGTTTTCAATAGTAGATTTGAATTCTTATATACATTTTTACATGAAGTCTTTGTTTTACAGGTTTAACTTGCACCGAACAAAATTTCATTACAAAAGCAGCATTTCATCAAGCTGCAGCAGAGCACGGGCTCATTGTAGTGGCCCCTGACACCAGTCCACGTACGTTTCCTTGGAGCATAAGTATAACCAATCATTTGCCTATTTTTCTTGTGATAGCCAGACATAGCATCTGTCTATATTACCAGTGTCCACAACTTCTCATGCAATTATGGCAATGGCTCATTATCATTTGCTAGGCACCTGTGACCAAAATGCATCAGTTATTTTACAGCCAATACAATTGTCATCTCTTGGTAACAAAAGATAGAGGTCCATAACAATATTAGACTAGAATGGAAAGTGGTTACCTTAAAAATAAAATGCTTCACTGCTTCATAATAATGTTAAACTGCTAAGTTTGCAAGCAGAACATTTTTACACATTTTCTGACCATTATAAATAGTGACTGAT